>CM057454.1:1230953054-1231288054 GCA_016271365.2 Neoceratodus forsteri
TGTTCTGCTAAACAGACTGGAGTGCTGGATCATTTAACTCTTTGTTTTGCTTTTGGATTTACAAGCACCATGCCATAGCCAACGACCCTTACATCTGGCTTATGAAAGGGGACAAATCCTCTATAAAAAAATTTGATTGGATGGCTGAATCTCCAGAGCTAATTTCACTTTCTTAGGTATTATCATATTATTTTAAGATTACATTTTTGGCGTTTTAGTCCATTTGAATACTATATTATTTAAACAATCTTTTTCATCTCTTACATGCTTCTTCTGTTTACTTGATTTTATTTTTATGTTCAAATTTTCTAGATCTTTCTCCAAATTACATTTTAAATTCCCAAATTCAGGTGAGTCAGCCTGTGTGACTTTTTATTTGGAAATTGAAATTGAAGATTCAGAAGATTCACCCACAGTGTATGGTGTTCTATACAGATGTCAGTTCTGGATCTATGACTGTTAGCTGTGCATTTGGATTTACAAGTGCCGTGCCTTAGCCAGTGGCCATTACATCTGGCTTGATCTGTGGCAGAGTAGATTCTGAGGAGGGAAAACAGAACAAAAAATGGACCTGGAAAGGTTAGAGAGGTGATCCAGGATATGACTATGTAAATGTAATGATAATAAGTTTAAACTTTTTACTTTTGCCTGTTGGCAATAAACCCCCATAACAGTGTATCAGATGGGAGGGGGAAAGGATGGATCAGACCTCTGTATAAAAAGACTTCAGATTCTTCATCAGTAATGGACTCAGTTCTACTGCTCAATGCAATAAAGCGATTAGTAAAGGTAACAGAATCATGGGGTGCATAGGAAGAGGGTTTTCCAGTAGAAAGAGGGAGGTGATATTCCCCTTGTACAGATCCCTGGTGAGGCCACACCTCAGGAATTATGTACAATTCTGGAATCTCTACCTAGAAAAGGCCAGGGACTGTCTGGGGTCTGTCCAGACAGCCACAACAGTGATCCAGGAGCAGCAAGGACAATCATATGTAGAGGTTGGCAAGCTCAGCATGTACACATGTGATGTCTAGAAGGGGAGTGGGGGCACGATAATGACTTATAAGTACTTGTTGGTGTAGTGTTTAGAAAAATGTGGTTCTGTCTCCTTAAACTGATCTTAGTATTCACAGTGGCAGTAAACTGTACATGAGGAACGACAGTGCCGTGATGAGATTTCCTGCATGCAAATTACAGCAGTCTGTCACTATAAGGAGCACAAGAGGAGCCAATGGGTGTCTTCATTATAGTTCTGTGTTTGTTACATTGACATACACTGTAAAATTAGTAATGGAGCAATTATCAATAATCGATCAAACTTTATTCAGAAATAAAATTAATCAACATTCAGTATCCATTTTTCTAGTCATCTTTCATTGCTGAATGAAGATACAGGATTTTTAACTTTTTAAAAGTTCTCCCTCTCACTCCATGCCCACTATGGAAAAAATAAATATAGTATTGTAGTACAGTGCTGTACTGTTTACCATCAGAAACATGTGGTAGCCCCATTCTAGTACATACACAGTATCAATCTAGTATGTACATTCAATAGCTAACCTCAACAGAAGAGATTTTTAGAAATTTTGTACAGCAGCCATCTTTAATAACATGATAATTAATTACAATATTAGACTTAAAAGCTGTTTAAAAAAATATATGAGAAAACTAAATTTACACAGAGGATGAATCTAAGAGGATGTCAGAAGACACATTTTTGCTAAAATACTATATAATGATATTTGTTGCTAACAAATGCTGCTGCTTTCATTTGGTGAAAAATTTAGTAATTTTGCTTTGTCATGAACTTTCGTTGCCAGCAATGTTTTCCAGTATGAGTTTATGTGCTGCAGTTGTCAGTTGAAATAACTTTATTAGGTCAGTCTCCTGGCATTCAAACCTTGCTAATCCTCTCAGTCCCACTGCATTGATGCATAGTGTGGCAGAGCTTCTTCTTCCTCTGTGCCCTTTTGCTCCGGGTCACTTGCAGTACTTGTAATTGCAAACACAATCTATCCATCTGTCAGCTGATCATGTGCCTGCATGTTGCCATCTGATGTGAGCTTGGAGTTAAAATGATGGCTGCAGCATCAGAGGAAGGCTAAATAACATTTAAGTCAGAAGTGATTTTCTGTTTTCTATACATATTTTGTAGGTTTTTCTGTTTTTTTTATCCCCGACCCCTTGTGTCCCGGCGTGGCGTGTGCGTATGGAGGCACGCACATGTCACACACTACAGGATGCCCCACCCTACCAGTTGCACCGTTACCACCTACGCCTACCATTGGACCTCCATCTGGTGACAACGGGACTGTGGATGGGTGACTCTTCCTCCCGAAAGAGGAGACCCCCTGCTTGATCCTGCTCCCCCCCCCAGTGCTGGCACCCTGATGACCCGAGGTCATTCCGGAAGCCAGGCCACCAGTGAAGTACAAGGTAAGGCATCCAGCATCTCAGCCCTCAGCACCTCCGGGCCAGCTAGCAGTGATTTTCACAAGCTGTTCTGTCTCCTTCATAATGTCTTTAATCTCTTCCTGCACTTGCTGACTTTTGAATACAGGCCCAAGTATTGCCTGCCACCACTGGAGTACTGTACTTTAAGTCACATTGGACCATGCCTTTCCAGCTTGGTGAGCAACATCTTTAAGGTGAGGCCTTTAAGGGATTATGTAACTTTGCTCCCCTCAGCAGCTACCATAGAGGAGGCTTTTTTGTTAGTGCTTTTGGAAAGTTGTTATAATGCCTGCATATGTTGGTTGTATACATGAGGTTGTATTTTTGGGGAGAAACATTGTTTTATCTTTCCATCCCTTGATTTGAGTTCAATCACAAGGAGTGAGTGAGGCACAGATTTCAGGAGTAGGAATGCTTTATGGTTAGTGCCTATGTAGATATGTCCAGTCTTCTCCCAAAAATAAGTCCAGTTTTGTAACATCTCAGACATGCAGGGTATTCACTTTAATGTGGTGACAATATTGTGGCTTTTGAAATGTGCCTAAGCTGAGGGGGTCACTTAATGTGTTGCTGTTGCATTAGTACAGAATAATAATGTAACTCACTTCTGCTAACATTTAAAACTTTGAATGTATTCACTTCATTTTTGCTGACCAAAGTTACAACTGACAGGCATTGCCCCACATACATCATTGACCGGTTCTGAGAGATATCCCTTCCTGTATAATAAGTTTGAGCAGAAACTGTCAAGCAATTACATCTTCACAGGAGCACTGTTCACTGTCAACATGGACACAGCAGATGTCATGAAATTTCTAGAACCACCAAAGCCAGTCTGTTGTTGATCAGAAATTGTGGCCATTACCATGCATATCTCAACAAACTGCTCAGCCTTCTCTATTACAGTCACCCAGGTACAGACATTCCATTGGGAAGCTAGTGAGCAAACCACAACTTCAAATTTAATGATTCTGTGTAGTAGATTTATAAATGTCAGCCTCATTGGCTTTTCTTAATTCTTTCCTCTTGAGTGCCTCTGATTTGGAACTTTCAAGAACAAAATCCTTAAGTTCACCCTCATGTGTTTTCCTTGGCAAAGTTGTGGCTTTTGAAAATGCTGTTTCTTTTGAGATTATGTAAGGCACTCACCTGCTTTCAGTTTGTTAAGGACTGAAAGCTTAGTACATGCAGCATATGCTGCATGTACTAAGGCAGTATAGCGCAGTGGTCTAAGGCTCTGAGCTGCAAATCTGGTGACATCCAGCAGACCAGACCTGGGTTTGAATCCCACAGCATCCACTTGCATACTGTGTGACCCTGAGCAAGTCACTTAATCTCCTTGTGCTCCCAGGTCGCTCCTGTAAAAAAGCTTTCAGCTTAGTGTGCTATACCTGGTTAAACAACTAAAAAAAAAAAAAAATATGCAGAGTGTTTTCTGTTGGCCATAGTGAACATCCATCACTGTAAGCATCAGTGTTTAAAATGCACAGCTAGTTGAAACTGACAGCAAACAGCTGTTAGTGATTACTGTGAGACCCATCAGGAGTGTTCTCAATAGCTGAATGGTTGCCATAATGAGGTTCATTATAACAAATAAGTACTGTAAATAAAAGGAGATGGTTCAAGAAGGATGTAAGAAGGTTCTTCTTTATGCAAAGGGTGGTGGATAAGTGGAAAAGATTGCTTAATGAACTAGCTCACATAGTCTGTGACTGGGTTCAAACACGGATGTGGCAGACACAAGGGAAAATAATGAACTATGGGAAAAGGGGATGGGAGTATTCTGTGGAATGGGGTGCTGAAAATTCATTACGGCTATTGCCCAATAACTCTGATCCAGCGTAGACTGGGCACAGCTTCAGGCGTCCATATAGGCAGGCTAGATTTTGTGTTTTAATGTTATAATGAATGTTATTGTTCATTTGGAACTATAGACATATGTGAATAATGTGTTATTGTGTTGTATAATCCAAACATTTTGTAAAGAACCTTGAGCACTGGAATGGTGCATTAGAAATGCAATATCTACAATATCTATCTATAGACTGGAACCCCTAGATCCAGTCTTATAACACCTGTGCTGCGCAAACTGCACTGGCTGCCGGTACAGTGACAAATGACTTTCAAGGTAGCATTGCTGACCTATAGAGCCCTACACAATCAGGGACCTCAATACCTGAAAGACCTCCTATCTCCCTACTGTCCCTCCCATTCACTCTAATCCTCTGATGAGGGATTGCTAGATGTTCCCAGGGTACATTTGAAAGTGTTTGGAGGGAGATCTTTTGCCTTTATGGCTCCTACCCTGTGGAACTCTCTACCTCATCAGATATGAGAGAGCCTGACTGTAGAGGGGTTTAAAAATTCCCTTAAGACATAGAGTCAAGCCATTCAAAGGCAAAAGTACTGGACTTTAGGAAGGCTGACTTTGCCAAAATGGGTGAGTGCCTAAGGAATGCACTAGCAAATGGGCAGGAAGGAGGGGTGGAAGAACAATGGAGAATAATAAAAACTGCCATCACAGAGGTAACAAGCCTTGTGTGAAGCAAATTAACAAAATGAAATGATGTAAGAAACCACTATGGTTCTCAAAGGAAGTGGCAGTGAAGGTTCAAGAGAAAAGAAGCATTCAGGAAGTACAAGGAATCACAGAAGGAGCAGGACAGGGAACTGTATCAGTTAGCATAAAGGAAGCTGGGAAGGCAGTCAGAACAGCAAAGGCCCAAACCAAGGAAAAGATAGCCAACTCAGTTAAGAAGGGGATAAAACCTTTTATAGGTACATCAGGGAGAAGGAAGACCAAGGGAGGCTAGTGAGGCTTAATAAAGAGGAGGAGGGTGGGCAGAGGTGATTGTGAAAAGGCAGAGATACTAAACAAATATTTTGTTCAGTATTTACAAAGGAAGTGGGGAGGTACCTAAAACAAACAGTAGAAGCACTCTGGATACAGAAGTTGATACCAGCCCATTTACAGAAGAAAGGGTTCTGAAAGAACTCTTAAAACTGAAGGTGGACAAAGCAATGGGGCCTGATGGGATTCATCCCAGAATTCTAAAAGAACTAAGGGTAGAACTAGGGACACCACTGACTACCCTCTTTAACAAATCATGGGAGGATGGGGTGGTACCCGAGGACTGGAGAAGGGCAGATGTGATTCCCCTTCACAAAAGTGGGAGCAAGGCAGAAGCAGAAAACTACAGACCTGTTAGTTTAACCTCAGTGGTAGGGAAAATGATGGAATCACTTCTGAAGGAAAGAATTGTTGAGTATCTAGAGGCCAGAGGGGCTCAGGACCCAAGGCAGCATGGATTCACAGCGGGAAGGTCATGCCAGACAAATCTGATAGATTTCTTTGACTGGGTGACCAAAGTAGATCAGGGAGGGGCTGTGGACATGGCCTACCTAGACTTTAGCAAGACATTTGACACAGTCCCACACAAAAGGTTAATATACAAGTTAGCCAGCCTGAGAGTGAGTCCCAAGAAGACAGCCTGGGTAAAGAATTGGCTGGAGAATAGGACACACAGAGTAATAGTAAATGGAGTCCACTCTGAAGAAAGGGGGGTTACCAGTGGGGTACCGCAGGGTTCAGTATTAGGACCGGTCCTCTTCAATGTCTTTATAAGCGACATTGCAGAGGGACTGGAAGGAAAAGTATGTCTCTTTGCAGATGACACAAAGATCTGCAACAGAGCTGATGCACAAGGTGGGGTGGAAAGGATGAGAAGGGAGTTGGCAAGGTTAGAGGAATGGTCAAATGTATGGCAGCTTAGATTCAATGCTAAGAAGTGCAAGGTAATGCACCTGGGAAACAAAAACCCAGGGGAAGAGTACACAATGGGGGGTGAGATACTAACAACAACAAAAATGGAAAGGGACCTGGGGTAGTCATATCAGATGACCTAAAGGTGGGCAAGCAATGTGAGAGGGCAGCAAGGAGGGCTGGGGGGATACTGGGATGCACAGGGAGAGGCATCACCAGTAGAAAACAGGAAGTTATTATCCCTCTGTACAGACAGTTGGTGAGACCCCATCTGGAGTACTGCGTGCAGTTCTGGAGACCCAATCTCCGCAAGGACATAGACAGGATGGAGGCTGTCCAGAGGAGGGCAACTAAAATGGTGCAGGGTCTGCACTGGAAGACATATGAAGAGAGACTTAAGGAGCTGAATATGTATAGCCTCGAGGAAAGGAGGGAGAGGGGGGACATGATAGAAACTTTCAAGTATCTCAAGGGAATCAAAGTCCAAGAGGGTAGCATCTTTCAAAAAAAGAAGTGTGCAAGAACAAGGAGGCACAATTTGAAGATAGAGGGGGGGCAGCTCAGAGGTAATTTAAGGAAGTATTTTTTCACAGAGAGGGTTGTGAATGCATGGAACGGCCTTCCGGAGGAGGTTGTGGAGTCAAAAACAGTGGTGGAATTCAAGCATGCATGGGACAGTCATAAAGGCAGTTCTGGGCGTGGGGTAGGAAGAAGTAGGCTGCTGGTTAACTAGGATCTGCAGCTTATCCATTAGGTAGGGAAATGGGCAGACTGGGTGGGCCAAGCAGTCCTTATCTGCCGTCAAAATCTATGTTTCTATGTTTTCAGAAATGCCTTTGCAAGAACTTAAGATTTTAAGCTTTTATGTGTTACATTTGGTTATGTTATTTTAACATGTTTTGAATGGTATGAGTATGGTGTAAAGGTGCCCTGAGCTATGGAAGGGTGCCTTGTACAAATAACATTTTACTTACTTACATAAAAAAAGTCTAAATTAAAAAAAAAAGGACATGATTCCCATCAGCATTTCTACAGCAGATTTTAGACTTACTGGCTGATTGTTGCCAGGGGTGTCTTTGTCCCCATTTTTCTGCAGGGTGACCACATTTGCAGTCCTTCAGTCTGTTGATTCTTCCTTGTTGTATTGAGTCTGTAAAAATGTCTGCCAGAGGTGCTGCCAGTGATCTGACAAATTATTTTAGAACCCTTAGATGTAGCTTGTCTGGTTCTAGTGATTTGTTCAAATTTGGTACAGGAGGTGCTATCAGGACAGTACCCTCAGTAATGGTTTTAGTAACCAATCTCTCCAAAACACCACCAGCCATTTCCTTGGTACCAATTTTTGCTCTTGGGTAATGGACCTGTCTCTTTCCACTGTGAATACTGAACTGAAATACTGTAGCTATTCTGCTTGTTAACTTTGGCCTCATTCTCTCTTGGCTGTCAACCGTCTCAAAGGCAGAAGCCCTGATGGACTCGACCCCAAATGCCTACACCTCTCTGCCTCTGCCATTGCTCGCCCTCTCACCTCCCTTCTCAACCTTTCCTTCTCCCTTGCTTCTACCCCTGACTCCTGCAAGCATGCCACTGTTATGCCCCTCCTTAAAGGAGGTGACTCCTTCAGACCTGGCAACTACTGCCCTATCTCCCTACTCCCCTACTTAGCATTGTGCTTTTTCAACTCTCCGCATTCTTTGTTTCTACCTCTTTTTTTCTCCCCTTCCAGTTTGTTTTTTGTAAACACCACTCTACCTCCTCCTCCCTCCTCTGACTTACTGTCTCCATTCTCTCAGGCATGGATCAGGGCCTCATCACATTGACCACCTTTGCTGACTTGGCTAAAGCTTTCAACGGTTTTGCCCACCCTATCCTCCTTGACAAGCTCATGACTATGTGGCTCTCTAACTGTGCAACTAACTGGTTTCACTCCTACCATGAGGGCAGATCCAAATATATTAGAACTGGTGACTCCCTATCCCCCTATTTCCTAGCAGCACTGGTGTTCCCCAAGGTTCTGTCCTCTGCCCTTTACCCTGCTTGGTCTTCCTAAATGACCTTCCCTCTGTTTGCTCGTCTGCATCCATCCATACAGTATGTACGCAGATGACACAGTCCCATTTGCCTGTGGTTCCTCCCCCACTGAGCTGATGGCCAGGCTTCAACTGGACTTCAGCAGTGTTCATCACAGGTTCCATTCAAATCATCTATCCTTAAATGCCAAGAAAATGGGTTCTAAGACCTTTGGCACTAAGCAAAAGCTCTCCAGGCTCACCTCCCTCCCCTTTCCACACCTTAGAGTCTCAAGTTGATGATGTCCCCTCATTTAAGTACCATGGAACCTGGCTAGATTGGCACCTCAAATTTCTGGTGCATGTGGAGGCCTTCCAGAAAAAAAAACTCCACCCTAAACTTTGCCCATTACAGAGAAACAAAGGCTGTATCCTCCTCCCTACTTGCAGAGGTGTTATCCAGAAATGATTCTCCTTACTTTCAACTATGGTGACATTGTCTACAGTGCTGCACCAAAGATCATCCTAGCCAGATTGGACACACTCTTTCACTCCCACTGTCACTTTGCCTTAGACTGTCTGCCCCACACTCACCACTGCTCCTATTACTCTTCCCTCTCCCTCCCCTCCCCTCCCTTGAAGCTACACACCTAGCTCCTTGTGCCACCTTTATCTAACAAATCTGGCCTGCCTCCCTCCCCTCTTACCTTACTTCACTCTTCTCACCCCACCACCCTCCTTATACTCTCTACATAACCCCTAGCTATCGGTTCTTTGTGCTCCCTTCTAGGTGAACCCTCACTAGCCAAGCTGCTTTCTCCTTCCACATCCCTAAACTTTGGAACTTGCTCCCCTATCCATTTGCTCCTCCTCCTCCAAATGCTCTGTCTCCTGACTTCACCTCTCACTCCTGCAGCTGCCACTGATACCTGCCCTTGCTCCACTTCTCATTTCCCTCTGCTCTTTGTCTCTCCTTCCCTTTCCTCAGATCTGTACTTGTTCCCCCCTTGTTGTTTCCTTCTCTTCCCTACAGCATTCTAGCCCTACATGGCCTCTGCACCTTAGAAATGTATTTCCATGTAAGTTAAGGGGGAGGCATGTTTGTATAAACAACCGACTGTGAATGCTTAATTTTGTCCTACTGTATTACTTATAATTTTATTGTTATGATTGTTTTCAATATTCTGTATAATTTATTGTCTTGATTGTTTTTCTAAACTCCTCACCTCCCTCCCTCCAGGACACATCTGGAAACAAGCTGTTATCAGCTCAGTATGTCTTTCCTGATTAAACGTTTTAAATAAAAAATACATTTTTGAAATAAATAAAAAATAAATACATAAATAAATAATTCTCTTGGAAGCATACCCCATCATTGTTGTGCTGCTTTATGCTGTACTTAATGTTTCTTTTCTCCCTTATGAATATTAAGAAAATCTTGTCATTACTCTTAATTCCCTCTGCAGTATTTTGCCCTGTCTAGTCTATCTCTTGTTATGGTATCCAAGCTAAAGGTTAGTTTCTGTTTTAGATGTGGCTCTTTTTACAGATATCTCCGTCCATATAACCTCATGAAATAAATAAACAATAAACCCAAGTAGAGTGTATTATTATTAAAACAACTCAATTAAAAAATAAATTGAGATGTTCTAGAGAAAGGTAATTTAATCCAAATTTTACATAAGCGTATAAGAATAGCAGATGGAAGCAGGCAGCCATGTCCCTAAAATAACATTTCCTACTTCTAAGTAGCAACAAATATCGGAAACATTAGCAGTATTTTTCACTCTTTTTGCACACATTTTTGTTTTCCCTTCTCAGTAGCAGTACCTGTTTAGATCAACCTCTTTCTCAGGTCAGCAATCGCACGTTGCAATTTTGTGGAAACAAGTAACGTTTGTAAAAACTGACATGCCTGATATGTATCAGTAGAGTCTAAATTAACATCAGAAAGATTCTGAAAAAAAGTAAGATAAGCTTTAGTTCACTGTAAGTAATACAATAAATATTTGTTTTTAGTCAACAGGAGAGCTGAGAGCAATGAGAGTCTGAGTCCAGAATTATCGCTTAAGACACATGAAATGTGCCACACAGCAGAGAGACCATGCCATTGTCCTCAGCATAAGAATGCTTTCTGCATCCTCATCTATGAACAACAGAGGATTCATAGAGGAGAGAGGTCATATAACTGTGCCAACTGTGATGAGAGTTTAACACAAAAAAGTCTCCTGGTAACACATCAGCAAATCCACACTGAAGAGAGGTTATATAAATGTACCAAATGTGACAAAAGGTTTACACTCAAGAGTAGCTTGGTAAATCATCAGAGAAGTCACACTAGAGAGAGACCATATAAATGTGATGATTGTGACAAGAATTTTGCAATTCACAGTAAACTTATACGGCATCAGCAAACTCACACTGGTGAGAAACCATACAAATGTGACAAATGTGACAGGAGTTTTACATACAAGTTTAACCTGGTAACGCATCAGCAAATACATACTGGAGAGAAACCATATAAATGTGACAAATGTGACAAGAGTTTTACACAGAAGAGTAATCTGGTAACGCATCTGCAAATCCACACTGGAGAGAGATTATACAAATGTGCCAAATGTGACAAAAGGTTTACACTTAAGAGTAACTTGCTAAAGCACCAGCAAATTCACACAGGAGAGAGACCATATAAATGTGTCACATGTGATAAGAGTTTTACACACCAGAGTGGTCTGGGAATGCATCACAAAATTCACACTGGTGAGAGACCATATAAATGTGCCACATGTGACAAGAATTTTACATTCCACGCTACACTCATACGGCACCAGCTGACTCACACTGGTGAGAAACCATATAAATGTGCCACATGTGACAAGAGTTTTACACAGAAGACCTACCTGGTAACACATCAGAAAATCCACACAGGAGAGAAGCCACATAAATGTGACAAATGCGACAAGAGTTTTACACAGAAGAGTAACCTGGTAACACATCAGCAAACTCACACTGGTGAGAAACCCTATAAATGTGGCAAATGTGACAAGAGTTTTACACTGAAGAGTCATCTAATAAGGCATCAGCAAATTCACACAGGAGAGACACAGCACGACATGATCAAGCCCTGACCCATGAGTGGTTAAAAAGAGGTGAATTTAGGCCACGAGATGAGAGATGATAATAATGGCAGCCCAAGATAGTGGGCTACGCACAAGATGGTTCACAAAATCCATAGAAAAACAGGAGAAACAGACAAGTGCAGGTTCTGTAGTACAGAATTAGAAACAGTTGCAATCCTGTGGCTGGATGTGAAGTACTTATGGCAGAAGGCCTGTATACTGAAAGACACAACAATGTAGCAAGATTGATCCACTGGAAACTGTGCAAACACTATAACATACAGGTAGCAGACAGACACTGGAAACATGAACCACAAAGAATCACAGAGAATGAAGAATTAATGATCACATGGGATCACCCAATACCAACAGCCAAGAAAGTGGAAGCAAGAAAACCTGATATTGTAATACAAGAAAAGAGAACAAAAGTAGCATTACTGATTGAAATAGCCACCTCTAGTGACTACAGTGTCATGCGTAAGAGAGACACAAAATCATGAAATACCAAGATATGCAGTCAGAAACTAAACTGATGTGGAATAAGGACACACAGATTGTTCCAGTAGTGCTTGGAGCAATGGGACTAATCAAAAGAACTTTCAGGCACATTTAAATATACTACCAATACTTGTGACACCTTATGAACTTCAAAGGAAGCCATTTTGGGGACATTGTGTGTGCTGAGAAGAAGCGCTCAGCAAACATCAAAGATTAATACAGTACTAATTTCTTGAGTTTTGAATATGCCCTGGCTAAAGAATGGGTCCATTCTTGCCACGGTATTAGAAATTCCTAAACATTTGGAGACACTAACCCTGAGAGAGAAACCATATAAATGCATTGAATGTAACAGAGTTTGCCAAACAGAATCAATAACACATCAAGGTTAAAAATTCCGAAAGCTGCTTTGACAACACGAAATAAAAGTGCAAGCTATAAACCAACTCGTCCTTCCAGTGATATCATTCAGCTTTGGTGTGATAGACTGGCCACAGAAAGTGTTGAACCAGCTGGATATAAAAACAAGAAAACTGTTTCATGCTCACCAATTAATATACAAAAACCAGTGCATGCCAAGATTATACATCCCAAGGTCAGAGGGAGACATGGGCCTCATTGAGATTGATTACATTTATAGATCCACAATAGTGGGGCTACATACATACTTACTGACATTCTTGGACCCAAATATAGTCAAGATCTTGCATCATGAAGAAAATAAGCCTAAGATGACTTCACTCATCAAATTAGGAGAAGCCTTCAGAAGGGTAGCAGTGATTGATGTCACTCCACAAGTAGATAAGGAACTGTCAGCAACAGAAAACACAAAGAATCAGAAAAAGGAGTATAAGGATAAAGACCAACAGAAAAGAAAAACAATTGGAAAGCCCATAATTATAGTGGAAAATACAGGGAGCTACTGGAGCAACCACAGGTCAATCAAACCCTGACCCATGAGTGGTTAAATAGAAGTAAATTTAGGCCATAAGATGAGAGACTGATAATGGCAGCCCAAGATAGTGGGCTACACACAAGATGGTTCACAAAATCCATAGAAAAAACAGGAGAAACAGACAAGTGCAGGTTCTGTAGTACAGAATTAGAAACAGTTGCACATCTCGTGGTTGGATGTGAAATACTCATGGCAGAAGGCCTGTATACTGAAAGACACAACAATGTAGCAAGATTGATCCACTGGAAACTGTGCAAACACTATAACATACAGGTAGCAGACAGACACTGGAAACATGAACCACAAAGAATCACAGAGAATGAAGAAGTAATGATCACATGGGATCACCCAATACCAACAGCTAAGAAAGTGGAAGCAAGAAAACCCGATGTTGTAATACAAGAAAGAGAACAAAGGTAGCATTGCTGATTGAAATAGCCACCCCTAGTGACTACAGTGTCCTGCGTACAGAGAGACACAAAATCATGAAATACCAAGATATGCAGTCAGAAACCAAACTGATGTGGAATAAGGACACACAAATTGTCCCAGTAGTGCTTGGAGCAATGGGACTAATCAAAAGAAACCTCAGGCACATTTAAATATGCTACCAATACTTGTGACACCTTATGAACTTCAAAAGGAAGCCATTTTGGGGACGTTGCATGTGCTGAGAAGAACGCTGTAGCAAACATCAAAGATTAATACAGTGCTAATTTCTTGAGTTTTGAATATGCCCTGGCTAAAGAATGGGGTCCATTCTTGCCACGGTATTAGAAATCCCTAAACATTTGGAGACACTAACCCCAAGAAAGACCATATAAAAGTGACAAATGTGACAAGAGTTTTACACAGAACAGTCATCTAATAAGTCATCAGCAAATTCATTCTGTAAACAAACATCAAGATACAGCAAAGGATATTCCAAGGAGATTTCTTGTCACCACTCCTGTTCTCCCTTGCTTTAAACCCACTTAGCAGCCTCATCAATAACTTAGGGTACAGGTGTAGCGTGAACTCCAGAAATAAAAATATCATCAAACAGCATTTCATCTTCTTTATGTAGATGACTTAAAATGTTCTAGCTCATGTGACAAACAACAGAAAGAGCAGTTGTAAACAGTCACATCCTTCTCTGATGACATCTAGATAACATTTGATTAGACAAGTGTGCTAGAGCAACATTCATTAAAGGAAAGCTAAGCTATACTGAAAACATCAGTTTGAATGAGGACTGTAACATAAAAGACCTCAAGCAAGAGGGAGTATACAAGTACAGTGCCTTGGTATAGATGAAGATGTACCAATGCAACATGAACAAATGAGAGAAAAGATCAGCAAGGAATGATTTAGGTGGCTGAAACTTGTACTGGAAACTGCTTTGACAACACAGTGTGAAGTGCAATCTGTAAATCAGCTTGCCCTTCCTTTGCTCTCATACAGATTTGGTGTCTGACTGGCCACAGAATGAACTGGACCAGTTGGACAGAGCACCTCTAGGAGCAGGGAAGTGATTCTGCTGCTGTACAATGGACTGGTTAGACCACACCTTGAGTACTGTGTACAGTACTGGAGACCACACTTGAAGAGGGACATACAGTTCCTGGAGAGGGTACAGAGGAGGGCAACTAAGATGATATGAGGACTAGGGGATTTGACGTATGAGGACAGACTTGAGGAGCTCTGCCTGTTTTCATTGGAGGAGAGGAGAGGAGAAAAGGGGGACATGATTGAGGTCTTCAAGTACCTCAAGGGAATAAATAAGGTAAACATGGAGGCTCTTTAGACTAAAGCAGGGAGTTATCACCAGAGGGCATGGTTTGAAGTTGGAAGGTGGAAGGGTGAGGGGGGAAAAGAGGAGGAGGTTTTTCACTGAGAGGGTGGTGGACCCTTGGAATGCACTGCCTGGTGAGCTGGTTCAGAGATCCACAGTGGAGGGCTCCAAGAGAGGGTGGGACAGACACAGAAAGTGGATGTATCAGATGATGGCCTGGCCCAGGGGGGTGGGGATGGATGATAGGGGTTTCTGGAACACAAGGGGGCCTCGGCACCCAACTAGGGATCTGAGGTTCGAGCAGACTCGATAGACCGTAAGGCCTAATCTGCTGGCAATTAGTATGTTAGTATGTTAACTAATTTACAGGAATTAGTGTATGCCAAGATTATACATTCTGAAGTATGAAGGAGGCATGGGCCTTCTTAAGACTGATTGCACATATTGATCCAAACTGACATCCCAGGGCTGGAATGTAGTCAGAGTCCTGCATTATGAAATAACAAACACAAGACTACTTGCAATACAAAACTAGGGAAAGCCCTTGGGAGAGGAGCAACTCTGGATGAAATTCCACCAGTAAACATGGAACAACTGACATCAGAATTTGCAATACATCAAAAGAAACCTTTAATGAGACAAACCCACAGCAACAGAAATACAACTGGAGAGACCATAACTGCAGTGGAACAAGCATGAATTTGCTGTAACAACCACATAACTGACCCATCTGTGGGTAACAAGAGGAAAATTGGGTTCAGACAGAGCATCCTGGACATCCTGTCACATTTATTTTACAGTTGCTGCTTAGAGAAAGGAACTAAGTGCTAAAACTTTGTTTTTATCATATTGATTTTGTTCAAAGTTCACAGAATTGATGACGAACTGGCTGTGCAGTATGTGTTCACATTTTAAGCATTTCAAACAATGGAAAAGCCTAGAAACACTGCCGGGGGATCAGAGTGTTTTTTCTAACCGAATCTCAGCCAAAAGGTGCAGGTAAGTCACGGGAGACCTCAAATTCTAACACATGGTGGGTAACCCTATCCTTATTGCAATCAACTACTCAGAAGATGCATAAAGTCATAGAACTGATAAGTTCTAAAGTTATCTCTCTCAGTGACTCCATGTGGTCAAGCAGCAGGTGGAGACCCACAGTGTGGAGGTCATAGAGGCAATAAATGTGTGCAGGATATTAGCTGTGTCAGTAGACCTGGTTAAATAAAATAATTTGCTACTGTCTCACCTTGAGCACTTGGACAATTTACTGTGAGAAGAAAATTTCATTGTGAATGGACTCAGTGAGGAATTTGGGAAGATCTTCTTCATCCAATACAATTTTGCCCTGGTTGGGGGAAACACTTGCACTAGACTTTGACACAGTATTGACTGCATTTAAGAATCAGCACCATGCATGCTGTTACTTAAACTGTGGTCACCACTCCAGAATGATGTCATGTTTAAGGCTGCCAGGCAAGTGAAGGACAAAAAAGATTGATTGCAACAGGATTTTAATGTTCACAAACTTAAGCTGTGCCACACTTCTAAGGCAAAACAAGCTTTGATGGCAGAAAATGAAAACTCAGAATTCAGTATCCCATTAAATATGATCATTTAGAATGTTTGCATGCATAGGGAGGGGCTTTACAAGCAGGAGATGAGAAGTGATCATGCCACAATACAAAACAATGGTCAGACCACACCTGGAATATGGGGTCCAGTTCTGGAGGCCATACTTACAAGGGGACAAGGACAGGCTGGAGAGGGTCCAGAGAAGAGCAACCAAAATGGTGAAAGGGCTGCACGAGAGGTCATATGAGGAACATCTGGAGGAGCTTAGCCTGTACACACTGGAGGAGAGGAGGGAAAGGGGGATATGGTTGAAATCTTCAAATACTTGAAGGGCACAAACAGAGTCAGGATAGACAGCATTTTCAGGATGAGTGGAAACAAATCCACTAGGGGGCATGCATTCAGATTGGAAGGGGACAATTTTAGGGGAGACATCGGGGAGAAGTTTTACTGAGAAGATTGTGGGGCCATGGAACAGACTGCCGGAAAGGGTAGTGGGGGTAGATTCAGTGGACAAATTCAAAACAGCTTTGGACACCTACATGGGGCTAAGTAACAGAGGGAAGGCAGGGAGGGGAGGGAGAAAGTCTTCCTAGAAGGGGGAAATCAGTCAGACTGGATGGGCCGTGGGGTCCTTTTCTGCTGACAAATTTCTATGATACTCTGCAAAACTGAGAGTACAGCATTGAGGCCATGTATTCATCTTCACTGACTGAAAGACTAGGACAAACTGGTGGAAAAAATCACTAAAAACACTTGCTGTAGAATCGAGGAGTACAGTGAATTGAAATCTGAGTCATCAAAGGATTCCAAAGATGCTATTGTACAGTATTTTTTTTTCATTAGGACCACTGAAATATCAGCAGATGCATGTGCTGCTGCGCTTGATGATGTCCTGATTGCTTTACACACTCTCACATGGTTTAAAGTTTAATGGCAATTCAATGCTATGCTTTTTGCAGTCTTAACTCTTTATTCACATCCTGTATAATAAAAAATGCATTCTCGAGTTTAAGTGTGTCTTTTATTGCTTTTAATAGATTACTGGGTACATAGGGTTACCACCTTTTAAGAAGCCCATGGTAGGACATTTCTTACTGAAACATGATTTTTCGCAGGACAATATGTAACCTCGACCAATGCAACGGACGTATTTTCTTTATATCATCAGAATTAAGGCCCTGGACACACTACACAACTGTTTTTGAAAACCATTTTTAAAACCAGTTTAGCTAAACCGTTTCAGTGCAGTCACACTACTCAGTAACCATTTTTGATAACAGTTTAGTGTGGCCACACTGCTAGTGTTAAACCTGTTCTCCTTGTAACTATTTTGTGTCAAGTCCAACACACAGAACTGTGCTTGCCTGGACACAATGCAGCTAGAACTGTTTTAGTTAAACCATTACAGCTTAAACATTTTTACTCCTGGACAGACCTGTGAGTAAAACCATGCTAGCTCTAAAACAGTTTTAAAAATGGTTTTAAGACTAGGTATCTAGCAGGGTTTAAAAACACTTTTGTTAAAACATTCTAGGCACTGTTCACACTGCTGGACACTGGAAAACGGTTCTTTAACACATTATCAGAAACGGATTAAAGCTTACCGTTTCAAAGCATCCGCACTGTGTCACCCGAGTTTAAAAATGTGCTTGTACCTTGCGAAATCCGTGTCAGCATGTTCGCACTTCATGGTGTACTGATGTGTTCTCATCCATTTTCTGGTACTCGCAGCAGCCAAAAGCTGCTTACCATGATGCTTTGCGGTGGTGTTTAGCATCCCAGGATGCAATGCCTGTTGCTAGGCACGTTGTTTAGACATGGCTCCCATGTGCGAGGCAGATCTCCTGTCTATAGCTGCTCAGTACAATACATATGTGAAACACATGAGACTATGGAGACTGAGCGGCAAATAGCACTGTGGAGGAGAAAGCAGCTGAGAATGAAGCTTTTACAGAAGAATATGCTGTGATTTATCTTGCTGATGTACCATAGCATTGCGACAGCATACATCGGTATGAGCATAGACAAAGGTGTGTGGTGCAAGCAAAGGAGCTCGGTGTGGTGGAATGATGTAGTGTTGACCACATGGGAAGATACTGAATGGGTTAAGAATTTCCAGATATCAAAGGGGTCTTTCTATGCCCTTTGTAGTGAAATCAATGATGTTACAGAGAGGCAGGATACCCAGTTCCACAAATGTGTGCCTGTTGATAAACGCCTTGTGATAACCTTGTGGAAGCTAGCAACTAATGTTGAGTATCGTACCCTGGCCCATCTTTTTAGGGTTTGCCGATCAACAGTGTGCCAGATTGTTTGTGAAGTCTGCAGTGCCGTAGTGGCTGCTTTACTGCCACGTGTCATCTGCTTTTCCAATATTCCTGAAGTTGTGGCTGGTTTTGACAATGAATGGGGCTTTCTGTGTTGTGGAGGAGCTATTGATGCCACTCATCTGCCCATTATTTGCCCTCCTGACAATGCCACTGAGTACTTTAACTGCAAAAGTTATTATTCCATTGTATTGCAAGCAGTGGTTGACAACAAATTCTGTTTTGAGGATATGAATATTGGTTTGGCCAGGCAGGGTACATGATGCCAGAGTTTTTAAAAATAGTGCTGTCTTTAGGAAGGGCAAGAGTGGCACTCTTTTCCCAGCTTCTGACAGAGTCATTGGAGGTGTGACAGTTCCCACTGTACTGATTGGTGACCCTGCCTACGCACTACTTCCTTGGGTCATGAAACCTTTTCCTGACTACACAGACCCAAGGAAGTGTAACTTCAACTACAGGCTCAGTCATGCCCGTATGGTAGTGGAATGCATATTTGGCAGGTTGAAAGGGCGTTGGAGATGTCTTTTGAAGTGCATGGAGTTTACCATAGGTCATATCCCTCTTATTGTTGCTTCGTGCTGCATGCTACATAATGTATGTGAGGCCATGTCAGAGGCATTCCTGCAGGAATGGATGCCATCACCTGAAGTGTACCAACAACCAGAAAATGATCACATGCAGCTTGATGACAGTTCAGCTGCAGAGACTGGTCGTCAGGCACATGCAATCAGGGAGGCACTAGCTACCTTTCTGCATGGGGCCGTATAAAATGTATATCCTAAGCTGGTTTGATGCAGTATTTTGAGCATGGATGGGCTGTTTAAAGAAGAGATATGTAGAGTGATGCTTTTAAAAGCTTTATTAGAATAAAAAGAAACAGAGACGCACACAATAGTGGTTCATATGACTCTACATTAGCCAGTCCAGAAATGTGCAGAACGTCTGTGTGGATTGCAGCTAACTTATTTTTGTATTGCATTTTCTACTATTGCAGTTAACAAAGTAAACTGCCAAGAAAAAGTAACCATATTCTGAATTTAAACAGTTTATCCAATGACAAACTCTAAGTTTAATTTTGTAAAAAAAGTTTGTTGTTAAACAGTGGTTTCTCTGATGAGAAATTTGATCAACTTTCAATTTTTAAAAAATGTTTTAAATGTTGCTAAACAACAATGGGTTGTCTGATGACAAACTTGAACAAATTTCAATTTTAAAAAAAGTTTTAAACCTTGTTACACAACACTGAGTTGTCTGATGACAAACTTTGAAAAATCTAAAGTACTAAACAGTTCTAAAAGTTGCTCACCACCACTGTATGTCAACATTACGAGTAATCAGTAATTATTAACAGGAAAAAAAATTATGTTGCATTAATATTTTAAAAATATACTGTCACATTTGTACAACTTTGTGAAAACCTTCAAGAAGTACTCACAGAGATGTATAGACAACATAACTATTTGAAAAGCAATGACAATAAACTTTGTTCAGCTCTGATGAAACAGTGTGAGACTATTGACTTTCATTAGTACAAAACTGTTTTTAAAATGCAGAATTATGTGCAACAGCATGTGTCAACCAAATAAATTTCCACCTGTCATCACAGGTCAGTCCATGTCATGTCCTTTCTGAACAAGTCATCAGTTATTGTGTGGTTTGCACTAGCACTGCCATAATATATGGCAGGGGTTGAGGAGCTTGGTCCGGCAGTGTCAGTGCCACCCAGAACAGTGATGGTCATACTGCTCTGACCAACTGTGCTATACATGGCACCGTATGCACTGCTCTGTGGAGCCATCACCACTGCCGGAGTACTACCTGGTAGATATGGCACCTGGGGATGTTGTGGCAGTGTGTGATGAGAGGCCTGCTGTGTTTGGGGGGTTGTTTATTGTAGCGCAGTGTTTCTAGAAGGTTAGAAAAAAATGAAGCAGACTGCTCTGCCTCAGCTTTTCTCATTCGCTCCTCCATTTCAAGTTTCTTCTGGGCTCGCTCTTCTTCTGCCCTCATCATTTCTTGATGTTGGTCGATAAGGAGCTTGCAGGTAGGCTCAAACAGGGCCTCTATTACTTCCTGCAGACAGTTAATTGTCTTTTTCTTCTGCAAATTTTGAAGAAGTTCAGAAATAGACCCATGTTTCTGAGCTAAAGATATCAATGTACTGGTGCTTGCATGACCAGCTGATGCATCTGAGGTGTCACCCAGACTATCACACTCTACAGCTTGCTCAAATACTCAGGATGTGTCTGTAGGAGCTTCAATGTGATGTTCATCTTCACCTTCCCTCTCATTATCTGTAAGGATCAAAAATAGTACAGAGTTTACAGTTGGGAGGTGGTTGGGAGGGGCTACAAATGTAATAAATACCTGATGGTGGCAGCTCCTCCACAGGGTACTCTTCGGCTGCAATAACATCGGTTCCATCATGTGCCTGTTCTGTGCTTTCAACCACTATGCTGGGCTCAGTGGTAGGTCTTGTACCCAGGATCTGGTCAAGTTCCTTGAGGAAGGGACATACTGTTCATTTTGCACCTGACACTTTATTTTTGTCTTTCACACGATATCTAACCTTCAGTTACTTTATTTTTTTCCTGCACTGTTTAGCACTCCTCTCTATACCTAGATCAGCCAGGTGCTGAGACACACGTTCATATACTTTTGTATTCCTGTGCATGCTGTTCAACTCATTTTGTACTGTCTCATTTGACCAATAGTCTATCAGTGCCTTGATGGAATGATCATTCCAGCTAGCTGCTCTGTCATTAGACATGCTGACAGCTCTTCAATTGCACAGACTGGCTGCAGAAAACAATAATGGTGATAGCTCTTGAAATGCACAGACTGCAGCTAATAATGCTGACAGTTCAGGAACTGCACAGACTTACTACCAAAAAAACAATTGCAAGCTCTATACAGCGCCAATATGCTCGCTCATGCAATGGTCCAACACACATATATTCATCTATTTTTACAGCAAGAAACTGCTCTGCAGGATTGCCACCGCAATTCCACCTCAAGTACAAATGTCCCTCCACTTCCCCGTTACTCACACATACGCAAATCACCTACATGAATGCATTCTGGGACACAGATGCATTGCATCATGGATGTAACACAGAAAACAGCTGAACCATGCTCTGGGATCCATGTTGTCATGCTCTCACTGACGGTGAGTTTGATTTTAAATCTGAACCATTTTGAAAACCGTGCTCAAGCCTACCTCGAAGCAGGGTTTGAGCACGGTTCAATAAAACGGTTCTCAAGTCATGCTAAATGTGAATGCAAACCGTGCTAGTGGCTATTTAAAATGTTTTACCACTCATAAAACATTTTAAATAGCACAGTGTGAACAAGGCCCTAAGGGGCTTGTAGTCTGTCTGCAAACAGTGCTAGGGGGATTTAAAATGTTTTAAGGCACTTAAACCATTTTAAGTTCCCAGTGTGTCCAGGGCCTTAGACTAACTGTTGTAGTTTTTTAGTTGTTTCTATTGTTTCTTATCATTTTAAAGTATTTAAGTTAAGGTATTACAGTTTTCTGCAACAATTAGAGGAAATTTAGAAAATATTTTTTCTACTATAAAGTCAGGACATGTAGTATTTTTCTTGTTTTTTTGCAGGACACAGCTGCACAAATCAGGACTGTCCTGTGAAAATCAGGACAGGTGGTAACCCTACTGAGTACAACATTCAAACTGTACAGACTGAAATTAAGTTTTGTCATTCTGCTGACCTGCATTTATAATTTGCTGTTTTCTCTTAATTTACATTATTAGCTGAGTATGATGTTCATTACTATGCTTATGAGTGGGTATATTTTCTATTTAAAACACAGATAAATTATGTATTCTGTTCTGATGTCATTTAAGTGCCTAACTCCTATCACACATGCATTTCATATAATCTGCTAAAACAAACTCTAAGTAGGAGGTCTTGTAAGTAGATTGCTAATAAGAGTGCAAGTACTGTATAGTATGGAGAATAACAGGGAAGATCATGCAGCATCACATCTGCACAAAGAAATCCTGAAAAGGCCACAGCAGTTATGAAGTTAATCTTATTCCCACATATACACACACCTCTCTCTTTGTCTTTTTCTTTGTCTCTTTCTCTGTCTCTCTACAGTGATTTATTTTGTTAGTGATATGATTTTGGTTACATTTTTGTTTGTCTGTTTATTTGTTAACCTGGTGTGTGCACTGATCCCAGGGACCATTTTCAGGTATGACCCAGGCCATTAAGATGGCACATTAAACATGGTACAAATATATATTCGAGTAGGTACAAGTAGATAAATACACTAACAGAAACAGTATGATTAGTGCAAAAAATGTAATATATACAATAGAAAGTGCACAGTGGTGCCAGCAGCGCAGGCTCACAATAAGACATCCAGCATAGTGTTGATACATTATGCAAATACATATGCAAAGAACAATAAATCTGGGTAGTAGAGTGGGGGCCATCTAGCAGCTCCTGTGCTGGGGGGAGGCAGTCAGCCTGGGGAGCATAGCATGTGGCTGTCCTCATAAGGAAGAACTTAAAAGTATAGATCACTGGTGAGGCCACACTTGTAGTACTGTGTGCAGTACTGGTGCCCATACCTCAAAAAGGATATGAGATAACTGGAGGGGGTACAGCACAGGGCTATGAAAATGCTCATGAACTGGGGGAGTTGCTGTATGAGGAAAGATTGAGGGAGCTCAACATGAATTCACTGGAAGACAGAAGGGAAAGAGAAGACATGATAGAGACCTTTTAGTACTTGAAAGACATAAACAAAGTCAGAGAGGGAGGATTGTTCCACTTAAATTGGGGAAGGGTGACTAGGGGGCACAGTCTGAAGTTGGAAGGGGGAAGGCTCAGGAGGGAGATGAGGAGGCACTACTTTACAGAGAGAGAGAGAGTGGGGGCGAGATGGAATGCACTGTCGGAGGATTTAATTGAACTGAGAACAGTGGATAGCTTTAAGTGGGGTTAGGATAGAGTCAAGGGCAGGATTAATACAAATAAGAACACAAAGGAGGGAAAGACCAGGAAAGGGGAGGAAGGGAGGGATTTGGGTGGGGCTGGGGCAGCTATAGTAATATGAAACTAAGAGCTGCACAATTGGGCAAACTTGATAGACTTGTGGGCCTTTTTCTGCTGGCAATTTTGTATGCTCATATGTTACAATGGGATTTGAACAGGGGGTGTGATCCTAGTGCCCATAGAGGGGCAGACAGGCTATTCCATAGTATTGGTACAGCTGAGGAGAAGGCCTTTAGTCCCATCCATGTGGTGACCTGAAAACACGCAATCATAAGGCTGGATGAGTTCTGGAGGCCCTGGTTGCAAGGTTTAAGCTTGAATAGGGGGTAAGGCCAATGCATCTTTTTCCACCCTAATAGATTTGTCCACAAGGCATCCTAATAGCTAGTCATGGTGGACCAGAGGGGGAGCCACCAGATCACCTGGTAGAGGGTGCAGTGGTGAGGAGAGTAAGGTGTCATTAGGAAAAACCTAAAACGTGGTTGTAGGTTGTGTTCAGCCTGATGACCCCAGAGGATGTGGTTTGAGTGAATATGGGGGAGCAGT
This sequence comes from Neoceratodus forsteri, assembly GCA_016271365.2. NCBI lineage: Eukaryota > Metazoa > Chordata > Ceratodontiformes > Ceratodontidae > Neoceratodus > Neoceratodus forsteri. Next base: position 1,230,977,103 of record CM057454.1, read on the forward strand.
AGTCCAGTAAGGGGAGTAAGGTGCCTTGGGCAATAGCAAGCCTTGATTCAGAGGTCAGGTTATCTTTATGCCTGTATCCAACTTTTAATTTTTGGTGTATGCACCATACTGTAAATTTAGTGTGATTAGTAACGGTCAAAGCAGTATTGAGGGTGACTCAGAGGTATTTGAAGGTGATCACTGTCTTTGGGGGGGCATCAGGGGATAGGATTCACTAGGTTTGGATCTGAAAAGCATAGCTTTTGTCTTTTGGGCATTGACCAGGAGCCTGTTCTTGAGGAACTACTGATAGGTGGCACCATAGTTATTTGCAAAAGTAGTAGAGATGTTGGCCGATGTTTTGTCATCGTGGAATAGGATTAAGTCATCAGAGTACAGAAAATAATTGCAGGTCATGCTATCTTTTGGAAGGGAGTTTACAAACAAGAAGAACAAGATGGGTACAAGAATAGATCCTTGGGCACCCCAGTGAGAACCTTCTAGGTGGAGAAGGAGGCACCTCCGGTGCAGCCTACTTGTGCATGACTGGAGAGGTAGTTTTGAAACCATGTGGTGGCCAGGACAGAGCAGACAAGGCAGCTCAGTTTGTTTAGGAGTATATTGTGATCCACTATGTCAAAAGCCTTGTTGAGGTCCACAAACATGGCACATGTGAGCCTGCCTTCATCCATGTTACAAAAGGCATGGTTAGTGAAGCAAGCCAGGGCTGTGGTGGTGCTGTGATCTTTTTGTTAAATCCATGTTGTTGTGGACAAAGGACACTATACTTCACTATATAGTCAGTGTTCTGCTGGTGCACAGCTTTTTCAAGGAGTTTGCTTAGGTGACAGAAGATAGATATCAGTTGGTAGTTTTCCACTGATAAGGGATTACCAGACTTGTAGATGGGGACAACTGTGGCTGATTTCCAAGTTGAGGGTATGGTAGATGAGGTAAGGGAGAGGTTAAAGACAGTGGTCAGTGGTTTAGCAGTGGCATGGGCTATGAATTTTATAAATAAGGGAGAGAAGACATCACTCCTAGCACTCCCGTGGTTGGGGAAACTCATGAGGAGTTTATGGGTATGTTGAGGGGTGATGGCATTGATAAAAAAGGGAGGTGTATTTGGGTGAAACTCAGCCAGATCAGGCAGGTGCAGGTGAGGGTCATAATGGGGGAGTTTGGAGAGATGAGCAGACAGGTTAAGGAATTTGTTATTGCGGGCAGTTGCAGCCATGGATGAGTTAGTTGTAGGTCCTGCCCCCAAGCCTATCTGTATGGCAGCCTGTCTGTCTCCCAGGGCAATCCGGGAGTTAGCCACTGATCAGAAGTTTTGGGAGATTACAAGGTTGTGGGAATGGAGGTTTTGGAGGAATTCAGCCTTACTTGATTTAATATTTTTGTTTCCAAAGGTTATGCAGGCGACTCCACTCATTCCAGAGTGAGGGGAAGGGAGAGCCCCTGTGTGCAGCCCACTTCTCATCTCTTGCCTCCATTAGCTGAAGGAGGTCCTTAGTAAGTCATCTAATGCTTCCTCCCCACACACTCTGTGTAGTTAGGGAGAAATGCTTCTTGAATTACAGTCAGGGCTGCAATAAGGAAGCCCATGGCCAAGTTTACAACTGTCATTTTGTGTACAACTGGCCAGTTGATGGTCCTAGTGTCAGCGAATAGGCAGCTGGCTTCATATTTATAGAAGTCTCAGACAGTAAAGTATTTGAGAGAGGGGTGGGGGTTGGAGGACCATGTAAAAATGTGTGTATATGTGTGTGTGTGGGGGGGTGCTGATGGAGTTTGATAGGATTCCGGCATGATGGACCCTGTACTCAGGATTAGTCAGAATCCAATCTGGGGGGTGGGGAGTAGTGGTTCAGGGTGTGGTTGTTAGGGTGTGTCGGGGTGGAAATGAGCTGAGTAAGGTTTAACCATTTTAATAGTGCACAGCACTAGGTCTGAGAGGTGTTTAGTCGGTTTAGATTGAAGTCACCCAATATGATAATCTCCTGGGACGGAGGTGACCAATGCTGTTTGGTAGGTGGGTAAGGCATGTTATTCCACTTATGGGTGGATTGTAGCAGCAGCTGATGTACAACTTTTCTGAAGCTCCACTATATACATTGTCAGGAGGTTTAAACCTCACTCTCAGGTTCTTGGCAATAATGGGAATGCAAGAAATCACAGACACATTGCATAAGAGTAATAAAACTTGTTTATTACTACCAAAAGGAAAATCACAATTGCCCTAAGCAGTTCTTACCATTAGGAACTGGGAGCCAATGCTAAGCATTCCCTATACCTCAAGGAATCTCCGTGTCTCCTGGGGTCTCCGAGGTACAAGACGTAATGTCTTGTATTACATACCTAAGATAATTATCATGGTTACTGTAAGATAGAAACATTTCTAGTTACAGAGATGAGCCCTATTGGCTAAATTAGAGGTGACTCCTCAGTCCTAGATAACATTATACAATTTTGTTATAGTCATCACTTTGTGGAAACAAAGAAGTACAGTTTGTACATAGCCGTGTAGTAATACAAATCATCAGAAGATGGCAATGCCGACTTATATATCATACCACTACAAAGACACAGGTGTCCTGGCATCTTATAAGCAAGAAATACTTGTGTATATTAGAAAGTAACGCGCCTAGCAATCATATGCATACATATCCTGACATCTGCTCTTATACGGCAGATGCTCTTAGCCCTATATGCATAAATGATAGCTGTCTGTGGTGTACCTCTTGGGGTACCAATTAGGGTGCAGGGACCATGTGTGACAGTCCCCCCTTGTTGCCTTATAAGGGGCAACACAAGCAAGAATAGGGAAGTGGAGAGAGAGCAGGTGTCATTTACAGACCCGACGCATGAGCCTTGTAAAGGAATTCCAGCTGCTCACGGTGTAGGCGGAGCGTGCCAGAGGCAGCAAAGCATAATAATAAGGAAAAAGTTAAAAATGCTTGTATAATAACAAAATCTTTAAAGGTAATCTCTAACCAAGTATTAATAAGGTCAAATACTGCTTCATTTGCTTTGGATATATTATTGCTGATGTGGATGAGATGGGTGTTTTTCCTGTTTAAAAGTGACTTCAGAGTTAAAGTCAAAGGATCAATGTGTACATTAAAGTAAGGTAAGTACTCTGAAAGAGTAAGCAGATAATCAGGGTTACCATCAATGATACCAGGTTCCACAAAGGGCAGGGGTAATAACTCTGTGCCCAATAATAGTTGTCTGGTGAGGGACAAAGCAAACATTAGAATCATTAATAGTACATGTCTTATCTCCATATGTAAATTGCTTAAAATTAGTTACCACACAAAACTCACCATCCAAATTGTATTGCATTTTAACAGTAGGTAATCTACATTTCTGTAGTTGTACTGGGCAAGTGTAAGTCTGTTTGGTAATCTGTGTTGATAGGCGATGAACCTCCTTCCGGTAAGATGGGTACAATCGAGAATCGTCTGGAGCAGATGTTGAGTCCTGGTATTCTACGCCATTGGTGGTGATATCATCGTCCATGGAAAAGGACCAATCAGTACTATCTGGGGAATATCCACGTACAGGTTTAACAACATCAAATACGTCACATCGACACAACTAAATATGCCCTTTCTTTGCACAGCAGTCCGTGTGCAGTGAGACCCATGCATCCAGAAGAGGATGGAAAACCAGAAGAGGAGGCAAATCGAGACATTCTCTGTAGATGTCATCATCAAGGTTCCCAATGGAGTGTACGGATGCTAGTTTATCAAATATAGCTGTAGTAGGATCAAAACATGGTAAAGAGACAGTAAAAGACACAAACATGGTATCCTTATTGGAACATTTCTTAGAAGTAAAGCAAGGACCAGTATTTGGGTGCCTGGTCACAAATCCTAAATTTCTAGCAATAGCAATAGGAACAGTAAAAAATTGTAGCATACACATGGCAACACAGTGAGGGATTTGCATTGAGGACAATACCATTTAGAGATATATCTATCATGTATGATATCAGGGATTCTTATGGATTCCAGATCACGGAAGAGATTATTGATGGTGGTAATAATATAAGATCCATATGCGGAGCATAGTATTTCACTGGCAATGTATTGCTTATCTGCTTCCTTATTGTTCTGTGCAATAAGGGCATTAATCGTGTTTTTAGAATCTGTAAATGCCTTAGCAATATCGTGCATATTATATGCAGTGTATCTTTCTTCCTGAATAAGGCCATCCACACCATGCAACAATGGGGGTATGATGTCATTAAGCATACTGGTTTCAAACTTCTGTGAATGTGCTTTGATAGTAGCAATGTCTGCTTTATTCCAAATAGACATTGTAGTACCAAAGAGACAGGTGACGGTGACTGTGGCACCAGTGACATCAGATGTGTCATGTGTGTTTCTTTTATGACTTTGATCATCTTTCTGAGAAACAGATTTTCTCCTAAAATTGCCTCTATGCTCGGTGGTGTGTACCCCAGCAATAGGGTCTTGGTTATGAATCTGAAAAGCTGCTAAGATACTGTATTAAGTAACAAAGTACTATAAAACAATGACATGTTAATAGTATGACACATACCAAATTCTTTCGTATTCCAGTAAGTCAAGTTAAACAAGACAGGTATATGCATATATTGTAAGTTGTTAATCAGTGAGTCAGGTAAAGCAGTGGCTGTGAGACCACTACGAGGACCAGGGTTTTGTTTTGGACATTCCAGAAGTTGTTTCTCGGTAGGGGGTAACACAGATAAATACATGGCAGCAGAGGCCATGTTGCGTACAGCACAAAATTTCCTGGCAGAATCTTTAGACAGTGAATCACAATATGAGGGGTCAATTAAACCAGTGATATTTTATAAACCAGAATGTCTAAGAGAGGTCTGGTGCAAGGACAAAGCACCCTTTGGGGATAATTTTGCATTGGACCATCCATGGAAAGTTCCCTTGGAGAGTTTGGCCATGGGGAATATTTAGAAACATAGAATTTGATGGCAGATAAGGACTGCTTGGCCCACCTAGTCTGCCCATTTCCCTACCTAACTGATAAGCTGCAGATACTAGTTCTCCAACAGCCTACTTCCTCCTACCCCCCACTGGAATTGCCTTATGTCTGTCCCATACATTCTTGAATTCTCCCACTGTTTTTGACTCTATGACCTCCTCAGGAAGGCTGTTCCATGCATCTACAACCCTCTCTGTGAAGAAATACTTCCTCACATTACCTCTGAGCCGTCCCCCCTCTATCTTCAAATTGTGTTCCCCTTGTTCTTGCACATCTCTTTTTTTGAAAGATGCTACCCTCTTGGACTTTGTTGATTCCCTTGAGGTATTTAAAGTTGGCTTGCTGACTTTCAAAGCTCTACGATATGGGCCCAGGCTATCTGAAAGAACTTCTGGTTCCTTATCACCGAATCGATCACTCCGCTGGCTGACGATTGGTTGCTAGAGGTTCCAAGGGTAAATTTGAAATCTTCGGGTGCTCGGGCATTTGCGTATGTAGCCCCCACCCTTTGGAACTCTTTACCCCCTCAGTTACGGGAGTGCACTTCTGTGGAGGGCTTTAAGAGAGGTCTGAAGACTTTTTTATGGGAAACTGCATTTTTAGAACACTGACCGTTATGACTGTTTTGTTTTAATTGTATGTTTTAATGATTTTTTTCTTTTACTGTTCTGATTTGTTATTTATGTACGGCGCCTTAGTAATTGAAAGGCACCTTATAAATAAAATTATTATTATTTGAAAGTTTCTATCATGTCCACCTCTCCCTCCTTTCCTCAAGGCTATACATCTTAAGGTCCTTTAGTCTTTCTTCATATGTCATCTGGTGCAGACCCTGCACCATTTTGGTTGCCCTCCTCTGGACAGCCTCCACCATGTCTGTGTCTTTGTGGAGATGGGGTCTCCAGAACTATACACAGTACTCCAGATGTGGTCTTATCAACTGTCTGAACAGAGGGCAACAACTTCCTGTTTTCTACTGGTGATGCCTCTCCATATGCATCCCAGTATCCTCCCAGCTCTTCTTACTGCTTTCTCACATTGCTGGCCCACCTTCTGGTCATCTGATATGACCAACCCAAGGTCCCTTTGCATTTTTGTTGTTGTCAGTATCTCACCCCCAATTGTGTACTCTTGCCCTGGGTTTTTGTTTCTCAGGTGCAATACTTTGCACTTCTTTGCGTTGAATCTAAACTGCCATACATTTGACCATTCCTCTAACCTTGCCAAGTCCCTTTTCATCCTTTCCACACCACCTTGCGTATCAACCCTGTTGCAGAGCTTTGTGTCATCTGCAAAGTGACATACCTTCCCCTCCAGTCCCTCTGCAATGTCACTTATAAAGACATTAAAAAGGACCGGCCCTAGTACTGAACCCTGCAGTACCCCACTAGTAACTCTCCTTTCTTCACTGTGGACTCCATTTACAATTACCCACTGTGTCCTGCTGTCCATCCAGTGTTTTACCCAGGCTACCACCCTGGGACCCACTCCCAGGCTGGCTAATTTGTTTATTAATCTTTTGTGAGGGACTGTGTCAAATACCTTGCTAAAGTCTAGGTAGGCCATGTCCATAACCCCTCCCTGGTCCACTACTTTGGTCACCCAGTCAAAGAAATCAATTAGATTTGTTTGACATGACCTTCCTGCTGTGAATCCATGCTGCCTTGGGTTCTGTGCCCCACTGGCCTCTAGGTACTCAACAATTCTTTCCTTCAGAAGTGATTCCATCATTTTACCTACCACTGAGGTCAAACTGACAGGTCTGTAGTTTCCTGCCTCTGTCTTGCTCCCACTTTTGTGAAGGGGAATCATATCCACCTTTCTTCAGTCCTCAGATACCACACCATCCTACCATGATTTATTAAAAAGGATAGTCAGTGGTGTTTCTAGTTCTTCCCTTAATTCTGTTAGGATTTTGGGGTGAAACCCATCAGGTCCCATTGCTTTATCCACCTTCAGTTTTATTTATTTATTTATTTATTTCATTTAGTTTTTGTTGACCGGGTAAGTGCACTAGACAAATCCTGCCTATTTTCAGGCACGACCCTGGGGAGGGGGTTACAGATGAATGCCAACTGACCTTGAACCAGATTAAGCTGTTGGTGGTATTTTTTTAGTGAATGAGGGAAATTTGGCCAGGACACCGGGGAAATTCCCCTACTCTTTTCGATAAGTGCCATGGGATCTTTAACATCCACCTGAACTACCACCAATCCAGGCAGATGGGACCTCGGTTTAACGTCTCATCCGAAGGACGGCACCTCAGAAGTGCAGCACCCCTCTCATGCTGCACTACAGTGTCAGTACTGGGATATTAACCCAAGTGCCAGATGTGGGAACTGAACCCACAGCCCTCTGATCTCCCGGCCTCAGAGGTGAGTGTGCTACCTACTGAGCCACTGACAGAACTCTTTCTTCTGTAAAAGGCCTAATATCAACCCACCTATCCAGAGTGCTTCTATTGACTGGATTAGGTCTCTTCCAGTGCTTTTCCATTGTGATTTGTTCTTGAGACTTGGTTTGCCACTCAATTTGTAGGGTAGATTTATCAAGAGCAACAACTGAGAGAAGTGAGGTAGGCATCTGAACCGTCCTGAATGGTAATCATATTGTCAGCGATGTTGATGGAAACTCCCTCTGGGGTAGTTGCATGTGGATCAAGATGAGGAAAGATGTGCTTTACCATGCCTTGGATGCAGAGGATAACTCCTTAGATGAGGGGAAAATGGAATAAGATAGCCATCTTGTTAGTGTATCTGAAAAGGAAAATCAAACATTAGCAGATTAGTACTATTCCTCCCAATGGGGTGAGGAAAAGTAATTATACTCCTTTATACAGCTTCAACTGGTTTGCATGTAACCATTTGTCAGTCAATTTGTTGTTTTGCATGAGTCTAACTTGATAGACTGCTGGACTGAGCTTGTTAACAATTGGGTAGGGTCCTTCCCACTTGTTGGAGAAAGAATGTGTTGGATGTGCAAATCTAAGAACCATTACCTGATCTCCAACTTGCCAATCCACTTCTTTGTCCGTGTTTGTCAAACTGAATTTTGGACTGCTGCTGAGCCTTTCCCATGCAGTTTGCAGCATACGAATGAGTGTGTATTAGGTTTTTCTCAACTTTTCCACATATTGGTCCACAGAAACACGATCTGCGGTGGGGGTGTGCAGGTCAAACAACAGGTGTTCAGGTAATCTCATACTTCTACCAGTTATCACCTCAAAGGGTGTCAACTGAGTGGTGGCTGAGGGTGTGCCCCTAATTGCCATAAGGAGTAATGGCAGCGTACCGAGTCATAATGTTGTACGCTTAATAGTGTATGGCATTATAGCGAATCCCAGACCTGTGCGCTGTCCATGTTGGACCCCCCCAGAGTTAGAATCTTAAGTGGGGGGGTTCTGGGGATGCAGCCCCTAGTAACGGGGTGTGTGGGGGTGGAGCTCCCCACAGAAAAGAAAATAAATCCGGAATCGTGCAACGCGATTAAGACGCACAGCATTCTGCCGTGTGACATTTTGACCTGTGCCTAATGGCAGTAGGGAATCCCAATCCTTGGGATTGTCCTCAATGAATTTGGAAAGCATTTGCTTAATCTGTCTGTTGGCCCTCTCTACTTGACCTGATGATTGTGGGTGGTATGGTATGTGGAACTTCTAATGATCTCCAAGGAGTTCAAGGGCTTCTTTCATCAACTCACCTGTAAAACTGGCTCCTTTGTCAGAGTCTACCTTAAGAGGTAGGCCTCTCCTGGAGAAAATCTGTTCCACCAGGATTTTGGCAGTGGCTTTTGCAGTGCATGTCTTGGTGGGGAAAGCCTCAACCCACTTAGAGAAGAGCTCAGTAACCACAAGGGCATATTTGTTATTTCTACTGGTATTGGTGAGGGGACCAATAAAATTGATCTGTAGGGCTTGCCAAGGACCAGAGTGCCATTGTGGTAGTAGCTTGGCATTTTGTTTAGTTGGGATGGGGTTGTTCTGTGCACAAGCAAGGCAGTTTTCTATGTACTGCTTGACATCCTTAGTGACACCAGGCCACCATGGGTGGTCTTGAGCCTCTGGAGTGTGTTTTCCACACCCTGGTGTCCACCAGTGTGGTGTCATGCACTTAGTGCAAAAATTCAGATTTGAGATGACCAGGGACCACCCACAATTTGGTGGGGGTGTCATCTGGTTGGTACCAAATTAATTTGTCATCTGGGGACAGGTGTAACTTACCTCCATGCCTTCGATATGGCATATGGGCAGGTAAATTTTTCTCAGTGCCTTTGTCCAAGAGTCTGAACACATCTTTGAGTTCAGAGTCAGCATGCTGGGCTTCTGACAAATCCAAGGTGGAGAAAGGTTCAGATTTCATCCTGATAGCTGCTATGTGCACAGCTGTTCTGGCCTCTGGATGGTCCATCATGCAGGTGTCCTCCCCTCGGGATCCTTTCTTAGCAAAGGTGTCAGCAGTGTCATTGAAGGCATGATAGGGCTCATGTATGGAGTGGGCATTAACCTTGTGTACATAGAGTTTGTGTGCAAATTTCTGTGCCAGTGAATGAATGTAAATTACCAGTTCCTTGTATTTCACTGGGGTGCCATCAGAATAGGTAAAGGAGTTCTTCTGCCAGAAAGGGTGAAATTCTGTAAGAGAACAACAAACCCAGTTAGAGTCTGTAAAAATGATGGTATCCTCGGTTCCATGCTGGATGAACTCAAGAGCACAGACCACCACTGCCATTTCTGCATACTGTGATGATGCTACACTGCAACGTTTGGTAAACTACAAATATATATAAATTAGAGGTGGCAAATATGCCCATTCCTGCTATCTGTTCTCCCTGATAATAGGAAGCTGATCCGTCTGTAAAGACATGACACAGTGAGGTGTTCTCTAGTAATTGTGGTGTAGCAGGAAGAAAGGACCTGGATCTGGTAGATCAGGTGGCTGCAGTGTACAGTCATGGGGTTCTCCTTGGAAAATGGATGGCATTTCAGTTGGGTGGACCTTGATGTCTCTATCCTGGAGAAGGAGAGACCAGTGTGTCAATCTGGTATTAGAGACTGATCCATCCATTACTGTCTAATAGCAAAAATGTTGTTGGGGTATGGCTTGTATTGATGATCGGGGGAGTACCCAATAATATACAGGAAATGCTTGACAGTCCGGTATGTAGCCAGAAGGTTCCTTTCACAAAGGCTGTACTTCTGTTCCACTGGGGTCAAGAGCTGCAATGCATATGCAATGGGTCTTAGGGTGCCATGGACCTTCTGGGCCAACACTGCAGACATAGCAATGTCAGAGGTGGCAGATTCCAGATGGAATGGCAGAGCTGGACTAGGGTTGACCAAAGCTGGAGCTGAGGCCAAGGCCTGCTTCAGCGATGTCGCAGCTTGGGTATGAATGAGGCCGCAAGTCCAGGGGACATCCTTTTTCAGTAGTTCATTAGAGTGGTGGCCTTCTGAGCAAAATCACAAATAAAATCTCTGGAATAATTTACCATACCTAGAAACCTTCTGAGGGTGGCCACGCTGGTGGGCAGTGGCAAGTCCTGCAATCCCTGTATCTTCTTCCAGGTAGGGCTTCTGCCTTTGTCTGTTATCTTCAGGCCCAGAAAGAGTACCTCTTTCTGACACAGTTGTGCTTTTGCTGGGTTACATTTGAGGCCTGCCCTCTGAATGAGGGTCAGTAGTTCATCTGAGAGATCCAGATGTTGTTCCTGTGTGGCTGTGGCCAACAACAGGTCATCCACATACTGCAAGAGATGCTAGGGTGTAGAGAAACCTTTAAGGGCATCCATCATGTGCAGATGGAACAGGGAGGGGCTGTTATGGAACCCCTGTGGTGAGCAGGTCCACGTGTAACATCTACCTTCAAAGGTGAATGAAAACTTGTATTGACTTTTAGGGGCCAATGGCAGTGATCAAAAACCATTGGAGATGTCCAGGGCACTAAATCATTGTTGGTCAGGGGTTAGTAGTCATAGCACATCTAGTGCTGATGCCACCATTGGGGCACAACTAGGGGTGACCTGGTTTAGTCTCCTGTGGTCAATTGTAAGTCTCCATGCGCCCATGGGTTTTTTCACAGGCCACACTGGGGAATTTGCAGTCGAAACACATGTTCTGATTACACCTTGCTTGAGGAGTGATTTGATTGTTTCCCTAAGAGAAAGTAAGGCCTCAGGTAGAAAGGGGTATTGCCCTTGCCTCTCATGCACTGGGCCTGTCACTTCAGTGACAGTGTGCATCTTGCCACAGTCATGCTTGTTTGTGGCAAATGCCTCCAGATGCCTTTGTAGGATGAGAAGGAGCTTTGGGAAAAGCTCATGGTTCTTAAACAAATCTATGACGTCATACTCTTTGTCATTTGCAGATATTGTTGCAACCACATGTGAGTCAGGGATAATGATAGTGTGATATTGTTCCTGAAGCTGTATCAGTAACATGTTGGCCAAGTTCACCACACAGCCATGTGGTGCCAAGAAGTCAATTCCGATTATATTAGGGTGATCATGCAGTACCATCAGCTAAAAGGTGTGGTACTGTATGTCTTCAGGTGTCCCAGCATCACAGATAGTGGCAGGGAGCGGTATGCAGGTAGCCTAGTTCTGTCTACACCAGACATATTGGTCATCCATCTGGTAGAACAGGGTGATGTGTCTGGGTTATCATCCTGTAGTACAGCAGTACTGTGAGTAGGCGCCCCTGACCTCAGCCTCTGTGCAGGGCCTTCCATTTGTATCCAAGACCAGCTTGTTTACAATATGGACTGGGGCCTGTAATTGTCAATCTGTACCAGGCGTAGCATGGGGAAGCTCTTAAAAGAGAGTCTGTACCTGGTTCCTGTGAACCATCTTGCCATGCTGTACTGATGCTATATAGGGAGCCACTTCTGGGTTCAGGCCTGTAGGGGTCTGAGAGCCCGGACTTCTGGTATCTCTGCTGTCTGTGGAGGCCTGTTCTCCTGGTTGTATTGCAGCAAGGGCTCGTACTGTAACAGCATCTGCTACGGAGCGCACTTTCCTGAGGAGGTCTCGGAGGCTTCGGTTCTCATCAGCTATTTCCCTATATGAAGGGCCTGGTCTCTATTGTTTACCCTCATTATTTTTCTGGTGTTTCTTGTTTTTGTGGTAGTTCCAGCTCCCATCCCAGGATTGTTGTTGGGCCAGCTGGGGATGTTGGTTATCTGTGGAGAGGGCCTGTTTCTCTTGGGCCTGCCCCTCCACCATGTAGTGCGTCATGGCCTCTGGGATGGCTTCCACAGCAGCTACCTTCTTGGAGCCAGAGCTTGAATCATGGATGCAGAGCTGGTAAACTTTCTCTGTTTTCTGAAGTATATAGGCAAACCTCTCCGTGGTGGAATAGGTGGTTGGCTCAACCTTCTCTCGCACTGCAGGGATCATGTTCTGAAGGAACAAGATTTTGTACTCAATGAGGTCCACATCAGTGGCTTCTCCTGCAAGATTCTTCTCTGCTCAGTAGGACATCCAGAGCCTCTGGTGGAAGGTCAATGGACTTTCCTTCGCATTCTGTTTCACAGGGTATGCGAGCATCACTCCTACCACACCTGGGTTGTGTGCAGTGATGAGTTCAGATGCTACTTCATCAAAGGTGGTATGGCTGTCCTGTCGGACAGCATCAGGGAGTTTCGCCCATAGGCCAGGATCGATGATCTGGCATAGGATCTGGACTTGGTAGCCTGCAGCGAGACTAAGCATTTCACATTTAGCACACACCTTTTCCAAGTGGCAACGGAGGTTGTCGGATGGGCTTATCCAACCAATACTGTCAGCTATTTGCTGAACAGAGTGGGCCATTTGTAGGGGATTGCTGGGATGATCGTTCAGAGGTAGGTTATCTCAGGCACACTGCAGCTTCAGCCATAGTGCTGACCATTCTGTCCCAAGTAGCAGCCTCCTGCAGCATGTATCTAATCTGCGTTCAGAGGGTCCGTTTGCTTCTGTCGGGCAGAATCACATTGCTTAAGGTGGCATCAATCATTTTCTCTCTCTTCTTTCTTGTCCACAGAAATAATGGTGATCAGTGGTGCCGTTGGGACTAGGCCTGGGTCTGCACCCCCATCATCGGGGTCGCCATGTTGGCATTGCCCATGATGGTCGCCATGCCGTTGATGATGTGGGGACATGGTGTCATGGGACGGGGGTCTGCCATGTTGTGGTTGGTGGTGTGGGGTCACTGAGCCACAGTAGGGGTGTGACTGGGCATTGTACTGAGAAATGTCATCATCTGACTTTTCCTCAGATGACATGGTCAAGATGGGGGCTGCAGCACTCATCGCCTTGACGTGACCAGCCAGCACTCTCGCTGATGGCGCAGTTTCATCATTTTACATTCAGAATCCTCATGACTAACTTTTGCAACATTCTGATCCACATCATCCTATAACTGCTTCTGTAACACTCTATACACAGCGCTCAATTCGCAATTGTCCCTAGTAGCTACTCCTAAATCATTACGTACCTGGTTTATCTCATCCTGAATATCTCCCAACTCCTCACGCATCTGATCATTAGTTCTACTCAATAAGTCATTCATTTGCAATGCCTGCCCCATATCCTGTCTCAAACTTTCACACTCGTGCTTCAACATATAAAGTTCCTGCTCATTTGCCTGTGCAGAATAATGCAAAAGGGAATCCTTTTCATTCCGCAAAGTTTGGAGCTCAGACTCCAAATCATGCTCTCTGCAAACATTGAGTTTCCCACAGTCCCATCTCCTGTTTAAGAGATGAGACTTGCAGATCAAGGGTTCAAAACCTCACTGGGGAGGCTTCCAAAGCAGGGTAGACATCTGTGACCAACAGCCCTTTAGCTTCTCGCTTTCTGGCTCTTTGTCTCATCTCTGAGTACTGGGTTGCAATCCCCAGTGTTGGGTTTTCAGATTGACTTGCATCCAGCGCAAAGTCAGCCCATACTCCATGGGAGGCAAGGAAGTTCAAGACATCGAGTCTCAAGTCTGTGCAGATATTTGATAGGGTGGCCATTGTGTGGGAGGGAACGTAAAATTAAACTGGGAAAAGGCGCCGTGCTGTGTATCAATCCACAACAGGTGCACTATTTCACAGGTGGGCCACTGTGCACTTGTAAGCTTGCAATTCAAAACTGCCATGGTGTGAGGTGAGTCAGCATCGATCCCACCCAGTAAGCAGCCAGACTTTGCAAGTGATTACAAAGTGAGTGAAAAATGGGAGAGGTGATGTGGGTATGCACACCTACTGTCCCCATTGGGAAGGGAAAGTTGCAGCAACATGTGAAAACTTTGCAAACTCCAAGTATTGCCTGCATGCGGTCGCCAATTGTCAGGAGGTCTAAACCTCACTCTCAGGTTCTTGGCAATAATGGGAATGCAAGGAATCACAGACATATTGCATAAGAGTAAAATAGCTTGTTTATTACTACCAAAAGGAAAATCACAGTTGACCTAAGCAGTTCTTACCAGTAGGAACTGGGAACCAATGCTAAGAGTTCCCTATACCTTGAGGAATCTCCGTGTCTCCTGGGGTCTCCGAGGTACAAGACGTAATGTCTTCCATTATATACCTAAGATAATTATCATGGTTACTAGAAGATAGAAACATTTCTAGTTACAGAGATGAGCTCTATTGGCTAAATTAGAGGTGGCTCCTCAGTCCTAGATAACATTATACAATTTTGTTATAGTCATCACTTTGTGGAAACCGAAAAAGTGCAGTTTGTACATAGCCATGTAGTAATACAAATCAGAAGATGACAATGCCAACTTACATATCATAACACTACAAGGACACAGGTGTCCTGGCATCCTATAAGCAAGAAATACATGTGTATATTAGAAAGTAAAGTGTATAGCAATCATATGAATACATATCCTGACATCTACTCTTATACAGTAACATAGAAACATAAAATTTGATGGCAGATAAGGACCACTTGGCCCACCCAGTCTGCCCATTTCCCTACCTAATAGATAAGCTGCAGATCCTAGTTAACCAACAGCCTACTTCTTCCTACCCCTACCCCCTAGAATTGCCTTATGACTGTCCCATGCATTCTTGAATTCTACTACTGTTTTTGACTCCACAACCTCCTCAGGAAGGCTGTTCTATGCATCCACAACCCTCTCTGTGAAAAAATACTTCCTCACATTACGTCTGAGCTGTCCCACTCTATCTTCAAATTGTGCCCCCTTGTTCTTGCACACCTCTTTTTCTGAAGGATGCTACCGTCTTGGACTTTGTTGATTCCCTTGAGGTACTTGAAAATTTCTGTCATGTCCTCCCTCTTCCTCCTTTCCTCAAGGCTATACATATTAAACACCTTAAGTCTCTCTTCATATGTCTTCTGGTGCAGACCCTGCAACATTTTAGTTGTCCACCTCTGGACTGCCTCCATCCTGTCTATGTCTTTGCGGAAAGTGGGTCTCCAGAACTGCACACAATACTCCAGATGGGGTCTCACCAGTTGTCTGTACAGATGGATAACAACTTCTGTTTTCTACTGGTGATGCCTCTCCCTATGCATCCCAGTAACCCTCCAGCCTTCCTTACTGCCCTCTCACATTGCTTGCCCACCTTTAGGTCATCTGATACAACTACCCCCAGGTTCCTTTCCATTTTTGTTGTTGTTAGTATCTCACCCCCCATTGTGTACTCTTCCCCTGTTTTTTTTTTCCCCAGGTGCATTACCTTGCACTTCTTAGTACTGAATCTAAGCTGCCATACATTTTACCATTCCTCCAACCTTGTCAAGTCCCTTCTCATCCTTTCCACCCCACCTTGTGTATCAACTCTGTTACAGATCTTGGTGTAGTCTGCAAAGAGACATACTTTTCCTTCCAGTCCCTCTGCAATGTCACTTATAAAGACATTAAAGAGGACCGGTCCTAGTACTGAACCTTGCGGTACCCCACTAGTAGCCCCCATTTCTTCAGAGTGGACTCCATTTACTATTACCCTCTGTGTCCTGTTCTCCAGCCAATTCTTTACCCAGACTACCACCTTGTGACGCATTCCCAGGCTGGCCAACTTGTTTATTAATCTTTTGTGTGGGACTGTGTCAAATGCCTTGCTAAAGTCTAGGTAGGCCATGTCCACAGCCCCTCCCTGATCTACTACTTTGGTCACTCAGTCAAAGAAATCTATTAGATTCATCTGACATAACATTCCTGCTGTGAATCCATGCTGTCTTGGGTCCTGTGCCCCTCTGGCCTCTAGATACTCAACAATTCTTTCCTTCAGAAGTGATTCCATCATTTTCCCAGTCAATGAGGTTAAACTAACAGGTCTATAGTTTCCTGCTTCTGCCCTGCTCCCACTTTTGTGAAGTGGAATAACATATGCCCTCCTCCAGTTCTCAGGTACCACCCCATACTCCCATGATTTGTTAAAGAGGGTAGTCAGTGGTGTCACTAGTTCTACCCTTAGTTCTTTTAGAATTCTGGGATGAATCCCATCAGGCCCCATTGCTTTGTCCACTTTCTGTTTTAAGAGTTCTTTCAGAACCCTTTCTTCTATGAATGGGCTGATATCAAGCCCCATATGCAGAGTGTTTCTACTGTTTGGTTTAGGTACCTCCCCCTCTTCATTTGTGAATACTCAGCAATAACATTTGTTTAGTATCTCTGGATGCTCTTAGCCTATATGTTAGTATAACATACGGATAAATGCTAGCTGTCTGTGGTGTACCTCTGGGGGTACCAATTAGGGTGCAGGGACCTCATTTAACAACATCATGTGAACCTTCCAAAAACTTATTTTAAAAAAAAGTTATAACTGCTATAGCTGCTTCCCTTTTTTATGTGGAACATTTTTTATTGCTTTCATTTTAATAAACATTGTACTGAAAAGGATTGCTTAAATCAGTACATAATATGTGTACAGTCTGTACAAAGAGCTGTAATGATTCTGAAACTAAACAAGCATTTTAAGGCTTATGGAGCACTTACAAGGACCTAAGCCTTCTGAGGCCTCCCCATGTGAGCTTACAACATTTTCTTCGAGAAGTGCACTGCGTTGGGAGACCAAACTGACTGTGGCTATCCCAACATAACAGGATGCAAACTGGACTTACAGTACCTGGGACTCCCTTGGAGATGGCTCGGTGTTATGGACCCATATGGAGTCATAGGGTTTCCAGGGACAGCACCTTTGGGCCAGTCCTACAAACAGAATATAAGAACACACACAAAGCATACAATCTAGACTGTCAGGATTCTGAATATACGCATGAGACAACCTGCTATATTATGCAATAGTACTCTCTCCTGGGACACTCTGGAACCTATGGAACCTGTGGGGAGCTCACTATGCTATCCACAGAGACATGATCAAAGCTGGAGGGGACATTGTCAGCCTATTCCCTTTCTAGGCATCAGATATAGAATAAAGGGTTGCCACACATTTATGTATTTGGGGAGGGTGTCCGCCACTATATGTGACATTCTGGACCAGTTTCCACATTTCACAAGGCAGCTATGGACCTCTAGGATAGAAGAGATGTCCTGCATTCTCCACGTGCACAGTAGGAGTCTTTTAACCTGCATACTTAAGGTAGCTAGACTTTTTTGCTTTGGGAGCCACAGATGAGGGACAGAGAAGTGAATTCCTAATATCAGCACCTTAGGGGTCATAGGGACTGGTTTCTGTAGTATTTCCAACCCCAACCTGCATACCGCCTTCCACAATAGCTGTATTGATCTGCACTGCCAGAGTATATGAAATAATAATAATACAATTTTATTTATATGGCACCTTTCTATAACCAAAGTGCCTAACAAACAGTTATAACAAATACTAATAAAAAGTCATTATAAATACTTAAATACAAGTACTACAGTTAAAACCAGATTATAAATCAGTCACTGAATGCTTTCATCCAGAAATAAGTTTTTAGGGAATGTTTAAATCCCTTCATGGTTGTGCATTCCCATAGCTGACTGAGTAGAGAATTCCAGAGGTAGTGGCTGTATACATAAATGCGTGGGCCCCAGAAGATTTTAAACAAACCCTTGGAATCTCTAGCAACCCCTCATCAGCTGAGTGGAGCAGTCGCCAAGGGGAGTAAGGGACCAGAAGCACTTTCATGTAGTCCGGGCCAAGTCCATGTATGGCTTTATAAGTCAGAAGTCCAACTTTAAAGGTGATTCGCCACTGTACTGGCAGCCAGTCTGTTTGAGCAGCACTGGAGAAATATGACAGGAACGAGAAGTTCCTGTCAATAACCAGGCCACAGCGTTCTGTACCAGCTGCAAGCGGTGGATATCCACCCCAGGTAGCCCTAGGTAAAGAGAACTGCAATAATCCAGGCATGAGGACACAAAAGCATGGACCAGTGTAAGGAGGCCACCAGACGGAACAAAATGCTTAACCCTAGAGATATTCCTCAGATGGTAAAAAGAGGATCTGATGACTGCTGACACCTGTGAGCACAATGTCAGCCCTTCATCAAAAATTACTCCCGGGTTTTGCACCTGTTCAGAGGTCAGGAGTGATAAGCCCCCAAGAAAAAGACCCGAGGGTGAACCTACCCCCAATACCTCTATCAGGCACCCCGGATCCACAACCAGCACCTCCGTTTTTTCCAAGTTCAACTTCAACCAGATCAAATTCATCCAGTTCTGGATTTTGGCAAGGCAGTTATTAAAAACTGAGGTAGCTCTATCGTGGTCAGGTGCACAAGAAAGGTAGAGCTGGATATCGTCAGCATAGCAGTGAAACCTCAGCCCATACCTTCTTACATTGTCTCCAAAGGGCAGCATATACACTGTGAACAAAATGGGGGACAACACCGATCCCGGAGGCACCCCACATGACAGAGGAACTGGGTTAGAGGAATAAATCCCCGACACCACCCTTTGGGTTCTTCTGGTGAGGAAAGATATAAACCACCTGAGGACTGTACCAGACAGACCACAGATGAACCTCAGACAAGCGAGTAGGA
This sequence comes from Neoceratodus forsteri, assembly GCA_016271365.2. NCBI lineage: Eukaryota > Metazoa > Chordata > Ceratodontiformes > Ceratodontidae > Neoceratodus > Neoceratodus forsteri. The sequence continues at coordinate 1,230,996,003 of CM057454.1, forward strand.
CCCCGTGGTCCACAGTGTCAAATGCTGATGAGAGATCAAGAAGAACCAGGATGGAATGTTTTTTCTGATCTCTTGCCATCAGGAGATCATTGAGCACTCGAACCAGCACCATCTCAGTAACTATGCCTCTTTCAGAAACCGGACTGGAGGGGTTCATTGATATCATGGATGGTCAAATGGTTCTCCAGTTGTACAGCCACAACTTTCTCAATCACCTTCCCTATAAAGGGGAGGTATGAGAATGGTCTGTAGTTCGCAGGACAGTCTGGATCCAAAGAAGCTTTCTTCAGGAGAGGTGTTACCACCGCCTCCTTCAGGGAGCTAGGAAACACACCTGTTTCCAAGGAGCACCAGACAATCCACGCAAGGACTGGACCAATAATGTCTCTACAACCCATAATCAAGGTATTTGGTCCTGGGTGCAAACTACAGCATGTAGGATGCATAACCTGGACAATCCGCATGACTTCCATGAACTCTGGGTGGTCAAAGGAACTCCAGGAAAGCTGAGGAGCAGTGACCAAGTGCAGGTCCAAAGCAATACGCTTACAGTGTGCTGGTTGGAGCTTGGCCTGATGTCAGCCACCTTAGTCGCAAAAAATCGAGCAAGCTTGTTGCACTCCACTTGCGAAAAGGCTTTTCGGACCTGTAGACTGGCTGTGTTGCACAGCCTGTCCATGGTACGAAAAAGCTCAGCTGGTTGATTCTGAGGTACAGCAATCTCCTCGGACAGGAACTCTGCCCTCTTATGGGTGATTGTGGATTGATAGGCTTGATAATGGTCAATCAATCTAAGGTGGCCGGCATCATGGCCGGATCTCCACCAGCAATGCTCTAACCTTCATCCTAATCTCCACGTCTCCCTCAAGGTCCCATCAAACCACGGGGATTGAGGGCGAAGGGAGAGAGGATTAACTCAGACAGGAGCAAGGACATCCAGGGCTGCAGAGATGGCCATATTATAGGCCATCACTAGGGTCTCTGGGTTGCTGTTTGCCACTGGAAGGGCCAATAGGTCAAGCACCACCACCAGGCCTTTAGAGCTAACATCTCGTAAAGGGTGGTACCTGACCATCTCTACAGGGGTGGGCCTGCGATGGGGGGCACAAATACTGAACCCCATGGTATAGTGATCAAACCATCCGACTGGTTCCACCCCTATGTCTGAGGCTTCAATCTCTAGGAGGAAGACTAGGTCAAGAAAGTGACCGTGTTTATGGGTAGCAGCAGTAGACAATCTGTGTAAGGCCTAGAGATGTCATCAGCTGGAGGAAGTTCTGTCCAAATTGTGAGAGTTCATCATCGACCCAGGCATTGAAGTCGTACAGGACCATCAGCCTGGGCAACTCAAATGCCGGGACGATCACGAGGTCTGCACTTCCTGAAGGAACCGCTTCTCATCTCTGGGTGGACAGTAGATGAGAGCAATCCTACAACCTACACCTGCTACCATGGTACACTCAAATGACTCAGTCTCCTCAACTAGTACACTCGTGAGGCCCAGTTTGGTCTTGAAACAGACCGCACCCCCCCCCCATGATCCAATCTCAAGCGGTGGATCACCGAGTATCTGGCTGGAGTTGCAGCCTCCAATATAGGGCCAGAGTTCTCATCCAGCCAGGTCTCAGTGATACAAGCCAGGTCCACAGTTCCCACAATAATTGCAGTCTTGTTTTTAATGGACTTGGGATTGCATAACACCGCTCGAGTTGGATGAACTTCTAGGGCCGCCCGAATGACCTGCCCACCAAAATTGGAGGTGCCCATAGGTATGGAAACCAGACAAAGAGAACCATGATCTGGATTCCATTTCACCTCAGGGTGACTTCTAGATCTTACAACCCTGATGTGGTGGCCCTGCTCATTCACCCTCCACTGTTCATAGCCCCTTCCCCCATCCCAACATTGGATATCCAGCGCTTTGCAGTGCTGGTAGGTCGTAAACTGCAATGGAGGGGGAGATAAAGGGATGGCAGTCACGAAGGGCGGAGGATGAAAAATGCACAACTGTGGGGGCAGGCCTTTTACACATTCTGGTGACCACAAAAACAGCACTAAGCAGCAGAGTAAGAAATAAAACCAGACAAAACAAACATAAAAAAAAAATAATATTTAAATAAGAACCAAATGCAATAGTGACAGCAACATAATTATAAAAAGTCTTTAAACAGAAACTATATTTACAGTCCAGAGCAATTATTTTGTTGGTACTTCCAGTGAATTGGTGTAAGTCCGTTGGAGCTCTCACCTCTTCTGGAAAATAAAACTTAAAACAATTCACACTGAAGTCAACCTCTCACTTTTCCTCAGTAGTAAACAAACAGAATTTAACTAAAAACTCAAGTTTAGGCACTCTCACTGCCCAATAATTTATACAAAGAACCCAATAAAGAAAAATCAACTAAACTGGGTCCTGAGGCATGAGCAGACTCGACAGACCAAAAGGCCTATTCTGCTGGCAATTAATATGTTAGTATGTTAATAGTTAATCTGCTTCAATCCTTTATGAGAATTGAGTTCTGGGCCACTGAAGTCTCTGCAGTTCTTGTTCACCACAGAGACTATATAGGGAACAGAAGAAAAATTCCCTCCGAAAAAAGGCTGCAATATAACCAATCAGTAGTATAATCCCAAGAATATAGGATCCAGTTGTAATAGTAAGACTGCAGCGAGTCAATCAGCCTAACCCCAAGGTGAGCAACCCGACCTAAGCATCTCCCCCAAATCTGAGCTGCAGATGCGCGTCCAGCCTTACTCAGATGGCCCTCGGTAGCCCAAGGGTGATCAAAAAAATGACCACCCTCCAGCTGTCATCATCCCGCCTGCCCAGGGGAAGCAACTCAATCAGGCACCCACCTCGATGCAAGCCGGCCAGGCTCACCTAGTCCAATTCAGGAGAAAGTGCGTAGCAAATCCTTCTCGGGGAATGAATAAATAAATCCTTCTCAGGAAGTTCAGGCACATGGCATGAATCAGGTCCCCTCGGACCTCCTGGCATCTTCAGCAAATATCATACTGAATTAGCTTAGCCTTCTTAAGGACCACCAGCGTCCTGTATCATGAATGCAGGATCTTGTTCTGTATTAACTGACTTCTGGTATCAGGGTATGCTGTGTTGGCAGACCTCAGGCAGGACTTCCATTCCTGGGATGTGATCTGGGTCTGCAGAACCTGTTCCCACTTACTTTTGGAGTCCAAGGATTGGGATGGGAGAATGGCCCTGAGGGTTGCATACATGCAGCTGGTCTGACCCCTCTCCAGATGGAGCCAGTTCTCTACAGGAGAGATAGGCAGGCCTGAGGGACGCTTATGGATATACCCTGTGACCACAATCCTGAGTTGGAGGAAGTGCCAGAAGTCCTTGGGGGGAACTTTCTGGGAAGCACACAGCCCCTCAAGGGAGTCCAAGATACTAGATCTAGGGATGTACAGATCCTTCAGGAGAGTCAAACTGGTGGCAGTCCAAGTTGCCCAAGCCCTGGGTTCCTTACTGTTGGTGATCTCACTGTTATCCCAAAATGGGGTAAGACGTAGGGGGCCGGATTGGTCCCCAGCTTTCTATGTACTTAACTGCAGTAATCCAGGCAGGGGCCTATTGTCGGTGAGACTGTGTGCCCCGGGGGGCGGTTATGCAACAAGAGGGTCAAGTGGTCCACCTCACAAGCCACTCCCTCCATGCCCAGCCATTGGGGAGCATCTAGCCCAGAGCCTGCAAACCACTTCAGCGTCTGAGTAGCCTGAAAGGCCCATTTATAACCCTCAAACCAAGGGAAACCTCACCCACCCTCTGTCCAGTGTGCCCTCAGTTTATTCCTACTGTACCTAGGTCTCTTCCCTTCCCATATAAATGCCCCAAACAAAGTGTCTAGTTTGTTGTACCAAATTCTCGGATGTTTCAGGGGAATATGGGATATGAAATACATAATCTTTGGAGCTGTTACCATTTTAACTGAAGAGATTTTTCCCACTGGAGTGAGATGGAGAGCCCTCCATCTATCTAGCTCAGTTTGAATGGAAGCGAATAATAATGGTTTCTGATTTGTCTCCCAGATTCTGGTAAGATCGGAGGTGATACTGATACCCAGATATATAATTCTCTTGCGTGGCCATCTGAGGCCATGCTGTGCGGCCATTGCTGGGGACAATTGATATTGAGGGGAAGGACCTTGGTCTTAGACTGGTTGAGCTGAAGCCCCAAGAAGGTGGCAAAGTCTAAGAGCATACTCAGAAGGGGTGGGAGAGCTGAGATAATGTCAGTCAGAGGAAGCAGAAGGTCATCTGCATACATGACGGTGTGGTATGCCTCCTCCCACAGTGACACCCCCTGAATTTGTATATTCTGTCTAAAAACCGCAGCCAGGGGTTCTACCACCAGAACAAATAGTGGAGACAAAGGGCAACCTTGAGGAAACGGGGGAGGACAACATGGAATTAGTGAGTACCTTTGCAGAAGGGGAGGCATATATAGCACCAATCCAGGATCTAAAACCCACCCCCAACCCCATGGTACTCAGCACCTGCTGGTTAAAATCTCACTCCAGGCAGTCAAAGGCCTTCTCGGTCTATTGCAATCTCCGCTGCCGGTGTGGGGAGTGCCTTGGCCTTATGAATTAAGTTCACTAGTGATCTGATGTGGTCCGAACTGAAATGTCCTTTGACAAACCTGACTTGGGAAGGGTGAATCAGTTTAGGAAGGAGAGGGTTAAGTCTGTTGGCCAATAATTTGGCCAACACCATACTGTCCACGTTCAGTAAGGATATAGGATGGTACCTGGCTGCTTTCAGGGGGGTATTTCCCTTTCTTGGGTAGGATGGTGATTATCTCCTTCCTAAATTTTTTTTTGGGGGGAGGCACCGACCTGCAGAGCCTCAGTAAATACCTGCTGTAGAATGGGGCAACTGTTGGTTGAACAAGTTGCCATGTTTCCAGGGGCAACCCATCCCCTCCGGAAGGCCTTACCCTTCTTAAGAGAATATCACAGATGCTACTTCTACAGTCTTAATTGGAGCATCCAGGACCGTGGCCTGTTGCTCTGAAATTTTGGAAAGATGTAGGGAGTTTAGAAAGGGGAGAACGCCTTTGGGATTGGGCCATCAATCGGTATGTGAGGACCTTGCCCCCTTCCCCCCAAGTGCTTATGCTGACGTCGAATGATAGAGATTTTGTCTTTCCTGGAAAGGAGCTCATTCACCTGCATCCTTAGTGCGGCCACCTGACGCCCTGACTTATTTGAACGAAGGGTTTGGAAGGGTCTTGAAAGACTCCTCCACATCCTGAAGTTGTATTTCTAGAGATTTAAGTTGCTTTTCTCTCGTTTTGTATCAGCTTGTGGGTAAAACCCATGATTTCCCCCCGAGGGTGGCTTTGAAAGCCTCCCAGGTGTTGCCAGCAGATGTATCAGACACCAGGTTGTTAAGGAAGAAATCTGTGGCCTCCCAGAGCCAGGGGGAGAATTCTGGATTGCGAAGGAGTAAAGGGTCCAATCTCCAGGCCGGGGAGGTGAGGAGGAGGGCCTCAGGTAAAGGGTAGTCGCACCGGGGCATGGTCTGATACCACCAAAGGCTGAACGGTAGAGTCTGTGGAGTTCCAAGTGATACTGGGAGAGGTGGGCCAAAAGTCTATGTGGCTATGGGAGCTGTGCACAGAGGAATGGAAAGTGTAATCCCTCTGGGATGGGTGGAAAATCCTCCAGATATCTGAGAGGGCCATGTCCTGTTGCATCTGAGCCAGCACCAAGGCAGCCCTGGAGTGAAGCTCAGTATTGGAGGGGCATCTGTTGAGGATCGGGTCTAATGTTAGATTGAAATCCCCCCCAATTAACACTGGGGTAGCAGCTTCTTCACTTTTGAGATATAAATTCTTCACGTACTTCCTCAACACGTGATGTAGTTGCAGTAAGTTTTTGTTGTTGGGGAAAACTTTTCTCTCTTCTGCTGAGTCTCCCTCCTCCTGTCAATGCTTATGGAACCTGTGGAGTCTCTCTCTTTCTCCCCCCTACCAAGTCATGGCTTCTGCTGAAGCTCCCTGTCTATCCACCCAGTCATCATGGCTACTGCCAAGTCTCTCTCTCTCCCTCTGGTCCCATGTCTAGGACCCTCACCAGCCAGAGGGCTGCCAATCTCATCTGAATCACTCACTGCTTGCTGCTGTACTCTTTTCCCAACACACAATCCTGAAGAGTAGTCAGGCTAGCAAACAGTTTTTGCGCCCCTCACCTCACCCTCTGACCCTGTGCAGTCCAAGACTTTACTGACGTCAGTAATTTTCACATCTGGTGAATATGGTGGGCATCTTGGTACAGCCATGCTTCAGACACACAAGAGTTCCTCATTAAGTTGAGACTCAGAACTTCCATTCAGAGGATACAAGTAGCCAGCAGGGACTTGGAGCACTAAGCAGTTAGTAGAGCAAGAGACAGAGAGAAACAGAGAGAGAGAGCAAGGCAGTAGGTACACTCCAAAGTTTACAGGAGTAAACTGTGCCTGCTGCCTGGGTTGGATGTATCTTTCTTGCTTTGCCCTTCCGTAGCCAAATCAGAAGAGATGTATCTGAAAGAGAGAGAGAGAGAGAGACACGGGCTGGGACACTCAAGACCATCCAGGAGGAATCAGCCCTGCAGCTGAGGTGAAGTCAGTGGACAACAAATCTGACTGCTAGGTCGGGAGGGGGCAGGTCAGGGACTGATTATTGAGACACAGTAGAGGTGGCCTGAGTGTGGTGTGGGGGTCACCATCATGTGGCAGCAAACATGACAGCAGCAGACTAGTAGGTTGCAGAGTGAAAGGTGGTGAAAGAGGAGGAAGAGTCAGGAGGATTCTTAAGTCTGATCTCTGGTGCCTGGATTGAAGCAAGGAGCTGAAAACAAAAAAGATTTGTGTTTGTAATTAAATAATTTCTCCTCTCTTCATTTCCATTTGTATCCCTACTAGAAACATAGAAACTTAGAATTTGATGGCAGATAAGAACCTCTTGGCACACCTAATCTGCTAATTTTCCCTACCTGTTTTATATACCACGGAACCTAAATGCTCTGCAGTTTACCCTGTCTTTCCTCTTGCTAGAATTCCTTTATGTCTGTCCCATGCATTTTTGAATTCCCCTACCATTTTTGCGCTTACAGCTTCTGCTGGGAGGCTGTTCAATGGATCCCTTTCCGAGAAAAAATACTTTCTCATGTTACCCCTAAGTCTACCCCACTCTATCTTCATATCATGACCCCTTGCTCTTGAACATTTTTTTTAATTCTACCCTCTTGTACCTTTACACCCTTGAGGTATTTGAAAGTCTCTATCATATTCCCCCTTTCTCCTCTCCTTCAGGAAATACATACATAAAGTCTCTGCTCATATGACTTTTGGTGCAGCCACTGCACCATTTTTGTCACCCCTCTCTGAACCGCTTCTACTCTGCCTATGTCTTTCCAGAGATGCTGCCTCCAGAATTGGACGCAGTACTCTAGATGTGGTCTCACCAGTGTTCTGTACAGTGGCATCACCACCTCCTTCCTTCTTCTGAAGATACCTCTCGCTATGCACCCCAGCATTCCACTAACTCTCCCAACAGCCTTCTCACACTGTTTGGTAACCTTTAGATCATCAGATATGATTACTCCCAGGTCCCTTTCCAGTTTGGTGGCCATCAGTACCCCCCTCTCCATCATGTACTCCTCCCTTCCATTTCTGTGCCCCAAGTGCATGATCTTGCACTACTTCTTTGCATTGAATCTTAGTTGCTACACCCTTGACCACTGGCCATTTTCTTGTATGATTTGAAATAGGGGTGCTCAGATTCTTAGAAATCTGTGCTGGTTGCCATTTTCAGAATTTTTGATATTCTGATTCTGACTCTGATCCAGTTCTGATTAAGGCATCAAATTGGAATCAGATACAGAATAAAAGTTCTGGTTCTGCATCCTAAAACTGCAGTAAGAAAACCTTACATTACCCAAATGTTCCAGACTCTCTCCGTAGTTGCCTGGGACCATACCTGTGACCCTGCCTCTGTGACTTCCCTTTCCATACCCTTGTGCATCTGTCCTGGGTTTCAGTGTCCCTTCTACCTTAATTCCAATGGGGTCCAATGACTCTCCTGACCTGCTCCTTCCTCTCTCCTCCGTCTCTGTTGAAGCAGCTGTGCCATGTTTGATGATGCTGTCTTGTGCCATCACCGTGGTTGTCTGGTGAGTGACACCCCCCCCAGCCTGAACCTGCTGACAATCCAGGAAGGAATGGTCAGATGTGCATTTTATTTTTGGCTAAAACTAGCTGCCTGTCCACAGCCTGCCACCTTCCACATTCATTCCCAGCCCACACCACCAGTCCAGCATCATTCTGGCTACAGTGGTATCACTTTTATTCCATCCAATTCTAGATCCTGATGCCATCTTTTCTGAACCAAATTACCCCAGAAACATAATTTGTATTGAGTCCAGACTGCAAGGGAAGGCACAGGGAACTTGGTGGTACACCACACTGAATGTGCTGCGATATTGAACTACCAAAACCAAACCCTGGGTTCTTTCCATGATCTTCTACTAAGTACAAGTAGCAGGTGTCTTCAGGGGACTCAGGGTTTGCTATTGGAAGGCCAGACCACCCTACTTTACCCAGCAGACCTGGGTGGCCAGTTTGTTGACTCTCTGTAGTGGTTGGCACTGGCTACTTCATAGAGGCTCATGCGGAGTCACACTGCCAGATACCTAGTAGGGATCAAGAGAGCTAGTTTCAGCCTCCATTGCTACTTCCACTCCCCCCCACCCCAATGATTGCCTCCAAGAGACTTGTGACACAGGATTAGTGCTTCTGCTGCCTGCCACTCAGCAGCCAGTCAGCAGGAGTTCAGGCCTCATTAGCGTGGCTTCCTCATCTCTCTAAAGTCCCAGCTAGCGGGCCAGAGGGCAAAGGCCTGGACAGCAAAGGGCAGGAGCAGGATCAAGAAGGGTGTCAGACTGAGTGACAATGGCAACAGACTAAGCAACAAGGGCAACAGACTGAGCAACAAGGGTGTCATACTGACGGCATGAGAGTGGGGCAGCAGTTGATGGGAAATGCAGCCCCCTCCCCGCCAGAAGCCCTTCACAATCCACACCTTGTGATTCTTTCCCAGCTCTGTAAGTACTGTGCTAGATATCTTTTGCTAGAGTTGCTCATTGTGCTGTGTACTGACATTGGTGGCTGTTGCTATGTTGTTATTTAGGTATTATACCTACAGTTTGTTACCTGTCTTGTGTTATGCTCCATATCCATTACAGTACATGTATCGAGTTAGTTATCATCTCACCTAACCAGGTTCTTTGTCATTCCCAGCACCAGCCTATTTGGGGGAAGGGTCCTGAAATTTACTTCAGTGTTCCCACATCTATACAGTACTTGTATCTAGTCAGATATCTGTTTCCTAACCAGGTTCTTTGTCATTCCTAGCATCACCCTATCTATATGGGAAGGGTCCTGCTATTTACTTCAGTGTCCCCCTATCTATACAGTACTTGTATCTAGTCAGTTATCTGTTTACCAAACCAGGTTCTGTGTCATTCCTAGCACCACCCTATCTGGGGGAAGGGTCCTGCTATTTACTTCAGTGTCCCCCTATCTATACAGTACTTGTATCTAGTCAGTTATCTGTTTACCGAACCAGGTTCTGTGTCATTCCTAGCACCACCCTATCTGGGGGAAGGGTCCTGCTATTTACTTCAGCGTTCCCATATCTATACAGTACTTGTATCTAGTCAGTTATCTGTTTACCTAACCAGGTTCTGTGTCATTCCTAGCACCACCCTATCTGGGGGAAGGGTCCTGCTATTTACTTCAGCATTCCCTATATCTATACAGTACTTGTATCTAGTCAGTTATCTGTTTACCGAACCAGGTTCTTTGTCATTCCTAGCACCACTTTCTCTGGGGGAAGGGTCCTGCTATTTACTTCAGCATTCCCATATCTATACAGTACTTGTATCTAGTCAGTTATCTGTTTACCTAACCAGGTTCTGTGTCATTTCTAGCACCACCCTATCTGTGGGTGAGGTCCTGATATTTACTCCAGCATTCCCTTATCTATACAGTACTTGTATCTAGTCAGTTATCTGTTTACCGAACCAGGTTCTGTGTCATTCCTAGCACCACCCTATCTGTGGGTGAGGTCCTAATATTTACTTCAGCGTTCCCTGACAATTAGTGTTCCAACTTAACTTTTTTATGTCTGCTGCCTGTTCCCCACATAAGTCCACTGTTCAGTAGGGTTTTGTACCTTGTCATTGAAACTGCTACCTGTTATTGCTTCCAGTTAAAGAAGTTAGAGAAGTTGTGATTTTTTTAATGCACGCACAAACTTAAGGCAAATTCATCAACTTTGTCTTTGTGAATTCTTGCTATTTCGTAGAAAATTTGGCTTTTGCAACTTCACCAAGCAATTTTGCTCTTGGGGTACATTTGGCAACATTTTGTCAAAAAGAGGCTTCTGGTAAACAAGTGTCTCATGGTCACATGGAATAGCTTCTTCAGGTCACAGGGTAATCTCTGTAGAGTAAGTCTGCATCAGTGTTCGGAGGCAGTATAGCACAGTGGTGAAGGGCACAGCTGCAAACCTGGAAACCTGTGTTTGAATCCCATCAGCCCCCACTTGTATACTGTGTGACCCTGAGCAAGTCACTTAACTTCCTTGTGCTCCCAGGTCACACCTGGAAACAAGCTCTGACTTAGTGTGCCTTTGCTGGTTAAACAATGTCCCCTCCCTGCCCCCGTAGGATTTCCAGTGTTAGTCAATGGAAGAGATAGACACTTGGCCAGCTATCTGAGCACAAAAGTGTTAGATTAAAGAACAAATTTCATTAGTTTAACAATGTTGTTTTGCTTATTGTTAATTTTTAATGTTTGCTTGCATGCATGCGCAAGAAGCATATCATGGCAGCTTGTTGTAGTAGTGAGTTGTGGAGGTGTGGCAGTGTTGTGCCCAATGCCAGCAGTCCATTTTGGGGTTTGTCTCTGTGGTGCCAATAGAGGAGGACGCTGTCGATGACAGCAGTATAGTAGCATGCCAGCAACTTTAAAGAAACTTGCCACTGCAATCAGGGAGCACCCTGTCATTTAACAATCATCTGTTTTTGCTACTAGGGTGGCCCTGATTCCAACGGTGAATCACAGCTTGCCTTGTCTGGTGTCCCATTTCAATAAACATGGCAGAACTGTTGCCAGCCACTCTCACAGTCTACAAGAAAGCTGATGGGGGTGTCCGATCCCCCTGTCAGCATGCCCTCTCACCAGTTAATTTGCCAGTGGGGTAGCCTAATCCCCATTGGCATAATGCCCCCCTTATTTGTTTTAAATAAACATGGCAGTGGCTGTCGCCATCCACCTCTCACAGTCCCCATAAAAGTTGACAGGGTGCCCAATTCCCCTGTCGGCATGCCCCCTCCCATGTTTATTTGCCAATGGGGGAGTCCAATTCCCATTGGCATAATGTCCCCCTCATTTGTTGTGTGCTGAGGGGGGTGCCCAATCCCCCTCAGCTCGTGTGCCCCCAAACACTCTGTATGTGCCAATGGGGTGCCCAATCCCCGTTGGCTGCAGCCCCCACAACAAACACCCAGGTGGCATGCTGGGATCCCTGTAATAGAAAAAACATCCTGAGAGGTCTTTTTTTTTAAATTCTGTAAAAACAGAAAATTGTCCCTCGTTGTCTCTGGTGCCCTTCCCCCAACCTGTAACCATCCACTGTGACCCCAACCTCCCCACACCCCCCTCACCCCATATTACCTCTGGAGCCCTGCACAATGCTCTTCGGTGCAGCGGGAATACGTCTGCACTCTTCAAAGCCAACCGCGATCTGAAGAAATGCCAGTAAGCTGTATAATGGCATAAATGGGGGGTTTCAACTTAGATGGGTAGCTCAGCAATTTTTTTGACTTTTGGCACCACATTTTCAACATGGGGTTCTTGAGACCCCATCTCATGAATTTGGTGACTGTCATCTGGTTATTCAGTCCCGAAAGGTGATTTCGCGGTCACTGCATGGAATCACCTTTCAGGACCGATTAATGAAATGGCACTGTGAATGTTCATGAGGTGGGCTTGCAAAAACCCTATGTTGCAAATTTGGTGAAAAAATTCCAAAAAATGACTGTGTTAAGAGTGTGAGTTGCGCAGTTTCCACTCACACTTGTAACTTCGTGAATTTGTAATATTTTCACTCCAGATATTCAACACTGGCATTTTTTTCACACCTCCTTATGAACAGTACAGCTGTCATTTTTCACATCCTGGCCGAAGTGTGTTTTTGCACTTCCAGTGCACAATAGCATGGCCGCTGTGGAAAATCAGTGTTCAGGATAGATTAAGAAAATCACAGTAACACAGTTCATGAGCACAGGTGCCAAAATGCCTATGTTGAAAATTTGGTGACAAAACTCCAAAAAATGGCGATGTGACGAGCATGCATTACACAGTTTCCACCCACACTTGTAACTTCAAGAATTTGTAATATTTTCACTCAAGATTTTCAGCATTGTCAATTTTGCACACCTACCTGTACTTATAAACAGTACAGCTGTCATTTTTCACATCCTGCCTAAAATGTGTTTTTGCATATCTGGCGCACAATGTCACAGTTGCTGTGGGAAATCAACATTCGGGACACATTAAGAAAATTGTAGTGACACTGTTCATGAGCAGAGGTCACAAAATGCCTATGTTGAAAATTTGGTGAAATAATTCCACTAAATGACTGTGTTATGAATGTGCATTGTGCAGTTTCCATGTACGCTCGGAAGTTCCAGCATTTTTAGTATTTTCACTTCAAGATTTTCAACATTGCCATCTCTTCACACCTCCCTATGAATGGTACAGCTATCATTTTCCACATCCTGCCTGAAGTGTGTTTTCACACATCTGGCGCAGAATGATGTGGTCACTGTGGGGAATCAACATTCAGGACAGATTAACAAAATCACAGTGCCACTGTTCATGAGCAGAGGTCCCAATTGCTTTCATGAGGTGGGGGCCACAAAAAGGCCATGATGAAAATTTGTAGTGCAAATACCAGCAAACACCCAGTGTATTAGGGTTTCTAACCATAATGTCCCACCCCGTACAGACTGACAGTTGACAGAGATGTGCCTTTGGACTGCTGGATGCAATACTCATGATGTTCCACCCCAACCCCCACCTTGAAGCCAGTGACAGGCATCGAGATGTGCCTTGGACTTTCAGCCCCACAGTTCACCCCATTCTCCTAAACTGCATCCATTTCAGCAAATGTCCTTTTGAAATGGAGTAATTGTAAAGCCAAACACCCCAAGATGCACCTCAACACTTGTCGGTGTCTGCAGGATAGGATGAGGTGAAAAGCCATGAGCATTATAGGCGATGACCCAAAGGCACACTCCAATGCCCATCCATCTCTGCAGGGTAGAGGTGGCATCAACGTGAGTTCAATCCTTCACTGCCATTCCAATTCTGTATCTGTCTAACTCCTGCACATCCAATGCTAATATCAACAAGCAAACATTCGGTATTGACAATTGCTTGTTATTGAATTCTTGGTGTTCATAGTAGTAATTTAGTTTTTGTTTCTTCTACATGTTGCCTATATATTTTTAGTTATAACCTTTATTTAGAGAGCTCTATTTTCCATTTGTTTCTAACTGACTTTCCACTCTCTATCTCCTTCTTGGTAATGATGGAGTTTAGGCAGGGTCATGTGCAGACTGGCAGTGGTGTCATATGCCTGCACCAGACAGTGCCCGGTCCAGATGAAGGAGGAAGGGGTAGCGGGACAGGTGCTGCAGCAGTCCCCCACAGCACTACAGCAACTCCTAGCCCCAGTGCAGCAGTCCCTAGTTTCCCCAGCTCCATAGCAGCAGTCCGAACCCCCCCCATGGTACCAGCACTATCACCAGCTGTTACCTCTGAGGAGCCATGTCTCAGTTCATCATCTTCTAACTTGTCAATGCTTCATGCAAAGAAACAACCAGGTCGTCGCTTATTTGGGAATTTTTCACAATTTTATTTTATTTAGTTTTTGTTGACTGGGTAGCCACACTAGACAGCAAGACTGCCTATTTTCATATATGACCCAGGAGGTTACAACAAAGGCACGTAGACAACATATATATAAAAGGAAACAATCAAGTGAACAAGAAACTATACAAAACAGGCTTGAGATCAGTCACAGTACAGTTATACAACCTATGCAACAATGACAATATAGCTGCAATAACAATATTTAAAAACATATGCAAGATATAAGTGCAAATAACTAACAGTCTTTAAATCTTTGTATCAACAACTAGTGGGCAAATGCAAGAGGGAGGGGGGGTAGCAGGATTTCCAAGGCAGCTATGAGAGTAGTAGAGATAGGTGCCGGTTGAGAAATTAGGAGAAACCAGCAGAGGACAGGGTAGACCCACTACAGGAGCAAGCTACAGAGCTTAAAAGGGACTTATAAAGGTCCTACTTGAAGCTGCAAGGAGAGGTGGAGTTTCTAAGATTCAGTGGAAGGGAATTCCATAATTTTGGAGCACAGACCGAGAAGGCATTTTCACTCATTTTAGTTTACATCTCGGTTGGACAAGTAGGGATTTGTCGTCTGATCTCAGGGGGTAGGCAGAGGTCACAGGTTTGAGCAGTAAAGCCAATTTGCCAGGTATCTGGGAGGAGATTATATTCTTTATAAAACAGGAGCAGGTGAACTTATGGGAAGCTGAAGGGGTAAGCCATCCCAGGCTGGAATAAAATGAGCATTGGTGAGTAAGCTTAGGTAGTGACAGAGCAAAACAGCAAATGTTGTAGCAGACATCCCTCTTTCTGAGGAACCCTCCTATTGTTGCTGGAAAGGCTATTAGTCCATATGCCAGTTTGGGTCTTAGGATCCCCTGTGCAATGGCCAACCTTGCCATGGATGTTAGGCTATGTCTGACCTTATAAACCAGTCCCAGTTTTACATTAATGGATTTGATGACTGTAGCTAGGTGCAGGTCAAAGGATGACTCTGAGGTATTTAAAGGAGGTAACTGTTGTGAGGGGAGCACCATCTAGTGTTCTGATACACAAAGGTTGGGTGTAGAACTGAATTTTTGAACCGGAGCTGAATAACATAGTAACAGCTTTATTTTTTTTGAGGACAAGCTTGTTCTGCAATAGCCATCACTGAAAGGTATTAAAATTATGATTGAGGTTCTGGTTGATGTCCAAAGGTTTGGAGAGGAAGAGTAAAGAACTAGATGGTTAGCATATAACAGGGCTGAGCAAGGCCCAGTAAGCAGTGGGAGGTCATTTATGAAGATCGTGAACAGGAGAGGGCAAAGAATCAAACCTTGGGGCATTCCGATCCAAGTAGGCATGAGGGAGGACTTAGTGCCACCAATCTGGACAAACTGCTGATGCTACAAAAGATAATTTTGGAACCAGGTGGTAGCAGAGGTGGAGAAGCCAAGAGAAGACAACTTAGATTGGAGCAGAGGGTGGTCAGCTAAATTGAAGGCTTTTGTAAGATCAACAAAAGTTGCTGCAGTGAGAGAACCATTGTCCATCGCAAGTCTGACATCATTTGTAAACTGTATGAGTACAGTGGATGTACTATGCCCTCATCAAAAACTGTGTTGATCAGGGGTGATGAGGTTGAATGAGTGAAGGTGGTCCAAGAGCTGGGTGGCTACGATTTTCTCCAGGATTTTAGAGAGGCTGGAGAGGATGGCAATAGGGCAGTAGTTATCCAGGTTAGTGGTGTCCGCTTTTTTGTGGACAGGGACTACATGAGCAGTCTTCCAGAGGGAGGAGACATGTCTTGTGAGCAGAGAAAGGTTGATGAGATGTTTCACTGGAGAGTCTATGGAATGGGCAGTGTTTTTTAGGAATTTTGGTAGCAGTCCATACACCCCTGCTGACCCAGTAGGAGAGATGAACTTCAGCAGACTTAGAATTTCAGACTCAGAGACTGGGCAAAGGATGAAAAGAGGGTAATATGGTTTGAAGTTGCCCTGCAGAGACTCAGGTAAAGGCCCTAGAGGTGCAGCATAGGAGGAGATAAACTTTAGGAGCCAGGTTTCAGGGATGAAGGTGTCACCCGTGACAATTTGATTTGAGAAACAGTAACTCCAGTCCTCAGAGTTATGTAAGTAGACAGTGTCAGACAGTAGACAATGTCAGTAGAGGGATGGCTGAGTAGGTCAGTCGAGAAGTGAAGGGCTAGCACTAGAGAAAAAACACTGACAGAGTAGCAGTGCAGTGAAATCACCCCCATAGTGCACACTGACAGAGAAAAAATAAGAGTTAAGACTAGGGAAAAGGGGGAGAATGCAATGATTCAGGGTCAGAGAGAGAGGACAATATGTGGACTTGCAGTTAATGGCAGAAGCGTGGGAGAATCTAAGATTTGTACAAAACTTTAAAACAGGCAGGTTTAGAGATATATGTAGCTGCAGTAGTGTGGAAGTATCTAAATAAGGGCTAATATTTCCAGTAGGCAAGTGTTTAGAGATATACATAGTAAGAAACCAAAATAACCGAATCTAGGCTTCAGCTAAGGAGAAGACCATATCAACTTCCTAGAACAACAAGATGGAACAAAATTACAGTTCTACAGCCCTGGTTCTGCCCTCAGAGGATGGTTCAATCACTAAGGGACAAGGAGCAACCGCCTCTGGAAGGAGCATTTAATAGGCTGTGGGGGCAGGGGTGGGCAGGCGGAAGAAAATTTGAGTCAAAGGTTCCTTTCAGAGATGAGCAGAGTGTACTCAGAAATTAAGTTAATTAAAGTTAGCTGACTATCTGAGTGCAGAAACATAAAAAATGCAGTACTGCAGTACACCCAGAAAAAATATCAGATTTTGAATTGCAGGCTGGCTGAAAATGGGCAAGGAGCTGCAGAGCAAGGCAGAAATATTTTTCAGGTTAACAGTGTAAAATCAGCTTCATCACAGTCTGCTAAAAGTTTACTATGAGCCTCCTCCTGTTTGCTTGTGTAATGAAAGTTCAAGTAATTCAATTCACCTGCAGAGCAGAGCAGGAGCTGCTACAGTACAAAAAAGGCACCAGAAATTCAAAGCTGGGCTGCCTCAGGACTAGATGCTACCTTGCTGGCTTCAGTACCGTGATGGCTTTGGGGAAGGCTGGCATGGGTCTCGGTGAGGTCCAGGAGCCATGCGGAGCAGCAGAGTGGCCCAATCAAGGGCACTCAGGAGCCTAGGGGAGAGGAGAGGAGAGGGATAAGAGGTTAAATAGAGCCAGGAAAACAATAGAAAGTGGCAGAGGCAGAGGCAGACAGCGGATTAACTGGGAGGGACAGGACAAAAACGATTAGCTAGGCAGGAGGGTAACAGAGATTGTGGGGGGCAAGGACCAGTAAGAGAAACAAAATTCAACACTGTAAGTTGTAAAGAGCCCAAGTCTCTAAAATTATCTAATTTTATCCCTAAAACCTTAATTACAATTAATTAAGCATGCACAATAATTCCAGTAGCACATTAAAAAATACTGCAGTAACACATTAGCTGAAATTTGAGTCAACAGTCCCTTTCAGAGATGAGCTGAAGGCACTCAGAACTTAAGTTAATTAAAGTTAGCTGACTATTTGAGAGCAGAAATGCAGAAAATGCAGTACTGCAGTGCACCCAGAAAAATCCTCAGATTTCAAATTGCAGGCTGGCCGAAAAATGGACAAGGAGCTGCAAAGCAAGGCAGAAATATTTTTCAGGTTAGCAGGGCAAAAGCAGCTTAAACACAGTCTACTAATAGTTTATTAGATGCCTCCTCCAGTCTGCTTGTGCAGTGAAAGTTCAAGCAATTCAACTCAGCTGCAGAGCAGGGAGCCACTACAAAAAGGAGCCAGAACTCTGACATTGTTGTCAGATGCAACCTCAGCGACACACTTTTCAGTAATGGGAAGAAGGGCATCCATCTAGACACCAGTAGGCAACCTACGTACATGACAATCTGCCACCTCAACAATTGGGAGGCCAGACAACAGGAGGTGGTGGTGGCAGTGGCAGTACACCTGTGCTGCACAGGGGGCAGAGAACAGTTCATCAATAACAGTTATGCTGTAGAAAGTGGGAGGGTCATGGGACAGCAGCAGTAGCACCAACAAGCACCACAGGGGAGTTGACACAACTGTGTTTGGAGATGGTTGACCTCTGCTGCAGAGTTTCAGCTATGGAAGAAACTCTTAAGAAGTTACGTGAGAACCAGCGGCTGCTGATAGAGATGAGTGAGCTCTGTCATGTTGGTGTGGGTAGGGCACTGCTCCATCTGGGCATTAATAACTTGTACTCCATCATCATTTTTTTAGTTCTTTCATCTCAGTCCTCCTCACTGATCCCACCTCTTTTACACCCTGTGCTTTTCACTATCAGATACTCATTTCAGTCTTTTCTTAGCCTTTCTTCCCCCATTTGTGTTTACAAAAAAAAGTTCTCAGCCTCCAAAACATTAGAAAATCTTTTCCCATCTCTCTATTACTGTTTGATGTCATTCATTCTTGTCTTGACTTCAGTCTCTGTTTCTTAAAAAAACAATAATAACAAAAACAAAGTTCTATTCTCAATATTTTCTTCAAAATCACTGTTTATGCACCATATCATGAACTTCTCTCTCACTACTGTTTGTGTTATAAAGACAGCTATATAGTGTATTTGAAAGGCACAATATTTAACAAAATAATTGCCTGGTCCCCAAATATTTTTTTCAGTGAAATAGTTGATGCTGCACTATATAAGTTGCCCTGTTGGAATGATTCTTTCCCTCCACACAGCCAATTTTTTTCCACTGTTAGTTCCTGAAATTTTCCACCAAACAAGAAATTATTAAACGGTGGTAAATACTGTTACCTTGTTCAAGTCGGCCTCTCAGATAAAATTTGTTAAGCATATAAAGTGGCCCAAGTGCTCAAGCACAGTATATAAATGTCTCACTTCTTGAAATTTTCTCCAAAACAAGAAATTATTAAATGGTGGTATTGTACTACTGCTGCTACTACTACTACATGGTACTGCACAATGTGCCAGTCCCCTATCACATTTCATGTAATGCACTATGCAGGAAAGGGTGCTAAAGCACTTTGGGGCATATGTTCAAAGGCGTGGAGCACCTCCGCGCCACGAATGTGAGGCACGGAGACACTCCGCACCCATTGTGCCCCCACACAGAATGCACAAAAAGGGGAAAACAGCCCCAATGCACCCAATCCCCCATCCATGTGGACCACAGCAAGCAGAGGGTGGGCAGGAGGCATGCCAGCACTATACGTGATGCACAATGGAGCATAGTGCTGGCTGCAGAGGTGCGGAAGCAGATGTGGGTTATGCCATGAAGAACCCTGCCATGAGCCCACTACACACCCCATGCCTCCATCCCTCAACAACAGGACCCTACAGCAAATGATAAAACAAGCTGCCCGGGGCCACCTACCACTGCAACCAGCCATTCCCCCCACCTGCCATGTGCATGCCAAACCATCCCATACACACACACACATGGGGGCACTGGCCCCGGACTGAAGACCCCCACAAAACACTACCAGCCTGCCTCTGTGTCCCCTCACCCTGCATCCCAGCCCTGCTGGTGTGGTGGGCAGCGTGAACCCCTCCCTCCTCCCCAACACACATACCCCCCTCGTGACAATGTCCCCTGACCTCTGTACCTCCCTGTCTGCTCAGGGGCAAGGCATGGCTGGTGGCACATTCCACCTCTCACCTCCATGGCTGCTGGCTATGTGGACATTCATGGGGGAGTGCAGCCAATATGCCTCCCACTGCATAAGTGATCCACTGAGGGATCCAGGATGGGCATCCCATTGGATGCCTACCCAGGTGTGCAGCTCTGCTTATGGCTGCCCCACGTGAATCTGCATGTACCCACACACCAGGGCTGCTGACAGGTGGTTGGTGGTTGTAAATGCCACCAGTGCAAACCTGTCTGCAGTTGCGGAGCTCTGCGGGTGGGATACATGCCTTTGGCATGTAATTCCTGCCCATTAGAACATAGGCCCAAAATGTGCAAATTATGTGCTCCCAGAAGGTTTCTTAACTATGAGAATAAATGTATTGGGCTGCTACATTGTGCTACACTGTGATTTGTCACACTGCCAAACTTCTTGTAACACACTTTAGGGGAAATGGTGCAAAAAGCACAATTTACATAAATTGTGTCCTCCTAGATTTTTCTTACCTACTGTAAGCAATATGTCTAGCTGATACATGCTGCTACAAGGTGCTGTGCTGTGTGTCAGTCCTACCAACACTGTTTCATTATGCACTTTAAGGGAAATGGTGTGAAAAGCACAGTATGCATAACCTGTGCACTCACAGAATTTTTCACAATACAAGAACAAATATGTCAGGCTACTGCATGCTGCTACAAGGTGCTGCACTGTGTGTCAATCGCTTGCCACATTTCTTGTAATGCACTTTAGGAGACGTGGTGTGAAAGACACAATTTACATACATTTTATGCATGTTAAGTTTTTCTGAACTACCAGAAGCAATATGTCAGGGTGCTATGCAATATGTCTGTCACACCACCACAGAACTTGTAATGTACTTTAGGGGAAATGCTGCTAAAAACACAATATACGTAAATTGTGTAATCTCAGAATTTTTTTCCAACTGTCAGAAACAGTAAGTCAGGCTGTTACATGCTGCTATAAGGTGCTGTGCTTTGTGTCAGTCCCACCAACTCAGTTTGTCTAAAGCATTTTAGGGGAAATATTGTGAAAAGTACAATATTCAAAAATTCTGTGCCCCCAGAATTTTATTCAACTACCAAAATGAAACATCAGGCTGCTTCGTGTTTCTTCAAGAAGCTGCATTGTGTGCCAATCCCACCAACACGTTTCTTGAAATGCATTTATGTGGGAATGGTGTGAAAAATACAGTATTCATAAATTCTTTGCTCCCAGAATTTTGCTCAGCTACCAAAATAAAACACCAGGTTGCAGCGTACTGCTTCATGGTGCTATGCTGTGTGTCTGTCCCACATCCACAGTTCTTATAACGCAGTTTAGGGTAAATGATGTGAAAACCACAATACACATACATTGTTGTGTTCCCAGAATTGTACTCAACTACCAGAATACATACATCAGGCTACTGCATGGTGTGTCAGATCCACTAACATAGTTTTTGTAACGTCTATTGGAGGAAAGAGTGTGCAAAAGCAAAATATATATAAATTTTGTGCTCTCAAAATTTGTTTCAACTACCATTCTCACCTAATGTAAAGTGGTCATTGTAATTAACCCCGGGTCGCCCCTGAAAAAGGGATCTCTGGTCTCAGAGGGCTCACCCAGTTGCCAAAATCTAAATAAATAAATAAATAAATACCAGAATATATACATCAGTTTGTTGCATGCTACTGCATTGGGCTCCACTATGCATTGGTCCTACCAACACAGTTTTTGTAATACACTTTAGGGAGATGGTATGGAAAGCACAATATACTTAAAATATGTGCTTCCAGAATTTTAGTCAACTTCTATACATCAGGCTGCTAAATGCTGCTACAAGGTGCTGCAATATGTGTCAGGCCCACCATATTTCTTATAAAGCACTTTAGGGGAAATGATGTGAAAATCACAATATTTATCAATTCCGTGCTCTCAGAATTTTTCTCAGCTACCAGAACAAATATGTCAGGCTGCTTCATGTTACTACAAGCTGCTGGACTGTGTCCATTCAAGTAACAAATTTCTTGTAATGCACTTACGAGAAATGGTGTGAAAAGCACAGCTTTCATAAATGGTGTACTCCCAGAATATTTTTCAACTACCAGAATAAAACGTCAATCTAATGCATGTTACTACAAGGTGCTGGACTGTGCCCATTCAAGTAACACTGTTCTTGTAATGCACTTAAAAAGAAATGGAGCAAAATACACAGTTTGCATATACTGTAAATTGTGTGCTCTCCAAATATTTCTCAGCTTCCAGAAACAATACATCAGACTGCTGCATAGTGCCATGCTGTGTCAGTCCAACCAACACAATTCTTATTATGCACTTCAGGGGAAATGATGAAAAAATCACAGCTCACATGACTTGTGTGCTTGGAGTGGGTGGAATATCCCAACTGTGCTACAGCATTGACCAAATGCACTAAATAGATAAAAAAATAATTCAAGCAGCTTACCATTTGCTGAAATCTTCTTTTATTAAATACTAAAAACATGTAGCCATTAAAGTGCAACTTCAAAATCAAAACTAGGTGGCAGCAAAACCTTTTTCAAAAACAGAACAAACAAATGCATGTCAGCACTCCTTCATGTACATGCTACATTGACCAATCAGCTGATGTTTTGCCAAAAAGGCTTCCTCAGAGCTGGTAGGTCACCACATCACAGTCATTCATATACCACACAAACATACATATTCATTAAGTAGGTGGTGCAGACACACACACACAGTAGACAGATAACATAAACAGAACACAAAACATAAGCAGCAGTTAAATGTCTCTCAATTCATAATTAACACTGCAGAGGTATTTCCTCATTCAGTCTGTTGGGAGTGAGGGTATCCAAAGTGAAGATGCAATAACATTCACGTTGAAATAATTTGTTTCCCAGATCACCCTCTCCACTCCATAAAACCTTAAACTGGCTATAGATCCATGCTTTTTTTCTTGATAATGTCTAGCCATAGCATTTGTCTGGGAAGCATTGTGGATTTATGCTCGCTAATTTGATTTTTTAATGGCTGCTTCATCTGACCGACATAGCCCATCCCACATGGGCAGATCAAAAGATAAAAAACACCCACTGTTTATGTTTATGAATGAGTTAATTTTAAACTTTTTGCCAGTTGTTGGATGCTTAAAGTAATCAGTATTCAAAGTGTTATTGCACTGTGCACAGTGGCCACATTTGAAATTCCCACTTGGCACTGATGGTAGCCACATTCTATTATTCTCAGTAGTCCTTTGATGTAAACTGTGGACCAATCTGCCCTTAAATTTTTTTTTAATTTGTATTTGTTATACTTGTCAACCAGATAAGCAAGAATTGCCCATTTTCACAGGTGACAAGTTTAACATATAACAATACAATACAAAAAAAATGACAAAAACGTACAACTTCATTCAGCACTAGTACAAGTACATTCAGTATATGTTAAAAGCCACTGTTTTAAGCAAATTTTAAAACATTTTAGTGAATTACAATCAATACATTCATTTGGAATTGTGCTAAAAAATGTAGGCACCCTAAACAACAGTGACCTTTGCCCAAATAAAAAAAAAGGCTGTTTAAAAGTGAATCTTGACTGTGACCAAGTAGAGAAAATATTGACCGACCTGGGGAATAATGCTGTTATGGAAGAAGGATGAGACCCTATTACTCCTTTATAGAGAAAAATGCCCATTTTTTATAAGATCCTATTATCAAAAGAAAGTGTCAAGGATTTATCATATAAACTACAGCGGAGGGTGTGTAATGGGAGATTTAACCAAAATCTAAGTGCAAAGTTATAAGTGGTCCTTAAACAATTTAGAGATTTTCAACCTGAGGAGGAACAAGTTAACAAACTATAATTAAGTATACTAAACATAAAACTGTGTGTTAAGAATTTTCTAGATTCAGCAGTAAGAAAATACTTTAACTGATACTGTATAATAATCCCAGCCTTTGATGTAAAGTCTTTCTTAAAAATTGAATATGCAGTTCAAAAGTAAATTGAAAATCAAAGAAAATTCCCAGATACTTGAAAACCTGAATGAACTCTATAACACTACTTTTTCTATCAATAATGGGTGAGAATTCAGTAAGAGTATACTTTTTATAGAAAACATCATCACTTTTGTTTTAGAGGAATTGAGAACCATGTGGTTAGAGAGTAATCAGACTTGAAAATGATCAAAGTCTCTGAAGATTTTGAAGGGCAATTTTGAGACTGGAACTTAAACTGAGTAAACAGCATTGTCAACGTAAAGAGTCATATTAGTATATGTACATATTTTAGGGGTAGAATCCATGTATAAAGAAAACATAAGTGGCCCCAGGATTGAACCCTGGGGCACACCACAAGATGAAGATATTGTCTGGGAAACAGAAGTACCAATAATGATTCTGTGGTATCTATTACATAGATAATCATGGTACCACCCAATAAACTCCTCAGAAAAAGGAAATTTCCGAAGGATACCAGGAAGAAGGCCATGTTTGATCAGATCAAAGGCCTTGTGTCACTCTTAATTCTGTATTGGCAAATGCTGGTGAGCTCTGAACAATGTGCCAGTGCTTCTTAAAGGAGAAAGGAAACGTATTTGCTGCTATTTTGTTGTAAGAAACATGCTAAAACAACATTAATCCTGTCTGTGTCTTTTTTTCCTTGTTGTTGATGGTGTATAAAGTATTTCATTGTCTGGCAGACAGCTTTAGAGATTGGGGTCATCTGTAAAACGGGATCTCCTGTTTTTGTCCAATCTGAGCCACACACCTGCAGAACTGCTGTTACGTCAGAGTCTCCTGACTCATGCTTTAGTTAGACTGTCTTGTGGATCTCATTGATCAATTACTTGGATTTTGGCTGTCAGATAATGTGGTTTTAATTGTAAATGGGTAGGTGTCTTTTTTAATTTTAGATAATGATCAGTGGAGTAGATGCATGTAAGGTACTGCACCTTACTAAAGAAAAAGCAGTTATGAACAGTTGTGTTTTGCTGAGCTGTGAGCGGTTGTAACTTTGTTGGCTGTAATTTGATTTTTCATTTTTTTCTGTAACCACACTGCTTAACTGAAGTGACTGTCAGCTAAATAAGTTCACATCCACACAACTCTCATTGAGGAACAGTGACTGCAGGTACCATTTTTCGATTGGGTTCTGTAGTGTTCTGACATCTCTTGAAACTGTAGTCAAACTGTTTCCACCAGCAAAGAAAAAAACATTCAGTGTGCCAGATGCAGAAACAATCCACACAAAGCAACAAACAATGGCACAGGTTACAAGCTGGAATTGTTTGCTGGGTCTGATGTGTATCAGCTTTATGGTCCCAATTAAAAAAAATCAAAATGCTATGTGGATTCACATATCGAGACTGTGTAGTACAGTATGGTCTGCATGCCCATTGGCCCACACTGTGGACCAGCAGGCGTGGCATGCTGTATGCTAATCAATCGGCGGGCAGCCTGGGTGGCTTGCAGGTAGGGTGCTGCCACTGCCACTGTTAGGGAGAGCAGGGTGGGCGGGGAATGAGTAGGCGGGTTTGGGAGGGGTATGCAGAGCTGGACCACCAGGGCTAATTAGGTACTGCATGCCCACGATCGGGCAGGGAGAAAGGTCCACTGGACCATCAGGGGGTTTATTTATTATTACAGCCCATGATCGGGCAAGGTGATAGATCCACTGGACCACCAGGGAGTTTATCTATTATTACAGCACGTGATCGGGCAAGGAGATAGGTCCACTGGACCACCAGGGAGTTTATATATTATTACAGCCCGTGTTCAGGCAAAGAGATAGGATTATATTATTTAAAACAGCCCACAATCAGGCATGGGGGATGCTACACCACTGGATGGTGCCACCAGAGCTTGAGTGGCCACCCACAGCTGGCAGCTGCCATGTTGCACCCTGCTTTATGGCAGCTCACCTGTGGGTGGCCAGCTGTTACTCCTTTATTTTGTGGCTTAACTGTGTGCGGTACATGTAGGGGTTGTGCCTGCATATTCTCAGCACACCCCTGACTGGATATCGGGATGTGCAGAATATGCATAGGCACACCCCCTTACCTGCACCGCATATATTACCGATGCACCCCAGCTCATCGGGATTTGTGCTGTGCATATTTCCCCCATTGAATATCACACCAGGGCGCATCAGTGGGTTCTGCATGGCGCAACCCGTTTTAATATCCCACCCCTTGTACAGTAACTATGTCATTATGTAAATGCACTATTTTATTGCGTATATGTCAGAACTGAAATAGCAAAAGTAACGGTCTGACAGTAAAACCATCAGGCTGTGTGATGCCGGATGGAAAAAAAAAAAAAAGAAATCCTTGTTTGTTACCTGTGCCTTGCTGACATTAACATTTGGTAAAACAAAAAAATACTACAATTCTAATTTACCATGACAAACAATTAAAAAAATCATTATTTTGGGCTGGCTGCTGTTCTCCATTTAAATCACTGTCAGATAAACAGGCTTCTGCTTCTTCCTCGGTGGGTACTGGACAGCTCCTACATATACTGCAGAGCTGTACAACATGCTGTGATTTCTGAAAGGCAAAAAGCCTTCCACTTTCAGCAGTTTCTGATCCAGGATCGCTATCATTGTTGCTGACTAAATGGTTACCCTGCATAAACTCTTCAGCCATTTCAATCACAGACAAGAACTCGACTTCAGGCTTCGGAGTTATTCACATCACTAACAGAGTGGCGGCTCATGCAAACTGACACTGACACTGCTGGGCTGGTGCTCCTAACTGACCAAAAGACAACTTTAAAAAAAACAAAACAGAGATAGACCTTTTACACACAGAACTATTTACTGAATAACAATATCATGCCCATTGAACTCTGAACAACATATTTAAACATACAGTGATTTTTTTTTCTTATCTCATTTAACAATCTTTGAAACAGCATTACTTTGTTTATAAAAGTTTGCTACAAAAGTGACCGGCTGTGTCTGCTGATTCCTATTCCTCTTTACCAAAAGCTGTTTACGATCTTCACTGGCAGCTCTATCCATCCCGTTTTATTGTTTTGAGTGGATAACCATGATCTACAAATCTCTGTGCCATAGTTTTGGCATGTTTATCAAATTCATTCTCAGTACTGCACATTCTTATTGTCCAAGTACTGGCGGGAGAGAAAAATCCCTAGAGGGTTACCTATTCAAATTCCCCCCTCCCCGCATATGGTTTAGATGACGAAATTCTGATGCAAGGCTTGGAAAGAATACTTAATAAAGCATTTAGTGATTTAATTTTAAGTCTGATTAAGAAAGCAAGAAGTGACATTAACAGCATTCAGAAAGAAATTGATGCAATGGAGACAGACATTAAAGCTAATGTGACACACACACACACACACACACACACACACACACACAGAAGTAGAGCTGTTGTTTAAAAAAAATAGTCTTGGATCCTTAAATTCCAGGAGGATTTAAAAGAATACAAAATGGGAAAACACATAAGAGATGACAAGGACTATGAACAAGGTCAAGTTTTAACTGGCAGTGTAAAACTAGAAGAGAACCATACAGATACAGAGGAGATTGAAACTGGTTTAGAGAATACATTTGCCTCATCTCCAGAAAGTGAATGTGAAGCTAATAAACAAGCATCAGGGCAGGTTTTTCAGGCCAATGCCAGGGGAGTGGGGGCCTGGATGACACCTCAGCCTACCAACAAATAGAATACAGAAGGTCAGGAGGAGGTATCACAAACTGTCAAGGAAGAGGCAGAGGGAGAAGGCCCTTGCAGCAATCGAGGCCTCCCAGATGGTTGAATCAGCCCAACAAATATCAATCGTGAATCTAACAGATTCTGTATTAAGTGAGACACAAGACAGAGTGTTGCAGAAAGGATTATCATTTGTTTCAAGTTCTAACATAAATCTGTTTCAGGGCCGGATTAATCTTTTTAAATTTTACAGACGATTGCATTTGAGGAGCTTCTTTTCCAAACCACAACTAGATAGTCTGCAATGTGAGGTCACTAGAAATATCATGAGCCAAAGTAGTGGTGAATCCCCTGTGTCCAAGGTATTGGCTTTGAATACCATCACAGCAGATCAGCCACAGGTGATGTGTCACCTAAATGAAAAATCTGACTTATGTCCACCAACCTACTCTAATCATACTGTGAACATGCTTACCTCTCTTGTACACAGAGATACTGAGAAAATTATAAAACAAAATCAGATAAATCATTGTTTATTTATTTATTGAAGTCTTGGATAAACAACCTTTCAGCTAGAAGCTCTTTTAAAAAGGTACCACGTCAGAAATACAAAAACAGGTACAAGAACAAATGGAACAATACATAAAAAGCAGGAGAATACCAGGTATGAACATTACACAAGATTACATTCAGTTGTAGTTCAGTAGCAGTTACCAATCAGTAATAATAGCCCTTGCAGGGGGGAAGGGGGAAGGGGGAAGTTGGGGATAGACATGAATTGTGTAGGAGCAGCTGTCAGGCCTCGTCATTGTTAGGAGAAATAATGAGAGTTGAGAAGAGAGTGCATAAGCGTATGAGAAAGAGAAGAGGTGCAGAAGGTAGGGAAGGAGAGAGTGAGGCTAAGATGTGGGGTGGAACAGGGGTGGGGAAAGGGTTGAGAAGACAGGAAATATATAGAAGAGGGAGTGGAGGGGAATTAGGATATGGAGAGGTGGTGGGGTTGGGCTAAGAAATCCCTAGTTAGGGACTTGGTAAGTGTTGGGGTAGGGCAGTGAAACTCCCAGAGGTTAAAACAAGTGGTGTAATTAGTGGCTACAGTCACAGACACTGAGTGCAGTCAGGTGTGTTCAAATTGTAGTTTAAAGTGCCCAGTTTTAGTAACTTCCACCATGTCATTTGAGAGCGAGTTAAGCCAGCTCGGTGCATAGTATCCAAATGATTGCTGCCCTTGAGTGGTCCTGTGAAAAGGCACCTCGAAGGTATTACTATTAGTCCCTCGTGTTAACCTAGGCATTGTTGCTTGGCACCGGAGATTTTGGACCCCCACTGGTGTTAGACCGAGCGGACTTTTTGGCAAGTAGGCACACCTGGTACTTACTCCTGCTGTGTAGATTAAGCTAGCCAGATTGAGCATAGAGTTCACAGGTGTGAGTTTGGCTATTTGCTCCTAGGATGAACCTGCATGCTTTATTCAGTACTAGATTGATCAGCCATGATTGTGGCAGCCCAGTAGACCACCAAACCGTAGTCTATCACCAAGAAAACTGAGCTATTCATAGCAAGCTTGAGAGCAGCATCTGTAAGACAGTTTTTGTGCCTCTTCAGTTGGCCTGTTTTGGTGTTAGCAGACTTTTCCATAAGATCGATGTGTTTTGAGAAGGAAAGGGAGCATTCTAGTGTAACTCCCAAATATTTGAAGTTCTGTACCATTTCCAGTATTTCACAATTCGTATTTAAGATTTTGAGTTGGTATGTTCTGTGACGATTGTGGGAAGAGGTGAACAGCTTTGTTTTTGTCTTCTTACAGTTTAGCAAGAGTCTAGAGGTGTTGAATCAGGATTCAGTGCTTGAGAAGTCCTCCTGCATCTGTTTTTCAAGGATGGCAGGGTCAATGTGACTGGTGAACAACACCATCATCAGCATACAGTGATATTTCATCATTTCATGCTTCAGGAAGGTGATTTAAAAACAGGCTAAAAAGCAGGAGGCCCAAGATAGATCCTTGGGGGACCCCTCTGCTGATGCCCCTTCAGTTGGATAGTGCTTCATGAATTTTTACCTGTTGCTGTCTGCCAGAGAGATAACTACAAAACCACCCAATGGCGTCTTCTGATAGATTTGTGCAGGCCAATTGGTCTAACAAGAGTTTTTGACTGACCATGTCGAAGGCCTTGGTGAGGTCAATAAAGGTAGCCCCACCATAGATCCTTGATCCAGTGCATCAAGCATATAGTCAGTAAATTCCACTAAAGCAGTCGTAGTACTGTGTTGCTTCCTAAAGCCATGCTGTTGATGGCACTGCAGCTGGTATTTGTTCAGATATTCAATAAGCTGAGCATAAACTGTTCATTCGAGACTTTTTGAGAGTGGAGGGAGTATGGAAATTGGGCAGTAGTTTGTGTGGCTGGGCCTGTCACCACTTTTGTGCACAGGCGTGATAACTGCAACTTTCCAAAGTCGGGGGAATTTTCCTGTTATTAAGGAGAGTTTTAGGATTCTTGTTAGTGGAGCAAGTAGTTCATCAAGGGTAAGTGTGACTAACTTTAGGTCAAGACCGTCGCTACTGTTTCTGGTATTGCCAAAGACTTGCTGGAGGTATTTTTTTGCCTCCCTTTGGGTAACGGTCCTAAAATAGAAAGCCAGAGTTGGGGTAGATGGCAGTGTATTTCCGTGTTTAACTTAAAGGTTTGAGGAAGTCTGGGGAAGCACCCCTCTGTGGTCTGTGAAGGCTTTATTGAATGTGTCCGCAATGCCTTTAGGAGTCCTATATTGTTTTCCCATGTTTTTCCCATCAATGTTAAGCATTGCTGGAGGTGCTTTGTTTGGTCTGCCTGTTAGGTTCTTGATGTTATCACAGAATTTGTGGCAGTCTTCCCAGGAAATAATCAGTTCTGATTTAAAGTATTGACTCTTAGCTCAGTGAATGGCCCATGTACAGCTGTTATGAGCTGCTTTGTAATTTTGAATGTCTATGGGTGATCCGGTACTTCTTGCCTTTTGCCAGAGTTTGTCTCTGGCCTTCATTTGTTCAATAAGAGGGGGTGTTACCAAGGTCTTTTAGCTGCCCACTGACTTTCCATTTAGTGAGTGGGGCATATATGTTACAAGCAGCATTGAAGGTCTTAATAAATTGTTCTAGTGCTGTGTCACTATCAGCTGTGGAATCAATGGCTGATCAGTTTTGTTGGTTTAGGAGTGCCTTTAAAGAGGCCAACTGCCCTTTTTTCAGCACTCGGGATTGGAAGGGGTTTAGGTGTTTTATTAGATCGAGTACTGAGGATGGGAGAGTGGTGACTCAGGTAATAGGGGAGGATGACTGTGCTTGTTATTCGCTCTTGTTCAGACAACATGACACGATCTGAGAGAGAGAGGCTTGAAAGTTCTGGAAACAGACAAAAGTTTGATTGTGAAACCACCTGACAAAGGCAGGGCAATTGTGATTTGGGATATAGCAAACTACGAACAAGACATGGAAAGACAGCTGTCCAATACAAAGTATTATGAATGTCTCACATGTGATCCAATGGAATGGATTAAAAACTGTGCATATGATTTTATTGTACGTAGGGAACTGTTGAAGCAGTTGAATAAACAGGAATGTGATTATTTAAAAGTCCCATGTCCAGTGAAACCATGTATATATCTGTTGCCCAAACTTCATAAAGATCCCCTGAATACTCTGGGCCACCCCATTGTACTGGCCATTGCTTTGTCTATGGAGCCATTCTCACAGCTTATTGACTGTCATCTGAGATCATGGGTAATTAAGTTACAGTCATATCTTCATGACACCAGTGATGCCCTTTGTGCCATTTCTGAAGTTTTGACCAGTTCTAATATGTTGCTAGTTACTTTTGATATTGAAAGTCTGTACTCAAATACCCACCATCTAGGGGTTAGAGGCATTGCACCACTATCTGATTCAGAGAGAAGAACCACAAGTACCAGAAACAGACTTTCTGATAGAAATGGCTGACATGGTCCTGAAGTCAAATTATTTTATGTACAAGAACAAACACTATACGCAAGTGAGTGGGTCTGCTATGGGGACTATGTTTGCCCCACAGCTTGGCGAGTTTATATGTTGGACTGTGGGAGGAGTACTTTTTGTATGCTAATTTTCTTTTCAAGAAATATGCAGTTGTTTTGAACCGTTTCATTGATGACTGTTTGCTGCTCTGGGATGGACCACTAACAGAGTTGGAAGTGTTCTTTGCCATCTTGAACAGTTCTGATGTGAACCTCAAGTTTCAAATGAATTGGAGCAGCAGTAGCATTAATTTTTTGGATATTACCATTTACAAAAAGGGGGTAGTTTTTCAAACAATGATGTTTAGGAAGCTTTCTGATTGTAATAGCTTATTACACTACACCAGCTCACATCCATGTTCCTTGAAAGACAATATTCCAGTGGCTCAAATGCTTCAAGTTAAAAAACTGTTCAGTACTGAGAATGAATTTGAAAAACATGTCAAAACTATGGCACAGAGATTTGTGGATCATGGTTATCCACCCGAAACAATAAAACGGGATGAATAGGGCTGCTGGTGAAGATCGTAAACAGTTTTTGGTAAAGAGGAATAGGAATCAGCAGACATAGCCAGTCACGTTTGTATCAGACTTTTATAAACAAATTAATGCTGTTGCAAAGATTGTAAAGAAGCACTGGCACATTGTTCAGAGCTCACCAGCATTTGCCAATGCAGAATTAAGAGTGACACATCATAGAGGAAGAAATTTAAGGGACATATTGGTCCACAGTTTACATGAAAGGACTACTGAGAATAATAGAATGTGGCTACCATCAGTATCAAGTGGGAATTTCAGATGTGACCACTGTGCACAGTGCAACAACATTTTGAATACTGATTCCTTTAACATCCAAGAACTGGCAAAAAGTTTAAAATTAACTCATTCATAATCTGTTCAACAGTGGGTGTTATTTGTATTTTGATCTGCTCATGTAGAATGGGCTACAGTATGTCAATCAGATGAAGTCACCATTAAAAGATCGAATTAGCAAACATAAATTGGCAATCCACAATGCTTCCCAGACAAATGCTATGGCTAGACACTATAAAGAAAAAAAAACATGGATCTACAGCCAGTTTAAGGTTTTATGGAGAGATGGGCATTAAAGGGTGTGATCTGGGAAATAAATTATCTCAACATGAATGTTATTGGATCTTCACTTTGGATACCCTCACTCCCAGTGGACTGAATGAGGAAATACCTCTGTAGTGTTAATTATGAATTGAGAGACATTTAACTGCTGCTTATGTTTTGTGTTCTGTTTATGTTATCTGTCTACTTTGGTCATGTTACTTACCTAATGAATATGTACGTTTGTGTGGTATATAAATGACTGTGATGTGGTGACCTACCAGCTCTGAGGAAGTCTTTTTGGCAAAACATCAGCTGATTGGTTTATGTAGCACATACTTGCACATCATTACACATGCTGCTTAAGACTGCTGTGGTTGCACAGAAGGAGTGCCGGTGTGCATTTGTTTGTTCTGTTTTTGAAAAGGTTTGCCGTCGCCAGGTTTTGGTTTCACAGTTGCACTTTAATAGCTATGTGTTTTTAGCACCATTGGATATTTAATAAAAGAAGATTTCAGCATATGGTAAGCTGCTTGAATTATTTTTTATCTATTTGGTGCATTTGGTCAGTGCTGTAGCACAGCTGGGGTATTCAACCCTTCCCCACTCCTTGCTTTGTGTTCAAATTGCTATATGCAGTGCACTGAACACTAGGAGTGTTGTGAGCCCCACATATTTGGTTGTTGGTTTGTATAAATTGTGTGCTCACAGAATTTTCTGAAGTACCAGAAACAATATATCAAGCTGTTGCATGCTGCTACATGGTGCCATGCTGTGTGTCAGTCCTGCCAACACAGTTCGTGTAATGCACTTTAAGAGTAATGGTGCAAACAGTGCAATTTACAGTAGAGTCAGCCACAATGAAGCACAGTAACTTATTTATTATTTATTTATTGAATTTTGATGACCGGGTAGGCCCGCTGGGCCCTAAGAGGTCCCTTTTTCAGGGGCGACCCGGGTGAAACAACAACATACAGGTAACAGATCAGTACAGTCTGGAGAATGGATAGTTTTTAACAGTATGAGTACATATGTTTACAGGCACCAGGTAATGGAAGACATACAGGCTGTAAGGACATAGAGGTTACAAATAATGAGTACATTAAACAATAAGCATCACTAGTTGTTGATTAAATACAAAGTGCTCTGGAATAGCGAGCAGCACCTATAGTCCTAGGGTTAGCTGCTGTGTCTGTAGGATTGGAAGGGGGATAAATTAGGGACATAAGTGCACTCCGTCTGTAAGAGGAGGACCGTTATACTGCCTGGGTAAGGTTGGGAGGTCAAATGAGCTGCCTAGGAGGCTGAACGTGGTCATGTACTGTGGCATAGACATATGCTCCTATTGAGCAGGTGTCCCTTAAGCATAGTCCGGAAGCTGGAAACAGTCTCAGCCTCCCGGACCTCCAAGGGGAGGTTGTTCCAGGAGGAAGGGGTGTACACAAAGGGACCTAGATCTGGCTTTAGTCCTCATCTTGGGAACCTCGAGGAGAGATTGGCCTGATGAGCGCAGGCACCGTGGGTTGGGTTTCACCCTGACGAGCCCAACCAGGCTAGGGGGAGGTGAGGGGCCCAGTATCTTATATGTAAGGCAGAGGGTTGGGTAGGCGAGGCGAGCATCATGACATGTCACAAAATCCTGCATGACAAAAGGGCTTAATTGCCATTGTCTTACAATGGGCCCTGCAGTAAACTACAGCACTCTGTGATATTCTGCAGCATTTCTGCATTGCATCCTGACTGTCACATCTGTACATACACTTTGTGCTCCCAGAGTTTCTCTCATATAGCAGAATAAATATGTCAAGCTGCTGCATACTGGTACAATGTACTGCATTGTTTTTCAGTCCCACCAACAGAGATTTTGTAAGCTCTTTATGGAAATGGTGCAAAAAGCACAATTTACATAAATTCAGTGCTCCTGCACTTTTTCTTAACTACCAGAATAAATATGTCATGCTGCTGTATGTTGATACAATGTGTTGTGTGTCAGTCCCACTAACAGAGTTTTTGTAAGCTCTTTAGGGGAAATGGTGAACACAGCACACATGACATAAATGCTGTGCTCCTAGACTTTCTCAACTACCAGAATAAATACATCAGGCTGCTGAGTGCTGCTACAAGGTTCTGTGCTGTGTGTCAGTCCCACCAACACAGTTCCTGTAATACAGATTAGGGTAAATAGTGCAAAAAGCACAATATACATTAATTGTTTGCTCCTAGAATTTTCTCACCTACCAGAGGAAATATGTCAAGCTGCTATATGGTGCCACTCTGTGTGTCAGTCCCACTAACACAGGTCATGTAATGCACTTTAGGAGATGAACTTTAGCGCCCAGAAATGCTTAGTTTAATAAATGATCCTGCCTGGAAATGCTTGCATGAGGAAACAAAATAAGATGTGTTCTCTGAATTAATATGCTGTGTCTGTGTTGTGCAAGTCTCCTACCACAGCACCTGTTTTGATGAACCATAGTGACCTGAAATTCTGGACATTTTCTTATTTTTTGGGAAGCAGATCCAGATGATGGGATTCAAGTATCACTGTGTGTTCTATCAGAAAAGATACGCATCTTTATTTTTTTTTACATTTTGGCTTGGGGGGACAGTGTACTTCTAATCATATTTTGTTCCTGTTCCTTTCTTTTTTGAGGTGTTTATGACTGGGGTGATGAGAATCTACTGCTGCATGGGTCTGACCCAGATCTAGTTATTTAATTAAGCAGTGTTTCCTATCAGGAAGGTGAGTATTCTTTTTTTCCATTTTTAAATGTTATTCATATGTCACTGTCTATTTTCTGCTCCTGTTTCTCTCAGTCCAGGTATTTTTCAGCTGTATTTCAATGTAGAATCAGGCAGAAGTATCACATTGATTTTGAAATGGCACAAAGATATCCCAGACAGAGGTGGAGGAGGAGAAGTCTTGCATGCCGGATGAGATGGTAGCATGATAGCAGACCTGTGAAGACAAGAAAAAATTATTTAGATTCTACAAAGTGGGTCACTGTGGGTGACCACATGGATGGTATATCCATTATTCCCTTCCAGTCTTATCGTATTTGTCACTTGTGAAGAAAAAAGAGAAATTATTTAGTCTGACTTGGCCACTGTATCACTGTACACTTATGAAAGGAAAACTTAAAATAAAACATTTAAAAAAAAATGCAATGATTCTTACTGTCAGATTAGTGAGGGCCATGCATTGTACTAGCACAATGGTGCCGGGGGGGGGGGGATAATGGAGGAAGTAGAATCTTAAGCTGTTGCCTTGTGTGTTGTCTGGTGTTGTGACTGAGTTTCCCATTGCCCCTGTGAATGGTGATTGAGAGGGAGACAAAAGGAAAAAATGCATTTTATTTTTGCACCTCTGCTCCCCCTAGCCAGCCTCTCTTTCAAGCCTTCTATGGTCCTTCCGTCTGCCTGTCTCCCCCAATGCCAACCCTTACCTCACATTGTGACCCCCCGGAGGTAGCCCGGCATATCCCTTTGCCGGGTGGGTCCCTCTCCTCTGAGAGGGAAGGCACCAGTGGGGCCGTTCAGCACACTAGGCAATCGGCTCGGGTGTCACTGAGGTGGGTCAGTCGTGAGGGCTGACAGCAGTGGGGGACCACAGACCATCATCTGGCTTAGCCAGGGAGCTATTTCCTGGGTTTCTCCCTGGAAGGTGACATGCCACTGACGTCAAGGCGAACACCGACATCTGTCACTCCCCCAGCAATCAGAACCCTGACATCCTGCTGTGCTCCCAGCCTCTGCCAGAGGCCAGCAGGTGCCCAGTTCGCATCCCACCTCTCCCCAGAGAAGGTGAGCTGTCTGTGGACGCTCCTTCCTTCCCTCTGGCAGGCCCTCCAATGACCTGAGTCCATCACCAAACCTGGGTCACCAGCATCGCAAGTGGAAATCCAAGTGCTGCACCAATGGGCCAGCAAAAAAACACATTTTAACATCATGTTGAATGGTGAATGTCCATCCTGAATGAAGACACACAGAAATGGTTAATTGCCGTATTGGTCCTTGTATGATCAGATCCATAAAGAAATGGTTTGATATCTTTTATTGGACCAACATAGATGTAACAAAAGAAAACAGTATTTAAGCTTTTGGACCAACCAAGTCCTTCCTCAGAAGCTTATGACAGTTGTTTGGTAAAACCCCTACTATTAACACCCAGATCATATATAAAAAAACAGAAAGAATCCTCATTGGCTTAAAATGCCTTTTTTCAAAAAGTAATAACTGGGGTTTAAATGCAAGAAACCATTTTTAGTTAGCTGGTAACTATAAAGATCTCCAAGGTCAAATGTCAACAGCGGTAGATAAGAGGACTACTTCCAGGCAGTTTCATTAACTGACATACTGAATGAGTGGCTGTGTTATGTGAATACACTCTTAACTAAATGCAAGACCTTTAGATATAATACCCACTTAAGTACATGTTAAAAAAGATGGTATTAAAAAATAAGTGATAGCTAGACAAGTGTAGGAGACCCGGCACTGACTAAGGCAGTATAAGGCTATTACGATAGCTCTAATATCTTCATTTTCTAACAGCTTGGAATAAGGCGATGAATGAACTCACCCCTTGACTGTGGCGTTTGTACCAACAAATAATCCTTTATTCCAAATGAAGTAAAACCAAACACAACACATTGCGCTGCTACAATAGTGTGTCTGTTCTGCTCACACTCACTTCCTGGATACCACTACCACTATGTTACCAAGCACCTGACATGTTTCACTCTTACTCGAGCTTTCTCAAAGGTGTAATGGGTGAAGATCAAATTCTATTGATAAAGCTTTAACAATTAAAGTGACAAGCACACCAAAAACATTTAAAATGTGAGATTCCATACAATTTAAAAAATTAAGCAGTATTATTACGTTTATATTCTGGGGATGATTTATACAGCTCCCATTACTGTTATATGCAAACTAATTTTTCCATGCTAAACAATGTTAATATAACTATAGGCACTAGACATAGTTGCAAACCTGCTTTAGAAAGAGAGAATCAGAGATTGCACGATTTCTCTGTCTTTTGGTAAAACTCCAGTACAAATCTGAAAAAAGAAAAGATAAAGATAGAAAAATTATATCTAAAAACACAATAGACAATATTTTTAAACAGTAAATTTCTACAATATTATTACTTTTTTAAAAACGGATTTAACTCTAATCTTCCATTTAGTCATTTCCCTTCCATGCCTTTAAAGGCTACAATCCAGTATGGTTCTCGTTTAAGTAAAAGATTATCATAATCACCCCCTCTTCTGCTCATCACTGGTTTTTCCAAACCAATGAATGTGAAACCATGTTCTTCTTTGTTTTTCATTTTTTCAATGTGTGTTGCTAAAGCATTTTCTATATCACCATTTTCTATTACTCTGTTATGCTTTCCAATCTGAATTCTGAAGGCCCGTTTTGTTTTGCCTACATAAAATGCACTGCATTTACAGACTGCTAAATATATCAGGCCATTAGTCACACATGTCATGAACCCCCTTACAGAGTGCATTTTCCCAGTGAGAGGATGAGTAAATACTTTACTATTGATAACTTGTGGACACAATTTGCAATTGCTACATTTGTGACTACCAGAATATGTTTGTGGTAACCACATTTCTTGGTTTAAAATCTAATGGTTGTACTGAGTGAACTAAATGGTCTTGTAAACTCTGTCCTTTTTCTATATACTATTTTAGGACCTTCTTTTGATAAATTTTTAAACCTGGGTCCTGACATGCAATGTGCCAATGCATTTTAACTATACTGGCAATGTCCATAGACAGTGCATTACACTTACTTGTAAAGCATGTCTGGATATCCTGTTTATTTTTTATTTTCTTCTCTTTTTCTTTTAACAGGCCCTCTCTCGGGATATTCTCTACTTCTTCCCTTGCTTTGTATACCCTCTAGTCAGCAATCTTTGTTGTAAGTCATCTGCACTTTTTTCATATAAAGTTTGTGTCCCACACTTTCTCTTAGTCCTAATAAATTGTCCTTTAGGTATAGCCTTAATAACATGTCCTGGATGGCTACTATTAGCCTGCAGTAAGGATTTCTATCAGTTGGTTTCCTGTATATGTCAGTTATTAGTCCCCCTATGTTATCTATCTTTATTTTCAAGTCCAAAAAACTGATTTCTTTTTTACTACAGGAAATGTTGAATTTCAAATTAGGATTGCTCCCTTCTAAGAATCTATCAAATTCTACTTTATCTTTTAGATATAATTTTTCTAGCTTTATCTTTTCTTTTTAGATTTGCACTGGAGTCTTACCAAAAGACAGAGAAACTGTGCAATCTCTGATTCTCTCTTTCTAAAGCAGGTTTGCAACTATGGCTAGTGCCTATGGTTATATTAACTTTGTTTAGCACAGAAAAATTAGTTTGCATATAACAGTAATGGGAGTTATATAAATCATCCCCAGAATATGAATGTAATAATACAGCTTAATTTTTTAAAATTGTATGGAATCTCACATTGTAAATGTTTTTGGTGTGCTTGTCACTTTAATTGTTAAAGCTTTATCAATAGGATTTGATCTTCACCTATTACACCTTTGAGAAAGCTCGAGTAAGAGTGAAACATGTCAGATGCTTGGTGATGTAGTGGGAGTGGTATCCAGGAAGTGAGTGTCAGCAGCTACAAACAGACACACTATTGTAGCAGCGCAGTGTATTGTTTTTGGTTTTACTTCATTTGGAATAAAGGATTATTTGTTGGTACAAATGCCACAGTCCAGGGGTGAGTTCATTCATCGCCTTATTCCAAGCTGTTAGAAAATGAAGATATTAGAGTTATTGTAATAGCCTTAACATAGAAACATAGACTTTGATGGCAGATAAGGACCACTTGGCCCACCTAGTCTGCCCATTTCCCTACCTAGAGGATAAGCTGCAGAGCCTATTTAACCAACACTATTTCTTCCTACCCCCTAACAAAATTGCCTTATGTCTGTCCCATGCATTCTTGAATTCTCCCACAGTTTTAGACCCCACAACCCTCCCTAGGAAGGCTGTTCCATGAGTCCACCACCCTCCTGTGAAAAATACTTCCTCACTTTGCCCCTGAGCCCATTCCCCTTATCTTTAAATTGTGTCCCTTGTTCTTGCACATCTCTTTTCTGAAAGATGCTACCCTCTTAGACTTTGTTGATTCCACTGAGGTACTTAAATGTTTCTATCATGTCCCCCCTCCATTCTTTCCTCAGAGGTATACATATTAGCTCTTTTAGCCTCTCCTCATAGTGGCTTCTATTGCAGACCTTGCACCATTTAGTTGCCTCCCTGAACTGCCTCCATCCTGTCTATGTGCACGGAGATGGGGTCTCTGAGGACTGCATGAGTACTCAGATGGGGTCTCACCAACTGTCTGTACAGGGGATAACAACTTCCTGTTTTCTGCTGATGATGCCTACCTATACATCCCAGTATCCCCAGCCCTCCCTACACCTTCTTAGCACTTAACCTTAAGGTCATCATCTGATATGATTACCCCAGGTCCCTTCCATTTTTGTTGTTGTTACTACCTCCCCTTGTGTAATCTTCCTCTGGGTTTTGTTTCCCAGTTGCATTACTTTGCACTTCTTTGCATTGAATCAAGCTGCCGTACTTCTGACCATTCTCCAACCTTGCCAGTCCCTTCTCATCCTTTCCACGCCTCCTTGTGTATCAACCTGTTGCAGATCTTTGTGTCTATCTGCAAGGGCATATTTTCCTTCCAGTCCTCTGCAATGTCACTTATAAAGACATTAAAGGACTGGACCAGTACTGAACCCTCGCGGTGCCCTCGTAACCCCTCTTTTCTTCAAGTGGACTCCATTTACAATTACCTTCTTTTGTCATGTTGTTCAGCCAATGTTTTGCGAGGCTACCACCCTGGGACCCACTCAAGGCTGGTTAATTTGACTACTAATCTTTGTGTGGGACTGTGTCCAAATGCCTTGCTAAAAGTCTAGGTAGGCCATGTCCACAGCCCTCCCTGGTCTACTACTTTGGTCACCCAGTCATTGAAATCAATTAGATTCATCTGACATGACCTTCCTGCTGAACCCATGCTGCCTTGGGTCCTGTACCACCAGCCTCTAGGTACTCAACAATTCTTTCCTTCAGAGTAATTCCATCCCTTTCCTACCACAGAGATCAAACTGACAGGTCTGTAGTTTCGCTCTGTCTTGCTCCACTTTTGTGAGGGAATCACATCAGCTTTCTTCCAGTCCTCAGATACCACACCATCCTCCCATGATTTGTTATAAAGGGTAGTCAGTGGTGTCACTGGTTTCATAATTCTTTTAAATTCTGGGGTGAATTCCATCTGGCCCCATTGCTTTGTCCACCTTCAGTATTAGGGGTTCTTTCAGACCCTTTCTTCTGTGAAAGGACTGGGATCAACTCCCCTCTCAGAGTGCTTCTGTTAATTGGATTAGGCACCTCC
This sequence comes from Neoceratodus forsteri, assembly GCA_016271365.2. Taxonomy (NCBI): domain Eukaryota; kingdom Metazoa; phylum Chordata; order Ceratodontiformes; family Ceratodontidae; genus Neoceratodus; species Neoceratodus forsteri. Next base: position 1,231,036,870 of record CM057454.1, read on the forward strand.
CACTTCCTCTTTTGTGAATACTGAATGGAAGTATTCATTCAGTATCCCTGCTTTTCACTGTCACTCTGCCCACCCACCATCCATTCTATTCAGCTACTATCCTCCTTGTCTTTCTATGCTCTCTGATATACCTATAAAAGGTTTATCCCCTTCTTAACCAGGTTGGCTATCTTTTCCTCAGTTTGTGCCTTTGCTATTCTAACTACCCTCCCTGCTTCCTTCTGCTTTAACTGGTACAGTTCTCTGTCCTGCTCCTTCTGTGTTTCCTTATACTTCCTAAATGCTATCTTTTCTTCCTAACCTTCCTGCCACTTCTTTTGAGAACCATAATGGCTTTTTCTTTCATTTTGATTTGTTTTATTTGCTTCACACAAAACCTTATTACCTCTGTGATGGCAGTTTGATATTTCCCCAGTGTTGCTCCACCCCTCCTTCTAACCTGTTTGCGAGATTGCTTTTCATGGGCACTCTCCCATCTTATAAAGTCAGCCATCCTGAAGTCCAGAACCCTCACTTTTGTAAAGCCCTGACTCTGTAGCCAAGTTTATCATGAACCACACTGTTTGGTGGTCACTTGTTCCCAAATGGCAACCCACTTCTAGATCTGAGATCCTCTGACTGTCCCCATTTGAGAGTACGAGGTCTAAGATTGCTCCCTCATGAGCAGGTTCCAAAACTAGCTGTCTGAGGCATGCCACCTGAAGGGCATCAAGAATGGCCCTGCTTTTGTACTGCCATAGCGGGTGCCGGGTCTCTTAAGTTTGTCTAGCTACCGCTTATTTTTACAATTGTTCAACCCTAGACACAGTCTTGTCCCAGGTGCAAAATTACTCTCCACTTCACTGATATTCCAAGTTAAAAACTATAAAATAGAAATAGTTTATATATGTCAATTGGAGGATTATAAAGAGAAATTTCCCTAACGTGAACAACCTGTTTAACACATTCATAATCTGTTAAACCTATCTGGAGACAATCCACATTAAGGACCACTGCTCAAAGGACAACAAAGAAATGGGATCTGCCTGGAGTCAGTCATGCACCAGGCAGAAGTGAAAAACTCAGCCCATTTCATTCAAGGTAAACCTGTATATGACCAGTAACTGCATTGCTGTGTGAACATACTACTACTAAGACCTAGCTGCATCCTATCAGGGTGTGCACTGCAGGTAATGGAATAGTCTGTTCCTGCTACAGATGATACTCACTGATTACAGTAGGTAGGTTAAATTGCATACTTGTATTTGATACTATAGATAGTGTAAGTTTAATTTGCCTGGCTGTTCCTGTGCTATAGTTAAATCTCACAACTACACCCTGTCTGGGTGAACACAATAAAGCAGGTTTCACACTTGTTTCCTCTGTGTAGCTAGGATAAGTTTAATTTACTAAGCTATTTCTGTTCTATAGTTAAATCTCACAGCTGCACCCAATCTGATGAGCACTACAGGGTAGTTTTCATTCCTGTTTTTATAAGGGTGTGGTACTACCCCTATATTAGAGTTACATCTTCACTTCTGTGTTAAACTGAAAATTTGGGACTTTATTAACTTTTCAGCTGTTTAAATGATTAGCATGAAATACAGCATGTTGATGTGTCAAGTTTTGTTCTGGTCGGATGTATGGGTGTGGAGATATGGAGTGTCAAAAAGCATGTAAATTGCCACTTTTTGTCAAATTCTTTGTCATGCTGCTGTACAAAAATGGCTTGGAATTTTGGTCTGAAATATTTAGGGTATATAGGTCTTGGGTTACAGTAGTGCCTTTTGAAGATTTGGTGAAAAATATTAATCCATTCCAACATTATTAAATTTCAAAGTTGCCCATCATTTCTTATTGGAAAAGTTAGATGTCAGGCGCTCAAAAACTGATTCTTTTTTTTGCAAATGGGTAATTCTTTTTTGCAAACAGGTCATCCCGTGTTGCAAATGAGCTACTGCACATTTTGAACAGTATTAAGCTAATGGTCAACTTTGCATGATTACCATTGTATTGTGTAAAAAAAGTAGTAATTGTACTACTGCACTGTCATGCGTAGCATGCTATGGTGTGCTACTGGTCACCGTTGCCAATTACCATTGTATTTCAATGGGGTTTTAAACCTTCACTTCTATATTAAACTGAAAATTTGGGACTTTAATAACTTTGCAACCATTTAAGCGAGTAGCATAAAATATAGCAAACACCATCAGGGACCAAAGATCTTTTGATGTGGCAAGTTTAGTTCCAGTCAGATGTATGGGTGTGGAGACATGCAGTGTCAAAACGCATGTAGCCCTGAGTAGGGGTACGGGCAATTCGGTTAGTCCACATGCTGCGAAACAGTCAGTGCAGGTGGTTAGGCTGATCTGGCTAACCTAGCTCATACTCTAGGCTTTGTTATTTTAAATAAGTAAATTTCTCTGTGCTGTGCACTACATATTGTGGGGATCACTAGGGTACCTGGGGAGTGTAGTTCTAGACAAAGTGCCAGACTACAGCAGATCCTAAATATAGAAAGGTTACTACATGCCAATCTCTCTGAAGGCATGTTGTTCTACATTACTTCTCCTCAAAGTGCTCAGGGACTGTATTTATTTTTATTTTTAAAAGGTTAATCTGGATGCTGCTGAAAGCGAGCACTGAGAAACAGGTCACATGACTGTCAGATATGTCTGGGTTTTGGGAGACAAATTCAGAGCCCCAAGTGAGCAGGGTGAGCCCAAGCATCTATGCGTGTCTGCAGTGTCAGCAGAGGAAGAGAGGAGTGAAGCATACAGGAATTACTAGCAGAGTGAGTACAAGGGGCTAAATCAGCTGTTCAGGACTATTTGTGTAAGAATAACCTTTTGTTTTTGATTATGGACACCAATATAGTGAGACTGAAAGGAGGCCTACTATGTATCAGATGCACACAATACAGGAAGTTTAGTAACAAAGCAGCACAGGATGTACTGATATACAATTGTGATGAATGCAAGCAAATTAAAGAATTGCAAAATAGAGTCCTGGAGGTAGAAATGCAGCTGATTACTGCAAAGCAGAATCTAGTGCTACAGAAAAGTATAATAGAAAGCCAAGAGGTAGAAAGACATGCTACATTGGGTAGTAGTGCTAATAAAAAATATCTAAGGGATCACATTGATAATGATCACTGGGAGATTGAACAGAGGAATTACTAAAAGGGGAAAAGGAGAGCAATAGGGTTTAATTTGGAAACCCATAACAGTTTTGAACCATTAATTAAGCTGAACCCAGATAATGGAAATCATAATGAGGGGGAACTGCATGTACAAGATAGTGTGCTGACCAATGATAAACAGTGAGTAAGTGTAACACAATCTATACACAAGGGGTTACATGAGGTCGGAGCACAGAGGAATGAAGGCACATGTCAAAATAACGTATGCACAGAGTTTGCTCATGGAAATAGTAACAGTTTAAATACAAATGAAGGAGATCAATCAACTAGGGTCACAAATAAGGTGTCTCTCAATAAAAACATTGGGAAGAGTATTATGGAGACCACAGCTCCTACCTTGAGTGGCCAAGACAAGGGATTAAAATGAAGTGATACACAGAAAATGGTATATGTATTGGGCAATTCTATAGTTAAATACACAGATAAGTATATGTCAAAAGGAAATAATGAACACGTTACCACAAGTTATTTCTCAGGGGCTAAGATAGGTGATATAAGAGGCATGCAACATAGCATAGTTCAGGAGAGAGAGATGGCAAAGCCACTGTGATCTTGCATGTGGGGGTAAATAATACCAGGAGCCAGGGAATAACAGATATAACAAATGAGTATAAAAAGATGAGGGATGAGGCAAAAAACGTGAATTGTAATATTATTTTTTCTGAAATGTTACTAGTCCCAAGAGAAAGCAAGTCTAATATGGGAAAAATAAGAGAAATAAACATTTGGCTAAGGTTGTGGTGTCTTCAAGAAAATGTGATGTGTATAACCCATTGGAGGAATTTTGTTATGAACCAGCCTATTTCTGCAAGGATAGTCTACATCTAAACAAAAAAGGTAGCTGGAAATTGGGCTAACATTAAGGAGGTTTGTCAATGATGCTTTAAACTAACTAGGAGGGAAAGAGGGGTGTATAACAAACATATAACAAATGAAGTAACCCCAGTAATGAAACATATTATGAAGGAATCACCTGTCACACACATAAGAAGGCCAAAGCATATAGAAATAAAATTGTGGTCTCTAAATGCTAGGAGTTTAGATAGTGAAAAAAATGTGAACTACAGGCACTGATAATTTTTGAAGGGATTGATAGATTCATGATTACAGAAACATTGTGGGATAATAGAATAGAATGGAATAAAAATATTAATGGCTACACCCTGTTTGAAAAAGCCAGAGGTAACAGAAGGGAAGGGTGTAGCTATCTATATGAAGAATGACACTGATGGAGTGCTGTATGAATTGCCCAGTGATCTAGGGACAGAATCATTATGGCCAGCTATACAGGAGACTAATGAGAAAAAAGTCTTCTTAGGTTTATATTATAGAGCTCTTGACATTAATAGAGAAATGGAGGAGAAGATAGAGTATGAAATAGATCTCATGTCACAAAAGGGGGATGTAGTAATGTCAGGTGACTTCAATCATCCTGAGGTACAATGGGGAGCAGATTCTCTGACTTGTATGAATAATAATCAATTTTTAGATGTGCTGTGCTTGACAGGACATAGTCAACTCATGTATAAGCCAACACATGGGGAGAACATGCTAGACTTAATTATTACAAGTAGAGCAGAAAGTATTTCCAAAATTAAAGTTAGAGAAGGACTAAGTAACAATGATCATAGTATAGTAGGATTTGTCATCAGAAAATATTTAGTAGTCAAAAATAGGGGAACCACTACAGGAAAAAACTGGAAGAAGACTGATTTTTCTAAAATAAAACAGAAATTGAAGGAATGGAATTGGGAAAAAGAACTAGAGGGCAAAGACACTAATGTAATGTGGACAATATTCAAAAATAAATTAAGACATCTGGAAGATACCTATGTGCCTAATAAACAAGTGTACAATAAGAAAGGCAAAAAAACCGCTTGGTGTTCAAGTAAGGTGATGAAATTAATTAAGCAAAAGAAAAGGGCATATCAACAAATGAAATCTGTGGATCACAAAAAAGTGTAGTCATTTACAAGCGAGTGTTAAAATCATTAAAGAACACTATAAGATTCGAACGGAATAAAATCGAACTTAGCCTGTCACACCATACTGATAATGGTAAGGGTTTCTTCGCATATATAAATAACTTAAGAGGGAATAACAACCAAATTGGACCAATCAAGGTCAATGGGGAAGAAATTAGAGCCCCCAAGGAGATGGCAGAGATGTTCAATGATTATTTTGGTTCAGTATTTGAAGGGAAAGTTAAAGATGGACGTATAATATCTGAAAATGTCTGCCAACAACTGGACCGTACTATAAACATTTCTGCGGTTAGAGAATTGATCCACAAATTGAAACTGCATAAGTCCTCAGGCCCTGATCAACTAACCCCAATGTTAATTAGAGAATTGGGTGACATTATAGTATATCCCCTGGTGACAATTTTAAATAACTCTTTTGTGACAGGTGAGATACCTTGTGATTGGAAACAAGCTTTGGTGGTTCCCATATTTAAAAAAAAGGAAATAGGACAACTCCATCAAATTATAGGCAAGTTAGCTTAATGTCAGTTATTTGTAAAGTGGCTAAAAGTTTCCTCAAAAATTAACTTGAGGAAATATGTCTATCATAGGCCTTGCTGACAAAGTGAAAATGGGTTTAGAAAACAAAGAGGGTGCACCACAAATCATTTGAGTTTTTATGAAAAGTAAGAAAAGGGATTAATAATAATGTTCCCTATGACATTATATATTTAGATTTTCACAAGGCTTTTGACAAAGTCCCACATTATAATTTAATTGATAAATTGTAAATAAATAAATAAATAAAATGGATTCATTGGGTATCAACAGTAGGATAATAACTTGGACAAATAACTGGCTGAAAGAGAGATATCAGATGATCAAAGTGATGGGGTGATGCTCAAAGTCTATAAATGTCATGAGTGAGATACTGCAGGGGGTCAATGTTAGGCCCTATCATATTTGCTTTCTATAGTACAACAGCAATCTGCACAAAAATTTTAAAAATACTGTTATAAAGTTTGCAGATGATATTAAACTGGGAGGATCAGTAGGCACTTGAAGTCAGCAGCAATACATGGTTAGAGACCTTAAGGAGCTAGAAGACTGGGGCAGTAGGAATAAGTTGCCATTTAGTGTCCAGAAGTGTACCAGTATGCACTTCGGCAAGAATAATGTTTCTCAGACATACATACTAAATGGGGAACTCCTCTCTGTGGTGACCAATGAGAAAGATTGCAGTATATTAGTTGACAATAAATCTGAATTTAAAAAAATCAGAATAAGGCTATTACAAAAGCTAGCTATAAGATCAGAAATATCAAAAGGAGTTTCATCAACAAATCTATAAGTTGCCTGTTGCCTTTATATAAAACTTATGTTAGACCAATTTGGATTATGGGTCATGGCTGCGGTATCCATATATGCTAGGAGAAACAGCTAGGATAGAAAAGATTCACCAAGTACCTAGGTTCTATGAATTCACTTTCCTATGAAGAAAGACCTAAAAAGACAATAGTTCACATTAGAACAGAGAAGAACAAGGGGTGATTTATTAATGTTATTTAGAATGATGGGAGATCAGGAATTAAGTAGGGAAATGGATATTAATCTCTGCGACAAACCTCTTAGCCTCAGAGGTCATAAAAAGCAAATCAGAATAGATACAGTTAAGAAAAATAGTGATCATTTCTCATTTCTAAATAGGACAGGAAGACTCTGACATTTATTGTCAGAAGAAATTCTGAATTGTAGGAATGTTGACAACTTTAAATTGAAAATACATCAAGGGCTGGATATGAACAGGGCTAAGAGGACCCACTAATGTGAGGAGAGGTAGTATGGGCTTTATGGCCTTCTTTCGCTCTAAACCCAGCATAAATACCCAGTGTATAAAATACCAGTTTTTGTCAAATTCTTTGTCATGCTGATGAGCAAAAATGGCTTGGAATTTTGGTCTGCAATTTTTAGGGTATACAGGTCTTGGGTTACAGTGGTGACTTTTTTGGTTTGGTGAACAAATATTAATCCATTCCAAAGTTATTAAATTTCAAAGTTTCCCATTATTTTCAATGGGAAAGGTTAGATATCAGATCAAAAATGGATTCATTTTTGCAAATGGGTAATCCTTTTTCGAGAACGAGTCATCCTGTGTTGCAAATGTGCTACTGCACATTTTGCACAATATCAAGCTAATGGTCAACTTTGTGCAATTACCATTGTATTGTGTAAAAAAGTGGTAGTCGTGCTACTGCACTGTCATGTGTACCACGCTATGCTGTGATACTGATCAATGTTGTGCAATTACCATTGTATTTCAATGGGGTTTAAAATCTTCACTTCTTTGTTAAACTGAAAATTTGTAACTTTAATAACTTTGCAACCATTCAAGAAATTCACATAAAAGTATGCATACATCATCAGGGACCCCAGATCACGTGATATGACAAGTTGCATTCTGGTCGGATGCATGAGTGTGGAGATATGGAGTATTAAAATCTGTATAATTCACCTTTCTTTTCCATTTCATTGTCGCTCCACAGAGCAGAAATTATTTGGGATTTTGGTCTAACATTTTCAGGGTAAAAAGGCCTTGCCCCACAGATCTGCCTTTTGCTAGCTTGGAAAAAGAAAGCTGGTCTCAAAACACTCTGCTCAAATCACAGAAGAATCCAAGTTATTCTAATTTTCCAAGTCATTATTAAGTCAATACAAAACATTTATGCATAAAACAATTAAACAAACACCCACATTACGAATAATCTCCCTCTACATTTCAAGCCTCGTTGGCTCTTTTTCAAGCGGATGGGTCTTGGATATTGCTGATTTTAAATAGTCCCTTCAGTAATCACATGTTAAAAAAGTCATGTGACAAATTTAAAATCAGTATCATTTCTCAGTGCAAAATTAGTAAACCTCCTGATGCCATATAGATTTCACTGCAGTCAGACAATTATGCCATGTCATATTGAAAACCCTTATACCCAAATATTTGTACAATAAATACAGCTGCACTAACATCCTTAATTTTACATTGCACATAGCAAAAAAAGAGAGTAGAATGGGGTGGGGGGAATTGTGAGGGAAGGGGAATAAAAACTAGGAAACAACTCTAGAAGTTAAACAGTGTCACAGATTTGACTACATGCTGTCTTTTAACAGAGTGCTTACAGCTAAAAGACCTTGGGAGAGGAAAGAAGAGAAATTTAAAAATATGCTGAGTATGGTACAGAGTTTTTTAACATTAAAAATTAAACACAGAAATACGTGTCTAAACATTTCAGTACTTACAGTGTTTTTAACTTACAGTGCTTGTATTTTCATGTTTCAAACTTAGTGACAACAATTTGAAGGTCTAAGAGGAAAAGATCTATTCAGTTTGTATTTGTATTCCATATATCAAGGAGTTGGATTTTTTGTAAGCATTATTTAACCAAGTAGGAACGTAACTGGAACTTATCATTTAGATCTAGTATTGATAAGGCTCCAAGCATGTATTGCCAGTATGTTTTTCTTTGTTACAAATGAGTGTCCAGATCCCTTCCCCTTCATTCTTGGGTCACTTTTTTCAGAGCTGTAAACCTGAATTTATGTTCAGAGCCCTCCCTGAATACATTCATTGCTAGCACATTTTTTTGGTATCTTTCCTGATACCTATTGTTAATGGTACCTAGATGCTCACCAATACATTGTTTAAATGCCGTGTCTCATCCTCTCCTCCTGCTCCCCATGCTAGCTACATATATCCGTCCCCATCCATTTTGGGAAGCATTGTGTTATGTTGGCACCGTCACAGTGACTCCCCCACACTGACACTCTCAGGAGGGCTACGGCAACACCACCCTTGGAAAAACAGTGACATGCCCCCCACAGCATCAGCAGGTGTGCCAGCGGCACCTACAAAGGTGTCCACCACACCCGCACACCAGGTTTCGCATAACACGGGGGACATGTCAGCCAAATACGTCGAAAGCATGAAGGGGCATAAGCAGCAACATAACACCATGCTTCCTGCTTCCCAATTGTGTGCATCATCCTGTGCTGCCTACCCTGTCTACAGCTGCCATTGTCCACCTGCTGCCAGGCCTGTTGCACCGCTGCCCGTCGGTGTCTCCCATGGTGCTGTGGTGGGGGTGCCTGGCATCGGTTCACTGTCGGTAGTGCGATATTCACTTACCAGTCATGTCGGTGGCCATCAAGATGTCTGTGGTGGGTGCTGACATGTGGCTTCCACCCATCAGTCTGGGTTGAGTCGGGATTGTTTGTGGCATTGTTGTTGTGTTGCTGTTTGGGACGTCAACAAGAATACCGTCGATCACCTGTGGTGCTTCCCCCATTTCCACCACAGTCCCCCTCCTCACCATCTCTAACCAGCCTACATTTGCCCCTCTACCTCCCTACCCTTCTTCTCTTTTCTCTTTCCACCAAATATTTTCCGTTGTCATAACCCCTGTGGACATCCTGAACAACCTTCTTATGGTGCTCTCGATCCTTGCCCAGATCCCCTCTACTCACCAGGGCACAGACTAGCAGCCATCTTTTCTGTTTTCTTTCTCACCCTACACATAGCAGAGGATGTTGAACTAAACCCAGGGCAAAAGCCTTCTATCCCCCAAAAAGACCTAAACGTCATGCATATGAATATAAGGAGTCTTCTGCCTAAACTAGATTAACTTAATTGCTGGATAACATAAAATGCTCCTGACATCCTCTGCCTCATGGAAACTTGGCTCTCTGCCAAAACCCCTGACTCCTCTCTAGCCATCCCTGATTATGTCCTCCTCTGCCAGAAACATGGCAAAAGGGGTGGAGGAGTTGCAATTTATGTCAAGCAGCTGCTCCAGGGCTCAATTATCAAGAGAGAATCCTGCCCTTGCTCACAAGAATTGTTACTGTCCCAACTCAACCTCCCTTCTTCCCTGCCTGTCTACATTGGGGTAATATACACATTTCAAAGCCTAGCCCAAGACACCCTCATCTCCTATGTGTCCTCCCTTCCTCCCCTTGCAGCATCTCATGAACTACTCCTTCTAGGGGATTACAACCTGGTTTGGCTTTCCCCTTCTGCAAATGCAGCCATATCCAAAACTGAGTCTCTCACCCTTACACAATTAATTACAGAGCCCACTTGCTACAACCAATGCTCATCAAATCATTCTCTAATAGACTGGATCCTCACCTCCCATCCACACAGAATATCCGCCGCTGGTGTAATGGATGCTGCCCTAAGCGATCACTGCATTACTCACTGTACCAGAAAAGTTCAACTCCCAAAATCTGCCCCCCAAAATATTAATACCTGCCCACTAAACTCACTGATCACCAGCTCCCTCCTTCATGACCTACAATTTCCAGACTGGAACTCTGTCTATACTGCACCCGATATTGATTCAGCCCTGTCCATTTTCCTGCAGATGTTTAAACAGGTCTGGGACTCCTATGCCCCCTGGTTAAAGCCAGGGTCAAAATGCACCACCACTCATGGACCTCCAGCACCCTAATTGCTCTCTGCAAAGCCCATGATAGGGCCTGGTCCCTCTGTAAATCCACACTGACTCCCTAAACCAGACATGCTTAGAACACGGCAAGAAATGCCTGCACCAAAGTGATAAGACAAGCCAAGACAGATTACTTTAAGTCCCACCTAAATACTGCCTTATCTTCCTCCTTCTGGAAGGTAGTCCACCCCCTTGTAGACCCCCCTCAGACCTCCACCCTATTCTCAAGCTAAATGATCAAAACATCTTTGACCCCATCAAAGTAGCAGAAACCCTAAACAACTTTTTCACCACATGTGCCACAGAAACATAGACTTTGATGGCAGATAAGGACCGCTTGGCCCACCTAGTGTGCCCATTTCCCTACCTACAGGATAAGCTGCAGATCCTAGTTAACCAACAGCCTATTTCTTCCTATTCCCCACAAAATTGCCTTATGTCTGTCCCATGCATTCTTGAATTCTCCCACAGTTTTAGACCCATTCCAGACCAGTCCTCTCCCCACCTCCAGGTCACTGCTTGCTCCCCCAATGCCCTACCAAAAACACTTTTATCCTTAGTCCTACATCGCCCAAAGAAGTACTAAATGCCCTCTACTCTTTAAACATCACCAAATCCAGCTGAGACGACATCCACCCCAAGCTTCTATACATTTCAGCCTTTCACATACCTACTAAATTTGCCTTCAAGTCTGATGAGGTCCCCCTAGCAAGGAAATCAGCCTGTGTCATCCCTCTCCACAAGGGTAGTGATCCCTCGGTCCCCAGAAACTACCGTCCCATCTCCCTCCTTCCCTCTCTTGTTAAGCTGCAAGAGTCTCTTGTCCAGACCAGACGAACTGACTTTCTCAGGTCCACAAATTACCTCTCCCATACCAATCTGAGTTTAAGAAGCACCGCTGAACAATATCTTCCCTCCTCTGCATCACTGGACATATACAGTCTGCCTCTGACAAAGGCCAACTAACTGCTGCTATTTTTGCCGATTTGGCTAAGGCCTTCAACTCTGTCTCCCACCCACTGCTTCTTGACAAACTCATGAGAGCTGGACTTGCCCCTCCCCCCACCCCCACTGTACAGTGGTTTGAATCCTAACTCAAAAATAGGCAAAGTCAGTCAGGATCGTGAACTCCACGTCCCCCGATCCTCTCTGGTGTTCCCAAGGGCATTCCTAGACCCAATTCTAGTCTCCCTTTTCATAAATGATCTTCCTGTAGTCAGCACAAGGTCCCCATATACATATGAATGCAGACAACACTCTACCTTTTGCATCCGGCCCTGTTGTATGTGACATCCACTCTAGTACAACATGACTACAACAACATGCAGTCTTGGTTTTGTGCAAACAATCTCAAAAAAAGCTCCAAAACTGTTTCCATGACTTTTGGATCAGCCCAAAAACTGGCAAGAACACCCAGCCCCCTGTAATCGCCACCCTGGATGGAAACACACTAAACACAGTCTTTTCCTATAAATACCTAGGAGTATGGCTAGACCCTCTGCTAAACTACTCAACCCACATAGATGCCATCACTTGGAAGTTCTGCCTGAAGCTTGGTCTTCTTTACAGAAACCGTGACTCTCTACCACTCCACCACTCCTTGTTAGATGCATACTGCTAACAAAAACGATCACTCCCATCTTTGATTATGTGGACATTGAAACATAGAAACATAGAAGTTGATAGCAGATAAGGACCACAAGGCCCATCCAGTCTGCCCATTTCTTTTTCTACCTTATGAATGTGTCATCGGCCTTTGCTCTGTAAATGGCCTATTTATTCATACTCATCTGTATTGTTCCCTTATGCCTATCCCATGCCTGTTTGAAGCCCTGCACTGTATTCATATCCACCACTTCCTGAGGTAGGCCTTTCCATACATCCACCACCCTTTCTGTGAAAAAGAACTTCCTCACATTACCCCTTAATCGGCCTCCCTCTAACCTCATGCTGTGTCCTCTTGTCCTGCTATTTTTCTTATATTGAAACATGTTATACTCTTTCACCTTGTTAATGCCCTTAAGGTATTTGAAAGTTTCGATCATATCACCTCTCTCCCTCCTTTGCTCTAGGGTATACATACTGAGCTCTGTTAATCTGTCCTCATATGTTTTCTGATGCAGTCTCTGCACCATTTTAGTTGCCCTTCTCTGGACTGCCTCAATTTGGTTAATGCCTATGTGAAGGTGTAGTATCAAGTACTGCATGCAGTACTTCAGATAGATCCTAACTAGTGTCTTGTAAAGAGGGATTATTACCTCCCTCTTACGACTTGTGATACCCCTACTAATACACCCCAACATCTCTCTAGCCTTACCTACTGCTTTAGTGATCTGCTTGGATGACTTCAGGCCATCTGTGATGATGATGCCCAAATCTCTTTCTTCCTTGTGACTGCCAGCAACTCCCCTCCCAGCCTATAGGTGGCTTCAGGGTTTCTCTTCCCTATGTGCATGATCTTGCATTTCTTTGCGTTAAACCCCATTTGCCACACTTCTGACCATTTTTCCAGTTTATCCAGATCTCTTCTCATTCTGTTCACCCCATCTGGATCATCTACTCTGTTGCAGATCTTGGTGTCATCTGCAAACAGACAAACCTTACTCTCCAGTCCATTTGCGATGTCACTGATGAAGATATTGAAGAGGACTGGTCCCAGGACTGATCCCTGAGGTACCCCACTTGTGACTTGCATCTTTTCTGTCTGTATACCATTTACCACCACTCTCTGTTTTCTGCCCATCAGCCAGTTTGCCACCCAGTTGACCAACTTCTGACCCACCCCAAGCCTTCCCAGCTTATTAATCAATCTTCTATATGGAACAGTATCGAAAGCTTTGCTGAAGTCAAGGTAGGCGACATCAACTGCTCCCCCTTGGTCCACCACTCTGGTTACCCAGTTAAAGAAATCTATGAGATTAGTTTGACAGGACCTTCCTGTTGTAAACCCATGCTGTCTTGGATCCTGTGCTCCTACGGATTCCAGGTGTTGCACTATCCTTTCCTTAAGGAGTGCTTCCGCAATCTTGCCCACTATTGAAGTAAGACTGACTGGTCTGTAGTTCCCTGCCTCCTCCCTGCTACCACTCTTGTGAAGTGGGATTACATGAGCCCTTCTGCAGTCTTTTGGGACCTCTCATGTGCTCAGATACTCACTAAATAGTTCTGATAATAGCTCTGTTAGTTCCACACTTAGCTCCTTTAGTACCCTGGGATGTATGCCATCAGGTCCCATTGCATTGTCCACCCTGAGCTTAGCGAGCTCTTGTAGGACCCTTTCTTTTGTGAAAGAACTAGTGCACACCTCCCTCTTCCCTGTGTCCAAGGTGCTGATCTGTGGGACCTGTCCTACCTTCTCTTCAGTAAATACTGAGCAGAAGTATCTCTTTAGGATAGATGCTTTTACATGGTCCTCCTCCTCACATGCCCCCTTACCCCCTTTGATCTTAGCAATACCCACTCTGGACTTTCTCCTTTCACTAATGTATCTATAGAAAGTCTTGTCACCTTCTTTTACTGTTTGTGCTAGTGTTTCTTCGGTTTGGGCCTTTGCCTGCCTTACTGCCTTCCCTGCTTCCCTTAGGGAAGTTTGGTACGCCTCCCTATCTTCATTCCGCTGCATTCCCTTATATTTCCTGAAGGCCAGCCTTTTGGCTCTGGCCTTTTCTGCTACTGTTTTTGAGAACCAAAGTGGTTTCCTTCTTCTTCTGCACTTCCTTTTCTCTTCAAGTATTGCATTCTTAATGCTTGCCCAATTTGCCTGTACCCCCTCACCTGTATTTCCTTTTGCCAGGGCTAGCTTAACTCTGTTGGCCATCTTATCAAAGTCAGCTCCTCTGAAGTCTCATATTTTTGCCTTGGAATGGGATGATTTAGTTCTAGTGGCCAAACTGAACCATACCATGTGATGGTCACTGGCCCCAGGTGACCTTCTACCTGGAGATCTGTGATCCTTTCCCTGTTAGTCAGTACTAGATCTAGGATAGCCCTGTCTCTTGTGGGTTGTTGTACCAGTTGTTTGAGGCCCTCCTTGCAGGGAATCCACTATGTGTCTAGTTCTGGCAGATGTTCCTGCTGGTATTGACCAATCTGTATCTGGCATGTTGAAGTCTCCCATTATCAGAACCTCCCCTTTAGCTGTCATGTTTTGTATATCTTCTAACAGTAATGTGTCTATGTCCTTTCCCTGGTCTGGAGGCTTGTAGACAACCCCAGTTTGTATGGCTGTCCCATTTCCTGTTTCCAGGGTGACCCACAGTTCTTCTGGCTCCGTATGTATATTCTGAATTTCTGTAGCTTTGATATTTTCATTGACATAAAGGGCCACTCTACCCCCCCCCTTTTTGCACCTCAGTCTCTTCTGAACAATACATAGCCAGGTACTAAAGTCTCCCAAGTGTGGTTACTGGTAAACCATGTCTCGCTAATGGCTACTATGTCCTGTTTAGCCTCTGTCATTATTGTTTGCAGGTCTGGAATCTTGTTTCCCAGACTGCAAGCATTTGTATACATGATTTTCCATTGGCCAGATTTTGGTGTGTTAGTTGTTGGGCGAGGTCTGGTGTTTCCCCTGTGCATCATATGGGGAGCCTGACCTTTTTCCTTACCTGGTGATGCAAATGAACTACAAACATGCTGAACTCCTGTTTGACCACTAGCTGAGGGCAGAGGGGTGTTCTTCCCATTCAACGTATTGGTTGCTGCACCCCTCTCCCCATCTGCTAGTTTAAATATTCTGCAAAGACGTCAAACTTCTCCCCAATGCACTGACTCCCTCCTTAGTCAGATGCAGTCCATCAAATTTAAAGAACTTTCATTCCCAAGACTGTCTCCAGTTACCTACAAATTTGAGTCCTTTTTCCGGGCACCAGCCCTTGAGCCACATGTTTAGCTCCCCTAGCTCCCCTTCTCTGACCTTCCATCCATCTGCCCCCCCCAGGCAGGAAGGATCTCAGAGGAGATGCTGGATGAAATGGATGATAGTTTGTCACCCAGCCTGGTCAGGTGTTCCTTAGTCTCCATAACTGACCGGCTGGCGAGATCGTTAGTCCCAATGTGTACCAGGACATCAATGTTTTCTCCTACTTCCTGTACAATTTTAGCAATGTGGTCAGTGTCTCCCACGCTGATGTACCTGAGAGACATCTGACCATTACCTCTGGCTGGAGATAGGTATCAACTCCCCAAATCATGGAGTCTCCTATGATCAGAAGTTTTTTGGATTTCCTTTTTGCTTTTTTTGTTTTTGTTCCTGTTTTGGGCGAGTTTTGTTGTGCTAGCTCCTGTGCTGCAGTGTCCTGCTCTGCAGTGTCCTCTACCCCTTTGTTTGATTTCAGAGATAGAGGCAGATACCTGCTTGTAGTTTTTATGTGGTTTGTGGAGGTGATATGCTGGAGAGCACCGAGTGTTGGGGCACCCGATTTGCCCCTCCTAACCACCTGCCAACCTTCCAGACCAACTACCCTCTGCAGTTGAGGTGGTTCTGTTGGATGTTTTGGAAATGGCTGCTTGTTCTTATAATTTATTTCCTCCTGAATATGCAATTTGAGGTGTGCAATCTCTGCCCATGCTACCTGGAGCTGAGCTCTTAGATCTCCAATGGCCCAGCATGTAGGACAGTGTCCTAAATCCTGTATAACTGCCCTTTTGAAAAGTGGCCCGCAGTACCTGCAGTTTGTTTGTTTGTTTGTTTATTTTATTCTGTATAACCAGTGAGCAACAATATGCCCATTTTCACTGGTGCCCAGTCACAACAAAACACATATATACAAAATACAAAATACAAACTTACAAATAATACAACATCATTTAAAACAACAACACTTTGATTCATCTAACATAAATCTTTTTAAAACCCTCTTAAATAAAGGAATTGTAAGACATTGTACAATATGACAAGGTAAATCATTATGTAATTTTACTGCATAATATTGTAATGAATTCTGAGCAAATGTACTTTTACAATAGGGAATCCTAAACTTGAAATTATCCTGTGACCTGGTCCTCACTCCATTTACCAATTTTGGAAACATTTCAAAATAATACTCGGCAATAATCCTAGATAAATTTTCTGTAAAAATACTAATATACGTAATCTAAATCTATCAATTAAAGACAAACACCCTATAAAACTATAAAGTAAACAATGATGAGTTCTTTTATTCTGACCTGTAACAAACTGAATAATATTATGATAAGTTGATGTAAGCTTATAACGCATTCTTTCTGATGTAAATAAATATATTACTAAACCATAATCAATAACTGAAAACAGCAAACTGTTAACCAAAATTACCCTAACTTCATAAGTTAAATACTTTTTCAACCGATATAACATTCCTAATCTTTGATGCAATTTACCAATTAATTTCTGAATATGTAATTCAAATGATAAATTACAGTCAATGACCAGGCCCAGGTAACAAATTTCAGAAACCCTCTCTATATTATTTCCATAATTATCTTTTAGAGTCAACTCAAAATTCACATTAGATCTTACATTTCTAAATACCATGCATTATGTTTTAACATGATTCAACACCAAGTTATGCCCTATAAACCAACCATGCATTAAACTAAATTCCATCTGTAACTGTTGTTGTACAATTTGTCCAGTATCACCAATACACAATAAAACTGCATCATCTACAAATAAAATAAGTTCTGTATCCCTACATATTTTAGGTAAAGAATTTAAAAATAAAGAAAACAACAACGGACCTAAAACTGACCCCTGTGGGACACCACATATCAAGTTACCCTCATCTGAGGTTACACCATTCATAATAGTTTTCTGCACCCTACTAGTTAAATAATCATTAATCCATAATATGACTTCATTAGAAAAATAAACCAGCTAATAACATCCATTCCAGATAAGTTGCTGGGTTTAACACCTGGTCAGAGTAATTAAAAGGAGGAAAACGAAAGCAAAAGTTTGATTTTGTGCTTTGTTTGTTTGTTTTTGTATAACTTGTTATAATAAGTTAAATTACTTTTGCCCCTGTAAATGAGGTCACTGTGTGGATACCCCTCTGATCCACCTCTTCCTGCATTGCTACAGGAAATGTCATCACAGTGTTACCCTATAAAATGAGTGTAGTGTGGGGTGGTTGTGGATGGGGTGGGTGGCTGGGCCCTTCCCCTGCCAAAAAAGAAGAACTACGGATGAAGGAAACAAGGAGGTAAAAGCAGAAACAATCAGCCAGCAACAAATGCAGTAGCCCTGAAAACTTATCCTAATGATAGCTAAAATTGTCAAGCCTGTAAAGCACCACCTGTATTAATTTCACAGAAGATATACCCTGTAAGAAACACTTTGCTACAGAGAAAAATAAAGCAGTGACAGAAGATATACCTTGCAAAAGACAATTTGAATCAGAAGATTACAGCAGTAATCTGTAAACACACACCTGTAGGCACACCCTGTAATAATGCAGCAGAAGGCATGCCCAGCAATAACAATTTGAATCAGAGAAAAATAAAGCAATAAAATGTTAGCAACAAATAGTAACAGTCCCTGTAAGTACAAAAGAAAATAATAACACACAGTAAATCTGACTAGCCAAAAGAAGCCTTAATCCTTTTCCTTGCTGTGGTAAGGTTCTTTGCTTTGTCCTTACAAGCAACCTAGAAGAAAAGAGCTCAGGTGAAGTTAGGTGCCTTTGCCAGCAAATCTAGCATACAACCCCACCCCCTTCACCTCACTATCCAGGCTGGACTCCTTATTCCATGCTTTTGGCCATTTTGCAACAAATTTCCCTTTCACAACACACTGCTGCATGCTCCTTTCCTCCCTCGAGTTAGCGCCTCTCTTTCCCATCACTGTTTTTTGCCACTCCATTTCTTTTATTTCCAAATTTTGGTTCAACCTATTGCCCCATACCTAGCTGAGAAACTAACACCTGTAGTCTTTTCTCCTTACTCACTATGCTGTAAGGACTCCCACTCCTTCTTCCTCTCCAAATCATCTTCATCAGCTGGCAAATCTGCCTTCTCCTACCATCTCCCCTACCTATGGAACCAGCTTCACCGCCCCTCAGAAACTCACCTTCGCACAACTCCATTAAATCTCAACTTCTTCAACTCCTCTTCCCCACCTGCAACTAGTCTGCCTTTAGCCAAATGAACATGGTTTAAACTTCAAAACCTCTGTACTGTATATTATTGTATTCATGCAACTGATTGTAAATAAATGTATATATGCAACTGAATGTAAATAACTCCTTTGTACAAAATTATGTGATTGTATGTAACTCCCTCCCACTCACCCCCCCCCGGGTCACACCTGGAATCGAGCCTTGGCTCAGTGTGTTTTCCTGGTTATCAAATTATATATATTTTTTTTTTATATAATCACATGTTATTGAAAATTCGAAACATATTTACAATAGAGAAATGCAACAGCAAAAATCCAACTCTAAACCCATAGAATACAGACAGTGAAAATGTATAGAAAATTATAATAATCATGGAAATATCCTTCCCGCTAGTGAGTAAGAAAAAAAGAGTGGATCACACTCTAAAACTCATCAAGGAAGTCTAACTAAACTTCAAACAACCCACAAAACAGTGAGCAAGAACAGTACCCAAACAGGGCCACAGTTACAATCAGTAGTGTGACTTATAAAAAGTTCTACTAAGTTCACAAGTTTAACATTACAGAAAGAGGGAGCACTCCAAGCCAGCAGAATTGGAGACCAATTGCTTATGGGACAAAATCAGAATTAACCTCTAACTGGTAATTAATCCAAGGTCTCCAGTAATCAAAACCATTTGTTTCCCTGCCTATACACTTACAATGAAACTTCTCAATTCCATAAAAAAAGTTAACAATTTGATAGCACCCTTCCACCGTAGGGACCCTAACCTGTAACCATAACTTAGATACTGCTTTTTTTCACACACAAAATCAAAAGTAATAAAAGACAGGCCTGATGGCCTGGAGGATTTAGGGAACTAGGGGGAATCTGAAGCAATACTAACTTGCCAGTGAGAGTCAGATTCCCAGAAAAAAATCTGCAATTCCCTCGCAACCACCTTCCAATAAGGAGCTGGCCTTGGGCAGTTCCAAAAATGTGCAACTGGTCCATCCTCAGTTCCCCACAACCCCAACAGTGGGCATGCTGCTGCCCCATATATTTTGCTATACGCATTGGCATTAAGAAAAATCACAATCTACATTTCAATGAAAATTCTTTAATGTAAGGAGAACAGGATAAACGATAGCTCAATAAAGCCGATTGTAACCATTCCTCCCAAGAACACGCCTCCTCCAACTCCCGTTACTATCTATTAAAAAGTGGACCTAACCTCTTCTGTTTTAGATGTGCATATAACTACATACCAGTTACCTATTAAATGAGATAGTACCTCACCCCTCTGTGCTGAAAGTACCAACCTAATCTCTGGAGCATCCAACATCTTAGGGAGGGAATGAAAATACGATACAGTATGCAAATAGGATCTCATTTGCAAAAACCTAAAATGGTCCCTATTCTCCAGTCCATACTTAGCTTGAATTTCCCCAAATGATGAACACCCCTAGTGATCAAAAAACTGAAAGTAATACTCCAGCCCGAGATGAGACCACTTTCTAGGGAAAATCTCCCCCTTAAAAAATGGGCCATCTCTATACCATACCATAACCGTGGTAAGAAAACGAGACAGCTGGGAAAGAGAAGACTGATACTCATACCAAATCGAGAGGACTACTCTAATATACCTGAAAAAATTAGAGAGTGGAATCTGGTAAGTAAAGGCCACAAAGAGAATTTTACCGTATCATGCAAATCATTCAGGACCAATTCTATGTTTTTCCAATGTGCAGTATAGGAAGAACAGACCCAGAGACACACAATACATAAAAATGCTGCTCTAATACACCATTCTATGTTTGGGAGCCCAATCCTCCAATGGGCTGGCGAGATGTAAAGCACCTAGGTGTGAACCCTGGGTCGCCTGCCCCGCCGTAAAAATTGTGTGAAAGATTTCTGCCATACCCTAATTAGAGTCTTTGATGGCATGATGTAGACAGTTTGTATTTGGAATCAAATGTTTTGTAACACTACCATGTGAATCACCTCTATCCATCTCAAAAAAGACAAGGGGATGGTTGACCATAACTGAAAATCGTGCTGTATCTTCTGGGTCAGGGACTCAAAGTTTAAATATCTACATGATCGTGAACTTTTGTTAGTGTCACCCCTAAATACCAAATTGAATTCCTGTTCCATCTTATTGGTAATATTGTCCAGATCTCATCTGGGGGTTTTAATTGTATACAATGACTTCTGTTTTAGTTCTATTTAAACAGAATCCTGCTAACTTTTTAAACTTGTCCAAGAGCCACAGGACATCCCTCAATGAGGAGGAGGGATTAGTCAACATTAATAAAATATCATCAGTAAACAATGCAATCTTATATTCCTTCCCCCCTACAGGGATGTCCTTAATGGTCTGAGACAGGTGGATATGCGAGGCCAAGGGCTGTACGTTCAAAGCAAATAATAGCAGGGATAAGTGGCAACCCTGACGGGTGCCCCGGGCTAATGGAAATGAAGCCAGTAAGGATCTATTTACACAAATGTAGGCCATTGGATTAGAATATATTTGACACAACACTCCAATAAAGGCTAATGGAAAACCAAAAGCTTGTAGAGTCGACCAGAGATATGGCCAGTAGACCCTATCAAAGGCCTTCTCTGCATCAAGGCTGGCCAGGACCAGAGGAAGTGAACATTCACAGGCATAATCTATTAACAAAAAAGTTCACCTAACATTGTCAAATACTTGATGACCATGTATAAATCCTGCCTGATCCTGATCAACCAAAGATGGGAGAAGGCCCTTCAGCCTACTGGCCATGATCACCATAAAAAACTTATAGTCAGTATTTAACATTGAAATTGGCCTATAAGAATCAGGCCTGGTATGATCTTTGCCTGGTATTATTAGGGCCACAATAATCGTGCTAGTCCATGAAAGAAGAGGAGTTCCCACTTCTGAATCCCCCCTCATAACCTGCAACAGAATTGGTGAGAGTATGTGTTGCAATTCCTGTAACTTATAAAAATCTGAGGGAAAGTCATCAGTTCCTGGGCATTTCCCTACTCTGGAACATTTAATCGACTGCAACACTCAGAATCAGTAATAGGAGACAGTAAAGAAGCTGACTGCTTTTGAGAGATCTGAGGTAATTTAGCCTGGGTTAAAAACTGGAAAATACTCTCTGTAGAGGGCTCTATGTGGTATGGAGAGTACAGATTCTTATAAAACCCCAGGAAAATATTTAACATTTCCTTCATATTATGAGTAATTTTGGCCGTGATCAGATCTCTAGTCCTTAAAATAGTAGATTCCATTTTTTGCGCTCTTATACAACGTGCTAAATATTTAGCCCCTCTGAAACCCCCCACTAATGTCCTTTGCATCAAACAATAAAGAGCATCTTCGGTTTTACTGTCCATATATCTTTGCAACGTGGCCTTAACTTCTAGTAATTTGACATGGACCGATTTGTCCCCGAAGGACAAACTATTTTGCAACAATTGCACCTCCCTATAGAGCTCTGAGGTTTTCACCCTCCACTCCCTCTGCTTTGCAGAATCATAGGTTATTAATCATCCACAGATTGAGGCTTTCAAAGCATCCCACAAGATACCATCACCCACCTCCGCTATATCATTAAACTCCAAAAAAGAACGTGTATGTTATACCAAATCATGATGGAGCTCTGGGTCCTTTAAATGGACCAAATGAAGCCATCAAAAATTGTTGACTGGTTCTTTGACTCATCCTATAACTAGCAAAACAGGGGCATGATCAGATAATAATATAGGCCCATAGTCAATCTATTGAACATCTCCAAAATGTTCGAGAGTGGTAAAAAAATTATCAAGCCTAGTCAAGCTACCATTCCTCACCGAGTAGTGAGTATACTTTCTGTCAGTGGGATTCAAAGACCTCCAACAGTCAACCAACCCAAGGTGTTTCAATACCTATTTATATACCTAACTAGGGCAGAATGTCGGTAACGTTCCAGACTTGATGCATCAATCGAGAGGTTTAATGTGAGATTTAAATCCTCACCCCAAATTACCCTCCCCTGATGACTTATGTCAGTTGTGAAAAAAAACTAAGAAATACCAGTTTTGTTGTATTCAGGGGAAAATAAGTGTTAACCTGTGTCACCTTCTTGCTAAATAATACCCCATTCACTATTACATACCTACCCTTCAAATCAGAAATTGAATTGATAACATCTAGGGGGAGTCCTCTCTTCACAAAAATTTAAACCCCACTATGTCTTCCCTTCTCCAGAGAAGCATGAAATACCTTGGAAAGGCCAAATTTTAAAAACTTATCATGCTCAGAGGGAGAGAGGTGCATTTCTTGAAAAAATATATCTGCCCACTGTTGGCATGTGTATTGAAGGAGGCAGTACCATTTAATGAGGTTTGTCACCCCATTAACATTATAAGATAAAATGTTTAGGTTATGGGATCTAGAAAATGCCATAATTTCAGACAAAATTACCTCTAAGTGAAATAAACAGTCTACTGACCTGGAATGCTTCCAATTTAGCCCCCACAAGGCATTCTATGGACTGATAAAGGTACGTGGTTATAGACATTCGACTCCTATCAAACAGGACTTTGTGACCTATCTCCCACACACTGAACCAAGATATGAGAAAATCCACATGGCCCAATAGAGCTGAAAAGAGCCCCAAGTTAATGTTACAGTGAAAACTGAACAAAACTGATACAAACACAAATACTCAACCAACAGCAGCATCCAAGAATCCACTAGTTGTGATAGACCATAAATTCGGTCAAATAAGCCAACTACTAATAAGTTTGCATCCTTCATTAGACTCACTTTTACATAGTCATTTGGAAGGTCACTTTGTATAGACCCCAAATCTATTCTACCCATACCCAGTAATAAGGAATGTGACCATACCACCTGCTTATGGAAAGAGAAAATTATCGATAAGGGGCATAACCAAAACACTGCCTTTATGATTTGCCTGTATTCCAAAAGATGGGCCAGATAAAAAGTAAGATAGTGCTATCCTATTGGTTAGTATTATAAAAAACAAATATGACCCACTAAATTCCCAATGTAAACCAATACTAAACACTACTAAAACCTGTATAAGCAAAAGCTTAACAATAAAGAAACTTCATAAACCCACCACTTTGGGATGCATGTCTTGCATATAAAACCCAAAACTGGTTATCAAATGTTCAAATAAAAAAAAGAAAATTAATAAATAAATACATTTCCTCAAAGTTTTGCCTATATAGAATCCCTCACACTTTGTGCATTCAGCCATGTAAACTACACATTCTGTGCTAGAGGTGATTAAGTCTCTTATTTCAAACTGTTTCAATGCATTGGGACTGGAAAATATTTTTTCTTGTTTACATGTATACAAAATTGACAATTTCCACATGGATTACAGCCTTTAGGTTTATTGTCCATGTTATGTATTGTTTCTTTTATGTGTAGGCTGTTCATACACTGATCTCCCAAGTTTACCCCCCCTCTTATAAATCATTTGTGGGCCTTGGTCGACAAAATCTTTAAACTGTATTTCAATTGTTTAAAGGTGCCAATGCTTCTCGAGGATTTTTTTTAACCTCATGGGCCTGCGGAGAGAACATAGTGACAAAACATACATTATTGTCCGTGTAATCCTTTTTACTGAAGTGGACTCCTTCATTCGTTTGTTCTCTCTCCATACTTTTTGCCCTCTCTTCACTCCTCTGAATTAAGTATTAACTGTAACCCCTGTTTTTAAATCTAGGTCCCAGTTCCTCACATCTGTTATTAATAGACAAACCCTCTCAGCCTGAGATGCCCTAACTAACTGAGATGCTACCTAAACATTACGACTTAGGCAGAGCACAACTGTGCTCATACTCCTCCTGTTCTCACAGCATATATAAAAAATGGACCATTTAGGCCCATTGGCAAAACAGGGTGAGCACTATAACTGTGCACTCCTTTCTCTCGTACTGGGCCCACTCTATCCCAACTGTGACTCCTCCTTATTCTAACTGCTAGCCTTACAACTTGATGCCTGAAGCGATGAATTCACACTGTACTTCTTCCTACTGACTGCAATGTTTATTTATTTATTTAGCTTTTGTTGACCGGGTAAGTGCACTAGACAAATCCTGCCTATTTTCAGGCACGACCCGGGAGGAGGATACAGATGAATGCCAACTGACCTTGAACCATATTAAGCTGTATTGTAATACCTGTTTTTGGTATTGTCTTACAATGTCCCTGTGTTCTGGTCACTTTATATTAACTCTTCACTACTATTTGCCTGATGAAATCTGATGCTTGTAAAGTCCCTGTTGTGCTAATTCTATGTAATGTAATCCTCCACTTGTATTTGCCTGATGTTCATGTATGTACCTTGTAATGTACCTTGTAATCTCCCAGGTCACACCTGAAAATAGGCACTTGGCTGTCTAGTGTGCCTACCCGGTTAACAAAAGCAAATAAATAAATAAATAAAATCCTCTTGTGTTGAACAGGTTATCCTACCCCTGTCATATTGTCCTAGAGGGATACTTTCTACTTGGTTTCTAGGGTTACAGTTGGGCTAATGCAAAATAGTGTTTTTGTCAGTGCTTTACCTTAGAAGGTCAGTTTGAATCTGACGGTCACTTTCAATGAAGATCCTTAGGTCTAAATATGTAATTTCAGTGTTGTTTCTGTTAATTGAAAACCTCAGATTGTGGTTGCTTTTATGTAAGAATTCAACAAATGCAGACAATTCTGTATCTGACCCTGTCCATATCATAAATACATTATCTATAAAGTGTTTATAGAGATGTATTTTATCAAAGAAGGGGTTAGCTTGGGCATTGAAAACAAAATCCTACTCCCAAGCAGACATGTATATGTTTGCATAGCTGGGGGAAATGCCACCCCATTGCAGTTCCTTTGATTTGCTAATAATGCTGCCCTGTAAAGGTGAAGCAATTGGTCTTTAGCACGATTTCAGTTAGTTCAAGAAGGAATCCTACAAATGCTGTCTGTCTGTGTTTTAGAGCATATGGCTCTCTCTAGGGTGCTCAGTTCCTCACATCCAACATTACTAGTTTCCACCCTACAGTGACCTTTATGTTGTTTAAAAGTTTGAATATGTATTTGGTATCTCTCACATATGCTGGAAAAAGTGTGGAAATGTTCTGTATATGTTACTCCACATATTGTGCCAAAGGCTGAATGAGTGAGGCTATGCTTGAAACAACAGCTCACCCGGAGGGGGAGGGGGTAGACTCTTATGGATTTTTGCTAAACAATACATGGTGGCTCTAATCGGAAATTCGACTGTAAGGAATTCATAGGTGGATTGTGCTATAAGCCCATTGCAAAATGCCCCATGTAAAAAGCAATCAGTATCACATTTGTAATCCATAGTTGGGCCTGATTCCAGCCTGAGGTAAAAATCTTGTTAGCTAATTGCCTATTTACCTCTTGCTCATAATCGGCTCTCTTCATGACAATAGACCCACCCTTATCTGCTACTTTAATTACTAAAGATCAATTTTGCTGTAGTGAGTCTATGGGCCCAATTTTCAAAGAACCCTTAGAATGATGCACTTGCGTCGCTCTAAGGGTTGCAGCAAAACCTGTTTGCAGCAGGGACAATGCTCCAGATTTTAGAATCTGCAGGGTCCCTGAGCCAAACACTCAGATTTGCCGTAGACAACAAGATGCATCAAAGACCTGTTTGCATTTGTGGCAATTGGCCCAGGTGTCCTGCACCCCCCACACTGCTCCGCGCAACATGGAGGATCCAGGATAGTGGGGATGGGGGAGATATAGTAGGCCAGGGGTGCCAGGGTCCTACCAGGGGCCACAGTGGTGGTAGTGTGGGCATCAGGGAGATGAGACAAACAGAGCACCCATTGGCATGCTTGTGCCAGTTACTGTACTACAGTACAAGGAGTAGGACATACACCCCCAATCCCCAATGACACCCATTAATGTTGTACACCTCCATCACTGAAGGTCTCATGGACCCCGATGCCCCGATATGGTTGAAAATACCTCCTGTAACAGCACACTACCCCCTCCCTGCAATTACCATTTGGTATGCAATTATCCCTGCTGGTTCAGTAGACCACACACACACCCCCATCATGTCAGGTATTGTCTGACCACCCTGGACCCCCCAATCCACAATAGCAGCCAGTGGCTAGCACTGCCCTCCTCTCACAACCATAGCTGGCCGCCAACTGAACTTGCAATGATTGCAGACCGTATACCTTACAGTACACTCAGTGAATGACAGCAGGTGTCATTCATGGAGCATACTGTATACAGTTCTCAATCATTGTGAGTTCAGTTGGCGAACAGCCATGGTGGTGAGAGGAGGGCTGTTCTGGCTGCTATTTGGGATTGGAGGGTGCAGGGTGGTCAGTCAATACCTGATGAGGTGGGGGTCCACTGGACTACCAGGGATCATTACATACTAGGCAGTGATCACGGGAGGGAGGGCAGTGTGCTGTTATGGGGGTGACCACTGTTGGGCGCGGGAGGGTGGGGGCCACTAGACCACCAGGTATGGGGTATCCACTTGAGCAAATGCATGGTGGGAGTGCGGAGGAGGGAGACAGACTGGGGTGTCAGCTACCATTGGGCAGGAGGATTGGGAGACTGGAAGACAGTGGGGGGGCATGACACCACCAATGACTGGGGTACCAAACAGGGATGGGGGACAGTGGCATCAGTGCTGTACTGGCTAGGCATGGGGGTGCCATTGGCTGAGATGCCACCCGATGTTGGAGCCATCAAACTGGGTGCCACATCCTGGGAGTGGGTTGCCGGCTCACAGCTATGCCCCTGACACCATGTTGTGTCCCTGGTGTGACCCTACAAGACCATGTCCCACCTCGGCCCATTGCCACAAGCCAGTTTGACCACCTCCTGGCTGGTCTAACTGGCTGCCCCTCCCGCGTCCATGGTGGGGCTTCCAAAATCCCATATTAGGGGATGTGAAGCTGTGCCATAGCACAAGCCCATTTGTGGCCTGACACCCAGGGTTGTTGGATGCAACCCTGTTGCAAGTGGGCTTGAATGCAGCTGTGTCTGGCACAAACACAAGCTGTGTTCGAAAATCTTGTTTGGCACAAGTTGTGCCGCAAATCTCAACTTGCACCAAATATCTTTGCCACAAGTCCCCTGCACCACCACATCTGCTTCTATAATCTGGCCATATACTGTAGTCAACCTTTCATTTTTAGTGTAGTTGTTGTATCTTGGGCTTTGTTTATTCTCCCCACTCCATTCTACTCTCTTTTTTTGCTATGTGCAATGTAAAATTAAGGATGTTAGTGCAACTGTATTTATGTACTGTACAAATATTTGGGCTTAAGAGTTGTTAACATGAAAGGGTAAAATTGTTCGTCTGCAGTGAAATCTGTATAGCATCAAGAGGTTCACTAATTCCACACTGAGAAATTATACCGATTTTAAATTTGTCATGTGACTTTAACATGCGATTACTGAAGGGACTATTTAATGCCAGCAATATCCAAGACCCATTCACTCTTGAAAAACAGCCAGTGACTCTTGAAACACAGAGGGAGATTGTTTATACCGTAGGTGTACATTTGTTAAGTGTGTTATGCAAAAATGTTTTGTATACAGCATGAATAAAGACTTGAAACTTAGAATAACTTAGATTATTCAGTGATTTGAGCAGAGTGTTTTGAGACCAGCTTTCTTTTTCCTGATCATTACTTCACACTGTGGATACATTCACAAGCTCTGTGTTGTCTCTGCAAAGTGCAACTTTTGCTGGTTTGTTATAAAAATATGAATTCATTGCAATGTTACTAAACTTCAAAGTTTCCCATTATTTCCTATGGGAAAAGTTGCATGTTCACCTCAAAAAAGGATTCTTTATCACAAATGCAGAATTCTTTGCCGCAGTTGCAAGACCGTTTGCCACAAATACGAAATTGTTTTCTGTGCTGCCGCCATCTTTTTTCAGTTGGCGGTGGCAACAGAATTAATTTACTAAGAAATATGGGGCTTTAGGAAATACCAAAAGTTGTGTTTACCTAATTATGGCATGTAGAATCAAATTATGTGGTTAGTTTTTTAATTAGTCAGTCCAAATTGTACTTTTTTTAGCCTTGGAAATCCTTTTGTACAAACCACTGAAAACATCTACCTCAAAACAGGATAGTTTTCCGCAATTTGTGAAAAAGAATGTTCTTTTGCCTCAAATTGTGAGAAAGAATCACGAAAAAGGATTTTTTTGTAGCAATTTGCAAAAAAGGTTTTCTTTTACCACAAACTGCGCAAAAAACAAATGCAGCAGAGGATTAATTTTTGCAATTTGTGAAAAAGGATTTTTAAGACAGCTGTTTCTTTGTCACTGCATATTTCCAAAATAGTTTGTTATTTTGGTCTGAAATTTTCAGGGTAGAAATGCCTTGCCCAATAGATGTGCCTTTTGCTGGATTTGTGAAGTATATTTCTAGGCTCAGGAGATCTGTGGGATTAAATTTTGTTTAATTTCCCTTAGGATAACGTTGTAAGAGGAGGTTTATCCAGTTGTCTTTGTCACTCTGCTGTGAAGAAATGGTTTGCAATTTTGTTCTGAAATTTTTAGTGTACAAATGGCTTGCCCCACCGATGTGCCTTTGCTGGTTTTGTGAAAATATATTAATTTGGTGTTGTGTTACACAGGTTTCACATTCTCCTGTGTTTTGAATAGGATCACATTGCATTCTCAGGTGTTTCTTTGGGTTTGCACACTACGGAATGGAAGTGCAGGGCTGAAAGGGCCCTGCACTCCCACAGGCAAAGAAGGGTAGCACTATACTATCTTTAAAATTATGCATGAATGAGCCCTGCACTCCCACATGCAAATATGAATACCATTAAGAACTGATGGGAGTGCAGGGCACAGAGGGCCATGCACTCCCACAGAGAAATAGGGATATGATTACAGTATCTCAATAATTATGAATGGATCGCACTATGTTCTCCCACATGCAAATATGAATACCATGGTGAATTGTTGTGAGCACAGGCCTTATGCATACATAGCAACACTGGGCCCTGTGCTTCCACATTCAAATATGAACAGGATTACAGAGTGTCGGGAGCACAGAGCCATCAGAAGGAAATAAGGATACAATTACAATCTCTCTAAAGTTATGGATGGTTAGGAGCACTGGGCCCAGAGAGCCCTGCACTCCCACAATCAAATAGACCTATGATTATACTTTCTCAAGAAGTACGTAAATTCTCTGCAAAAAACTTTGTTATTGCACCATTAGGGTTAATGCAACAAAAGTAAGGAATGTGGTCTTAGGGTTCCCAACCCTAAGACCCCAACCTCAGTTTCCAACCCTAACATTCTGCCCCCACCCTGCATGCAGGAACAGGTGTGGGGATGTGCCTTGGGGTTGTGAACCCTAATGCTCATCACATTCTCCTATACTATATACATCTCAGCTTACTTACTCATGGAACAGGGGATCATTGGGTTTCACAACCCCAAAACTTCCTCACCAGTTCCTGCATGCAGGGTGGGGGTGAGGTGTTATTGTTGGAAACTGAGGATGGGGATAGGGTCTTAGGGTTGGGAACCCTAAGACCACATTTCCCCACTTTTGTCGCATTAACCCTAATGGTGCATTAACAACGTTTTTTTGATGAGAATATATTGCGAGGTTCAGTGCAAATTTATATGGTAAAGAGACAGAAGGGGCTTTCTCTCAGCCTAAACATAGTATTTGGGATGTGTAAACCTCTCAGGGCTGTTGCAGGAGCCAGACAAAAGTGCTAGTGGCCCCAATAACTACAGAGAAAGTAAAATACATTATCAAAACTCAAAAACAATTTACTGGGACTGGATGGCTTTGTAGCTGTATTTTATAGAACATTTAATGATATCCTAATCCATATCATGTGTAGAGTTTGTAAAAAGTTTCATGAACAGGATGAGATGCCTGACTGGTGGTGGATGCTATTATTACAGTACTTTCCAAAGCTGAGAAGATGATTTAATGCATGGAGATTTGCGCCCAATCTCTTCATTAAATCAGAATGCAAAGATTTTTAAAAAGATAGTTGTGAACACATTAAAGATGGTTACGGGGACTCATTTTCATTGTAACTAACCTGGTTTTATTCCTGGGAGGTATATCCAAGATAATGTCTGGTGGCTGTTAAATGTACTGTCAGGTACTAGCAGCAAGAATTAGCAGAATGTGGTGATACTGGTTGTCACAGACTGGCTTTCTCCCAGAACTCAGTCTGCACTGCTACCAGTTTTCACAACACTTCAGATGCCAGAATGGTCACTTTGGTATGCTGCCACCAACCAGCTGAACTCTCACTCAAGGTATCTCAGTACAGTACTCTTTCCCAAAAGACAATCAGACCACTTTTTTATCACAGCTGAGAACACCTTGCATTAGATATGGTAGCTTTGTAGCCTGTCTCTTCAGAAACTGATCACAGCTGTGTCAGTTTACCCCAGGTTTATCTGTACCTTAAAAGACTCAGTCACAGAAAACATGAAGTATAGAAAAACAATATTTAATACTTCATAATATTTACAATGTCACATGATTGCACAACTAAAAACTATGGGGAATACAGTATTCCACAGATATAAAAAAACATGCATTTGAAAAGACAGATATCACACAGGAAAACCTAACTCAGCGCTTACTTTATTTCTAAGCAGAGTAGAAGAAGCTAATCTGAACTAGAGGCAGGCGAAGTGCTCTCACTTCGCTACATGGAGCACTTTGTGTATTGTCCCTCAATCCGTGTAGTGCTCCGCAATGTGAAGCGAATTACTCCACCTTCAAATTAGGAATGCGAAGCACACTGTTTTAATGGACATTGTACTACTTCACTTTGTTTTACTGTCTCCCCTTAATTTTAATGTGAAGTGCCATCGATCTGAATGGACTTTGTTTTGCTTCACCTGCTTATTGCTATTTGAGGTGAATTTTGCATTGATTCATGGGATGACAGGTCACATAGGTTCTATAATGTCTTGTACAGCCTCAGTTCTGCATAGTGTAGGCAAACAAATGCCTATTTTCAGAGATGACCTGGGAGATTCATAAAGTGCATTACAAAGAAAGATACAAGGCAATAGCAATATAGGCAGAGCTACTCAGAGTACAACATTAAAAAATAGAAAAATCAAAAACAGTGAAAAGCTTCTCACAAATCCACTAGAGACCAGGAAAAAGAAGATACATAGTGTAGATAAACAGCATGGTCTAACTGTACAAAGTGAGTTACTCCAGACCTCAAGGGTATATACTGCATGCAGGAAGGGCAAGAGACGTGACTTTGAAGGATGCCTTGGATAATACCACCTAACAAGAGGTCACAAAACTAGGATGGGGAAGCCAGCCTAGCCTGTCATAGAGGGAGCAGTGGTATGCCTGTCTATCTATCTACAAAATGGGTGAAGATGTACTGACAACCACCAAGCAGGAAAGACACCTGAGGTAATCATATCAGATGACCTAAAGGTAACCAGGAAGTGTGACAATGCAGTTGGGAGAGCTAGTGGGATGCTGGGGTGCATTGGGAGGGGTATCACCAGCTGAAAGAGGGAGTGATGCTACTTCTTTATAGATCTCTGGTAAGACCCCACCTAGAGTACTGTATGCAGGTGTGGAGACCACATCTCTGGAAACACATAGACAGAATGGAGGCTGTCCAGAGGAGGGCAGCTAAAATGGTGCAGTGTCTGCATTAGAAACCCTATGAGGAGAGTCTACAGGACCACAATATGTACAACCAGGAAGAGATGAGGAAGGGGGGGATATGATCAAGACCATCAAATCCCTCACAGGGGTAAATAAGGTACAGGAGGAAAGCATTTTTATCAGAAGAAAATGTGCTCAAGAAAAAGGGAATGTGCTATGAAGGGGGGGTAGATTCAGGTCTGATGTTAGGAAGTATTTCTTCATAGAAAGAGTGGTGGATTCCTGGAACAGCCTTCCAGCAGAGGTGGTGCGGGTGAAGACATTGGTGAGGTTCAAGAATGCATTTGATAGGCACAAGGGAATCATAATGGAAAGGAAGGGGAGAAGAGAAAGAGCGGCAGATCAAGTACAGTCCGTGGTAACAGTGTAGGTAGGGAAAAGGCAGACTCAGTTTGCCAAGTAGTTTTTATCTACCATCAAAGTCTGTTTTTATGTGATGTCAGTGTGAAATGATAGATGCTGCTGTAAGCTACACCCATCTTAAGAAAGTATTTTTTAAAACCCATATAAAAACAGCAGCACTGTAGAGGAGTTTAGGTAGGAGCATGTCTCTGGCAATATTTAACATAAATCCCAAAGTCAGGTGAGAAACCTTGGGTAGGTTAGATAGTTGAAGACAGCTTTTTTCCTTTTCAAAAAACAAACACTCAATGCACAATTTTCTTGCATTGTATACATATTTTATTTGGTACCGCTGCATACAATAAAAGTGCCATATAAATATCCAACGTGCAAATGAAGTACATACACATACATTCAAAACATCAATCAAATCAATCAAACTTTATTTTTAAAAAAGGCGCTTTTCTTAAAACCAAAGCGCCTGTACAATTTCATAGAACAACAAATAAACAAAATCTAAAACTATTATAAATCAATAAAAGCTATGTTAAAAAGGTGGGTCTTCAAGGCTCCTTTATAAAAAACATTTGAGTATTCAACTTAATAACTGCCCCTTCAAACAAACAAATTCGATACACCTACCCCAGTTCAATGTGCCAGCCACCACTAGCCCCCGCACTTCACCAGTAAGGCTTCCTAAGGGGGTCAAACCCATACAAAAACAGCAGCACTGTAGAGGAGTTTAGGTAGGAGCATGCCTCTGGCAATATTTAGTCTGGCTGCATGGGTCACATCACAGCAGAGACTGATCCAAACTGGATTTGTGGATTAAAGTTCTGTCCATTTTGTTATATTGTTCAACTACTTGGCACGGTGCTGTCTTGCTCATCCATCCATGTGTTTATGGACAAAACATAGCCTTTTTGGGTGCTGGGGGCATGGCCCTTTGAAGTTTACCCAAAACAAAGGGCCTCTATGTTGAAAAACATAACTCGAAGCTAACTACATTTCTAAGTAGAATAGAAGAAGCGTATCCCACCTGGGAACTGGTGAGTTATGGTAGACTTGAACACATGATGTTACAAGTTCAAAATTCCAGATATAACTGAATTTTTAGTATAAACATAGAACAGAAATAGCCTAAGCTGGCTGGCTAACTACATCCTTAGCACCGGACAAGCCTCTCTGACATTACTCCCTGTATCTTCCTTTGATCTCAGAGAGACACCTTCTTCTCAGACTGATCCAAGCTGGATTTGTGGATTGAAACTTGGTCCCTTTTGTTGCACTGGTCTACTACTCAGCAAGGTGCTATCTTGCTGGACCAGCCATCTGTTTATGGTGAAAACATAACCTTTTTGTATGAAAAGGGTCCCAACCCTTTGAGGTTTACCCGAAACAAAGGAACTTTACAGAACAGGAGCTGTTGATTTCCCCCACTCAAACTGTTTGCACTCTGTGTACAAAGCACTTCTTACAAAAGCTGTGCTTACCTGAGTGCCCTGAAGCCTGGCCATAGACAAATGTAATTATCAGTTTCTACAGATCTCCCACATCAGCAAAAATACTTTTTAGAGGCATAAATGGCAACACAAATGAAAAAAAAACCATAATAAAATACATTGCATTGTTGTTACATCGGCTGATGCAAAAATTGCATCCAACTGCCTGGAATAAGGCTTCTTGCTGGCCATACTCCAGAAGATGGGAATGGGTGGGGGTTTAGTGAGTGGATTTAGGCTCTGTATGTTAAGTCAATGGCAACAGTGAGGGTGAATGGGACCCTATCAGAGAAGCTCCATATCCAAGTGAAACATGATAGTGCTGTGGGCAATATTTTTTATTTATTGAACATTTTGGAATTGTAACCTTTGAGCCAGGGGCTCATTTGCAAAGACTCCATGTCATATGACAATTACAGAATGAGAACAGGTATACCATTGGGTACATACACTTCAAAACAATATAATATTGGTTACATACACTTTAAGCAAAATACAGTATATATAGTGCAATTACATGACAATATTTACAAACACCTAAAGCTAACTGGCTCTTAACCTTGGCAAAAGGCCGGGCTGCATCAGGTGGATTGCTAAGACTGGGTGGGGAAGGGATGGAAAATACAGGGTTTGTTGAGGGAGGGAAGGGAGACGTGGAGAGGTACCAGGGGGTCAGGAAGGCTAGGAGTAGTCACAACCATTAGTGGCCTAGAGGTGACTCCTCAGCAGGGTTTTAAATCAGCCAAGTCTACATTCAGAGGTTATAATGCTAGGTAGGGAGTTCATCCAGAGGGGGTCTCTGTAGGATAAAGTTCTTTGCCCTAGTGATGATCTGAAGTGGGAAACAAAAAAAGGTGGATTTAGTGGAGCTGTGGGTATTTATGGTAAGCAGGCAGGTTGCAGTAGGGTGGTGAGCCCTGGGGAGGTCAGACCAGAGGAGACCTTTTTAGATAAGAGGCAGGTGTGGTATTGGAGCTGGTTGTCCAGGTTCAGCCATTTGGACTGTTGGCAGAGTGTACAGGTATGGGTAGAGTGGTCACACCCTAGAACAAGATGGCAGGCTTTGTTTAGGGTAGCCCACAGTCTCTGGGGGGATGTGGTATCAGCAGCCCCATAGAATAGGATTCCATAATCAACAAGGGCAAGGACAGATGAGGAGACTTCTAGGCATAGGACAAAAGGGGTGAAGCAGTGTTTGATGCGGTAGAGTAAGCCAGTCCAGGTGTTAACAGCTGAGTGGAGATGATGTACATGACTGTGGAATTTGAAGGCAGGGTGCAAGAGGATGCCAAGATTCTTAAAGGAGGTAACCTGGTCTAGGGTCAGCAGCTGGTAATTGAGGATGTTTAGGGTGGAGTTCTTATGTTTACTCTGAGGATTGGCCAATAGCATAACTTCAGTCTTTGTGTAGTTAAGAACTAGGTGATGGTCTGCAAACCAGGCCTCTGCATCTGAGAAAGATTTTTACAGAGAGTTGGAGATGAGAGGGGTCAGGGTGTGCTGTGAACAGAACTGCATCATCTGCATAGAGTAGAAGTTGGCCACAGCAAGAGGATGGAAGGGTGTTCAGAAAAAGGCTAAAAAGAAGAGGTCCGAGAATGGAACCCTGTGGGACTGTAGATTAGACAGGAAGAGAGGAGGAGAGGAGGAGAGAGCAGCACATATGCATTCTTCCAGACAAGTAGTTGGAGAACCAGGACAAGGCATCAGGGGCAAGACCGATGTTGGATAGGGTTTTGAGAAGGAGGGAATGGTTGACAGTATCAAATGCTTTCGATACCCACGTACTAATATAATATATTATGGATAATACCAATTACTGTTAGTATTGAACTGCTGGCAGCTATGCTGAGGGGGAGGAGGAATCTTTTGGGCATTATGGTGCAGGTGGAAGAGGCTAAATATATTTGTATGCGGACAACATTGTCCTTTATTTACGTAAGTTAATGGGAACACTTCCAGGTTTTCTGCAGCTCCTGAGGGAATACTGTATGGCAACTGGTTTTAGGATTAACTAAGATAAATTAGAATTTACAGTATGTTAAGCAGTATAGAAAGGACATTAATTGATCTGTCCTTTAAATGGGCACATAACAGTTTTAGGTATCTAGGAAATTAAATCACTAAATACACAGTTAAATTATACCATGCCAATTCTGATCCATTAAATCAAGTAAAATGTCAGTGCCTAGAATTGTGCAATGCTCATCCACTCTCCATAGCAGGCCAAAAAGAAGTGTTATCTATGAACAGTCTAATGAGATGCCGCTTCAGTTTTGCTGCACTCCCTATTGTTATCCCCAGTAACATCTGGCTCAATCTTTACAAAATGCTCTCTGTATTTATTTAGGAAGGGAAGTGCCCGATGTTCCGGAGAGACATTCTGGTACTGGAGAGAGGTAATGGAGGTCTGGGGTACTGGATTTTTGAAATGTTTTTTGACATACAAACATACAAAGAAGCCTGTAGAAGAAGGCCGTTTGGTCTGTGTAGTCTGCTTGTATTGCAGGGTCTACAGCTTGAGCTACTGTCCCTGCCCCCCTGTCCCCACTCCTCCCATCTTCCCTACCCATGATCTTTATCTTCCCCCATGCCTATCCCAGCCTCTCTTGAAGCTGCCCACTGTTTTCAATGAGATCACCTCTTTTGGCAGTGCATTCCAAGTGTCCACTACCCTCTTTGTGAAGAAATGCTTCTTGACCTCACTTCTAAACCTCCCACCTCCAGCTTAAGACTGTGCCCCCTCATATTATGGTTGCCACTCAGCTTAAAGAGACCCACCTGATCCACCTTATTTATCCCTTTCAAGTACTTGAAGGTCCAAGTCATGCCCCCCCCCCATCCTCTAAGGAGTACACGTTCAGTGCCCTCAACCTCTCTTCATATGCCTTACGCTGCTGACCCACTATCACCTTTGTAGCCCTCCTCTGGACCTTCTCCAGCAGGTTAATGTCCTTTTTGAGGTGTGAACACCAGTACTGAACTCCATACTCTAGATGTGGCCTCATCAGTGACCTATACAAGGGCAGTATAACCTCCTCTCTCCAACTATTGATCTCCCCTAGCCATGCATCCCAGCATCTTGTTTACCCTTGCTGCTGCTTTCTTGCACTGCATGGAGTGCTTCAGGTCACTAGTGATTATCACTCCCATGTCCTTCTCCTCCTCTGATACAGATACCTAGACTCCCATGCCATGACATGTCAGAGCCAACATATGGTAACCCATATGAATGTTGCAGACCCTCCAAGCTGGTTGTAATTAGAATTGGGAGTACCAGCACTAGGTAGAATCAGTGATATCCCATATAACAAACTAAACACAGGATAAATTGGGAAATTCCCAATCCTTGGGAGAAGTGAACAGTGCTAGGCCTGTAGACTAGCCACTGGCTGTGCCAGACTCATACATACCTGCACCCTTTACACCTCCACGAACTGGCTAAACTTTGGTGGGAGGCTCAAATATCAGTCCTGCCTCTTTGCTAAAAAAAATTACAGCAGGGCTACTCCCACCTGCTCTCAACCCCCTACTCGAGGCACCTTTGTCCACCTGCCTCACTCGGCAATCAGCGACAACCCACTTCCGGGTACCTCGCTGCAAGACCACCTTGGGTCAAAGAACTTTTAGGTACCTGGCCCCAAACTGGCTTAACTCCCTCCCAAACTCCCTCCTCACAGAACCCAAACTTGGACGGTTAAAGTCCCAGCTAAAAGACCTAATCTCTCACGACTCAGTCTGTGACTGTCCTTGATTGCTAGCCCTAACCACTCCCCCCGCATGACTATGGACTTAACTCTGGTCCTGCTGCCCCAGGGCATGCCTATATTTGACAATGGACACCTCAGTCCAGCCTAGGCTTGCAAATAATCACCAGGACATGGCTGGCGCCACCACCCTGCAGTGTATGTTTTTGTTATCTGCTACCGTCTGTACTATGTACCTATGCTTGGCAACACTTTGTATCTTTGTATCACCAGCTGCTTTACTGTGTTACCTGTAACCATTTTGTAACCATTTTTGTAACTATTGTGTCACATTGTTGCCATAGTCCCTGATGTCTCTGTTCTCAATGATGTGGAACCTTTGTAAAGGACTCTTTGACTCAAAGTTATGTTATCCGATATTTTCAATAAATAAAAAAAATAAGAGAAACTGTAGCTGTGGGCCATGAAGACAATTAAGGGAAATAATAATATCAGCAGTTTGCCACCAGTGAAAAACTGCAAGAACTTTGCCCCGGGACACATTGATCCAACTTTTCAAAGATGGGAAAGGCAGTGACAGAAACACAGAAATATGAAAACTGATAGCAGAAAAGGACAGTTTGCCCCTCCAACCTGCCCAAATGTTCCCAGCCTAATCTGTCTCCACAGATACTTCTGGTCACCAGCAAACTTACCTTCTCTGTCTGTTTTCTAATACACCCCTATGTCTATATCACACATGCTTAAAGTCCCCTACTGTTTTTGCGTCCAGCACTTCTGCTGGCAGTCTTTTTCAAGCATCTACCACCCTTTCAGTGAAGAAATAGTTCCTAGCATCTCTCTTAAACCCACCCCCTCCTGCTTAATTGCATGTCCCAGGGTCCTGGTGCTTCTTCTCCTTTGAAAGAGACTTCCTTCCTGTACCCTGCCATCCCCGAGATGTACTTGTAGGTTTCTGTCATGTCACCTCTCACGTTCTTCTGTTCTAAGATGTACATGTTGAACTCCCTCAGTCTCTCCTCGTATGGCTTCTCATTCAACCCCAGCATCATTTTAGCTGCCTTCTTATGGACTGCCTCCACCCTGTCTATGCCCTTTCTAAGGATGGTGCTCCAAGACTAGACACAGTACTCTAGGTGGTATCTCACCAGCCAGCAATACAGAGGCAATACCACCTCTCTCTCTCCTCTTGCTGGATACCCCTCTCTATGCACCCCAGCATCCCTCCAGCCCCACTCACTGCTTTATCACACTGCCCTGCAACCTTAAGGTCATCAGATATGATAACCCCAATGTCTCTTTCCTGTTTAGTGACTGACAGTACCCTCCTCATCCTGTACTCTGTGCCCAGGTTCCTATGTCCTATGTGCATGATCTTGTACTTTTTGGCATTGAACCCCAACTGCCATGTTTTAGCCCACTCAAGTTTCACCAGATCACTGCTCATTCTCTTCACCCCCTCCTGAGTGTACACCCTATTACAGATTTTGATATCAAGTACAAAGAGGCATACCTTCCCTTCCAGTTTCACAGCAATGTCATTTATGAAGACATTGAATAAGACCTGTCACAGTAATGAGCCCTGTGGCACCCTGCTTGTCAATCCTTCATTGTTTAAGTGAGTGCCATTTACCATCACTCTCTGTGTCCTATCCATTTACTCATTGCCTCCTAGAAGACGCCTGTAGGCGGCAGCAAATATACTGCAGTGTGTCCCAAAACGACTACAGAAGTCACCTACAGATTTCCTGTGTGTCCTAGTAATGTCTGGAGATGTCACACACGTTTTAATATTACTTGCCAGCCATAAATGATTAGAATTGACTGCATGGTACTATTAGAAAGGTAATGCTGTGTTGAACAATTTTGCTGCTGACACTTTGTGTGTATCATGTTCACTTAAGGAGTTATTTACATTTGTTTATGACATGGTGTGTATGGCAGACATTTTGCCTTCAAGAACCACCTAAGCACTTTGAAGAAAACACACATTCTGGGTATCTCAACCAGTATAAAACAAAAACCGAATTGAGCATAATTGACTGCATAGCACCGTTGGAAAGGCAATTTTGTGTGGAACAACTTTGCCACTGATATGTTGTGTGTATCATGTATATTTCAGGAGTTATATGCATTTGTTTATGGTATGGTGTTTATGGTTTAGATTAGTCTCTGAAACCTCACCAACACACCTTGACTAAAATGGGAAAAAATTACGTTTAATAATACAGAAATAGTTTTGTTTTTTTTTTACAAACAATTATTAAAACTACATCTAATATCTGGATGCCTAATTTGATGTTGATATGTTACATGTTTCCCAACAAAAAAGGAGTATGGTGCATTTTTTAGTGACAATAATATTTGTTTTGCTGTTTCGACCAGCATAGATAAAACAACTAAATTACCTATTATTACTTGTATACCACTGTTGGAAAGGTCATCTTATGCTGAACAAGTTTGCCACTCATACTTTCTCTCTAGCACTTATGGTTTTTGTGCTAATAACATTAGTTTGCGGCATGCTGATTATGTCTTGAGTTTGCTTAAAAAGGCCCAGGATTCACTGATAACAGTATACAGGAGACAAGTGCTGCAACTTCAGAGAGTTCCTGTGGAGGCAATGAGTTAACCAGTTTCTAACCCAGTTCACCACTTTGGATCCCACTCCCAGGCTGCTCAGTTTCTTTATCAGTCTCCTGTGTGGTACAGAGTTGAAGGCTTTGCTGAAGCCCAGATAGGCCATGTCCACTACCTTTCCCTGATGTATTTCCCTCGTTCCAGTCAAAGAAATCCATTAGATTCATTTGGCATGACCAGCCCTTCATGAATTCATGTGGTCTGTGGTCTTGCAGCTCATTAGTTTCAAGATACTCATCCAGTCTTTCCTTTAGAAGGGTTTTCGTTAATTTCCCAACCATTCATGTAAGACTGATTGGTGCATAGCTGCTAGCCTCTCTGCGGTGAATTAAGCAATAATGGTGGGATAACAGCACACCTAGGGTGAGTTGAAGCACAAGGCCAAAGCGCCACCACAGTGCACACCCTGGAATGCCTTACTGCGCTTATAAAATGTGTATAAAAATCCTACAGTACCTGTCTTAAATAATTAAGAAATACAGAGAAGAAAAGGACATCTGAAGTTATAACTTCACTACAATTCATTTAGACAAAGGTTAGAGATAAAAAGTCCCCTCTCCTTCTCTTCCCTCTAACTTTCTCTCCCATCTGATACACAGTACCCATTTTCTCTACTCTCCAGCATCTTCTTTGCAACCTCTCTACCCTCATACCACTAATTTTCTGCTCAGTCCTCCCTTTGTATCAGTCCTAACTTCATGCAAATGTATACCAGATATGCTTGTAAATATATTTATTTTTTGCTCTTGTATAGTTGTTCACTGTATTATACTACCAAATCAACTATGCACATTTAAACTATGCTACCACAGTTATGTGCCTTGTATGTATTTTTTACTGTAATGTACAGTTTGTTCTACTGAGCTCAACCCTGATTGTAACTATGCTAGTCCTACTACCCTCTCCCATGGGTCGCACCTGGAAATGAGCCTCTGCTTAGTGTGCTATTTCTGGTTACCAAATTGTAAATAAATACATACACTTTAAGGAGCTTTACTGCATCACTTTATATTGCTTACATTGACTTTTTTACTGACACTTTTATTACATTGAGCTTAGCAACATTTTTTATACTGCTGCCTTTTTCTTATTTTTCACTTTGCAGAATTGTACACATCAATACTAATGGTCCCATTTAGCCTTCCTACAGAGATCGATCATGCTGTGGCAGAGGTATCCATATGGTTATTTTCTGTGTTTTGTTGGTTGTTAGGACAGTCTTCACTCCTCTTAAAAAAACGTTAAGGTCTATGTGTTCTTTTCTAAGGGAAGGGCTGAGTTTACTAGCTGCATTATGAGACTGAGAGTGAATTAGCTTTTGGAGGAGGTCAGTCACACATGTGATATGTTAGGAATATGGCTATAACATTTGAACTGTTGGAGACATTTTCAGTATTTGTTATAACAGCTGAGCATGGTAAGAATGCTTTTACAGTCGTTGATCATGTTTCGTGATTGTGGATGGTGGGAGAGAAGTGAAGATCAAGAATTTTTTTTTTTCCATTAATGGGGAGGATGATTCTAAGTGCATGTGCATATGTGGTAAGGGGCAGGGGAAAGGGAGGGTGATGCCCGATTTGAAGATTTCAGTTTGTTTATGTACTACATTTTACTGGTAGGTGTAATGAATAGGATTTCATTGTTTTACAGTACTTACGCAGGTGATGGGTCAGAGGAAAATGACAAGACTGTCTGTTCCCTGTTGGAACAGATTAATATTTTTTCACCAAACTAGAGAAAGGCACATTTGTGGGTGAACCCCTTTCAACCCTGAAAATTTCTGACCAAGATTCCAAACTGTCTGGGTGCTAGACGATGACAAAAAAAAAACTAATTGCAAAAAACGGTGATTTTTTGGGGTACTTTTTTCACTATCTGGATTTTGGAATCTGCACATCCGACTGGACAGAAACAAGACATGTCAAGTGATCTACCCCCGAGACCATGCATTTGAAATTTATACTGTGAAAGTTCACATTTGTTGTTCAACAAATATGAAATTAATAATTTAGAATAAACTGGAAAGCTGAGATACAGTTTTAAACTACTGTTAACTATGTGGTTTATGTGCTATGGAACTGGTTTCAGTGAACTAAGGACAACATTTTTTATTTGGTTGCTGTCACTTTAAATGGCAAAATAGGATTTTTAAAATATTAAATTGCACATTGCCGTGCAATGTCACCACTTGTAGATAGTGTAGATATTCACTAGGAGGAGTAGTAGGAGCAGGGAGGTTCTGCATATTAGATTGGGTGTAGAAAGTGGTTCCTTGATTTTGTCATTTGGCCACGGGTATCGGAGGTTCTGTGATCTGGGAGGAGTTGGAGTTGCAGCATGGATTGGTGGCTGCAGAGTGCTTTAGGAAGATTTTGCTGCTCATCCTGCGTTTAGCGGAGAACTGCCACACAGTGTCCTCGTCTGAGAAAAAAGGCATGCTTTTGGTTGCTTTATCCTTGTCTACTGTGCTTGTACTTGCAGCTGATTTCTCAGGGGGCTATGTCAGTTTTGTAGGGTTCACTGGAGGTGGTTTTAGAATTATTCTGCTATGTTTCTGTTTGACTAGCAGCATAGCTTTCAAATACTTTTTCCTCAGTGAGTGGCAGTTGCCAACTTTGGTTGGTGTTTGAAGCTGCTGCCTGTGTTGCCTGTGTTTTCTGGGTGACTACAAGTGTTTCACTGTGCTCGGACATTCCATCTGTGACCGCAGCTCTTGAGTAACAGTAGGAGAGGCAAGGATTATTTGTGCTGCTAATGACAGAAAACCGATTTCATGGTATGGTTTCTTTCACTGCTGTAATTGTAATTCTTGAGTTTTCTGCCATCTGTACTGTTTTAATGTGATCCTGATGAGGTTTAATTGTAGTTGGAGTATTCTGTTTTGCTGCTGGATCTGACCATGTTTCTGTTGTTGGGTTTCTAGTGTCGCTTTCATTTGGGTCATTTTGAATTACAGCTGTTGGGAAGAATGCAGGATTGTCTTGTCCTGAATTGTTAGGCAGAGTTGTAACAGGTAGAAGAATGTCTGGCTCATGACAATTTGGGTACTGGACAGCTTGTGTTATTAAGGGAGCCTTTTCCTTGCTTGAGGCAGGTACTCAACTGTGTGACAACTGATGCAGGATGTGGCTCCATTTTTGTCAGTCTTGAAATGTGGGTTGCCAGTAACTTCAGATGAAGGTTTCAGATTGAGGACCAGTTACACTCATCCCTTGTTTAGTATCTAGTCCTACATTCATCAGCATTTGGATTGCTGTTGTATGAATGCTATGGTTAGTGTAGATCACAGGAAGGTTTGCATCACTGCAGATCTTAGGTAGGAAACATCCCAAGTAATTAACTCTGACATGTCATCTAGGCACAGTCAGGAAGCATTGGAAAACCAGAAGCAGTTTCCAAATTCACAAATAGCATTTAATTTTTCTCAACAGCAAAATAAAAAAATAAAAATTATTCAGTATAATACAGACTTCTAGAAAAATATAAAGGGAATTTTCAAGCTCAAATGTGTAGACTGGGTGGGCCGTAGGCCCTTATC
The DNA here is from genome assembly GCA_016271365.2 of Neoceratodus forsteri. Classification (NCBI taxonomy): domain Eukaryota; kingdom Metazoa; phylum Chordata; order Ceratodontiformes; family Ceratodontidae; genus Neoceratodus; species Neoceratodus forsteri. Next base: position 1,231,081,039 of record CM057454.1, read on the forward strand.
TATGGGACAGTGTCTATATATCTATATATCTATTTACAAAGGCAGTACAGAGAAAACAGTTCTCCTTCTGAGTGTTTCTTCTTAGTTTCAAATATCAGCCTCTCTCCTTGCCTCTCTAGCTAAAGCAGTGTTGCTCTTTTTAGAAGTCTCTGGGAACTCGTTAAGAGAACCTTCTGCTTCTCACACAGTGTTCTTATCAGTTTCAACAGGTGCAGCAAACAAAAACAATGTGACCCATAACTGACCTCTTGTTGACAGCTCTGGAAATATTTTTCAAACCAGCATCTCAGGTTAACCCCTTGAATTCCAGTTTTTGCAATCATTTCAACACTATAACTATATACAGTTTTAAACAAAGGGATCCCAGTTTTGCATACAGATTTACAGAGATTCACATATATTATTTATAACTGCAGATATGCAAGGGGGAAGAAAAGACAGAAATAGCAAGGAAAGGCAGAGAGATAGCAAGAAGCAGAGAATTGCGAAACCGTCAGAGTGATCAGATCCTAGGTCTCACAAGACAATTTGGTTGCACAACCGGACAGAGAAGAGACAGAAAAGGAGAGGATAGAACAGACCCTTGCATTTAAACTCTTTCTGCTTAGTAAATGGGACAGGGTCTTATTCAGTCCTGTCACTTGACAGGCTCTTGACTATACCATATAGGCTGTCAGTCTAAAAATTGCTGTGTTGCTCTCAGTGGATGGCAATAAAATGCTGGAGCACCAGGTGGTATTTTTGACATACTGTATATTTACTCATAGATTTTATTGGGCACAGTGGATCTTGCATTTGAGCAAACATAAAGCCTTGAAGATTTTCTGTCTCTCATGTGGGTGGTTTTGGTTGTTGCTGCCCTCATTAAAGGAAAAAGAGGTGTATTCCATACAGTTTTCATCTGTTTGAATTGTAAAACATTTTGGTTTTAACTTTCATAGGCCTTCTTTACCTCGACGGGCAACGTATAGCTATATGTCCAACCACACTTTTCTCAGGAGTTCTGGGGTAGACTCTGGTGACAGAACTGGTGATTTGCATGCCATTTCTAGGTGCTTTTCTGAAATCGCTGGATGATGTTTTGTTACATCTTTGCTTTCACGTCTTACTTGATTGACGCCCACAAAAACCTTATTGCTGCTGTTAAAAGTTGAATCAGTGATCAGATTGAAAGGTCTGTTGAGGGGAGACTCATTCAGAAATCTGCTGATTCTTGCATGTCAAGAAACATAGCTGGATATTCCATATTCTTTTCCTTTTCTATTTTGAACTGTACCATAAAAGTCTCTCAGGAGAAGGTTTGGGTCCTCTGCTGTGATAGTTTTGAAGTCAGTTTCTAATTTTTTCTCTCCAATCCAGTCAGTCAGAACATTCATGGCCCATTTAGTTTGTCTCTTAGTAGTTGCTTCATTTTTACTGAGCTCTAGCTTCACAATGGAAGCTTCATTTATTTCAGCATGCCGGCTCATGGTTGTTTTCTTCATTTTCTTTCATATTTTTCAGAGAGTCGACGCTGTCCTCAAATGATTTCCCCTCAGTAAAGTTGAAAGTCACCTCAGTAAGCTGATCCATCACAAGGTCAGTGACTTCTGTGCTGCACATTTTTGACAGGGTGTAGGGATACCACTGTAGGTAATCAGGTTCTATTCAGGGCTCTTGTTTTTAGCCATTCTGTTGTGAGAGAATATACACATGGGCATAGAATGCTGGCTGACCAATCAGCTTCTCAGATTTTTCCTGTCCATTGCATAAACAATAATGCATGACAGTGTGTGGTATATCATGGGATATCATCATGCCTCAGGTGCGTTGTGAGGCACAAGGCAAAGTTGAGTGCCTCATGCACCTGAGAGGTGACAATATCTCATGATACACCACACCCTGGAGTACATTATTACTATTATGAACTGGCTGTTGTTTTTGTAATTTAAAATAAATAATTTTAAAAAGAAGTAGGGTTTTTTTTTGTCATTTTTTTATGAGGAATGGTACTAGAATACAAAATAGTTCATGCATTTTCTATGCAGGCCACCAGGTGGTGCTTTTGTAGTGATGGGGGTCAATGGCAGTTTATCAGTATCACTCCACCCCCCCAGCTGACATTATTTTCTAAGCTGTGAATGGGAGATAGGTTTTACATTTGCAGGAGCTCTGCTAGCCAATCTGCCTCAAGTATTTTTAAACATGATGGAGTCATCGTGGTTCACTTTTAAACTCTGACATAAGCAAGCAGGAGAATGTGGGACATTGGGGCAGGTGACTAGCATGGGCAAATTGGTGTGCTCTTCTGCATATGCTGCAGCCAGAGAAACTGGGAAAAAGGAAGAAAACGAAAAGGACCAGTAAAAATTGGGAGGGATATTCTTCTAATGGGGAGCCATGGTAAATTGAGGAAATTATGAGACCATGAATCTCAGAGCCAATTTGTAATAGCGGGCAGTAGAGTCATTTAAATGATTAACACCGGGGGGCTGCTGTGTGAGTGACTAATATCTTGAAACCGCACATAGTGGTGGTTCGGTGAAGAGCATCAGAGGGCAGTTTGTTTCAAATTTAACTGTCATTATTAGTGAGACTTTGTGAAGTGTCTAGTTGTGTTATGTAGTGAAAGTTTTCCTTTAACAAGATTTGAGATGTATTTTGGAGTTGTGGTTTGTGTCAGTAGTTTAAATTATGGAATGGTGTCAGACAAGCGATTTCGTTGTGAGGCAAGGATTTCAGTCAGGTAAAAAAGCTGTTGCTGGCACCTTTTTTTACCCATGGTTATGTAGTGAGATATCATCACAGGTAAGGAGAGGATTCAGCCAATCAGCTTTATGGAGTGGATCTACCCAGTTTGTAATCCTATATAAAAGGGTCCCGTCAGCTCTTGTCCAGTCCTCTGGAACCATGCCTATTTCCAGTGAGCTGTCATTGGTGAAGCTAGCAGCTTCCTAAGTTCCTTTAGAACCCTTGGATGTATGTTGTCCAGTCCCATAGCTATGTCCACCTTCAGAGCTGCAATTCCCTGCTGGACTCGTTCTTCTGAAAATGGACTTATATTCACCTCCCTCATTCCTGCTACTCACATGGTGGTCCATTCCCCTCTCCCACCATGAAGTATGACCAGAAGCACCTGTTCATGATGTCTGCTTTTCTTGGTTCTTTTGTGCATAGCTTCCTCTCTCTGCCCTTCTAATCCTCACCATCCCTCCCTTTGCTTTCCTCTTCTCACTAATGTAGCGACCCTTTTGGTGATTATTTCCGGTGTCTGCACCTTTGCTCCCCTCACTATAGACCAGGTTATGGTGGCTCAGAACCAAGTGAAACCCTTTATCCCTTTATGCTAGTGGCAGGAGTCTGGGCTGCCACAGGACTCATAATCACCTAGGAATTACACATTTTTTCACTATGGAACCACAAAGCTACAGGCCCCCCCCTTGGCTGCCATACAACAAGCTTTACAGGCTGCCCTGAGTGTCCTCTTTATGAGACACCTAATTTCCACATTGTACAAAGCCCTTACCCCCTAGAACTAGACTGGCAGATTAAAATGCAGGGAAAATGGGAACAGGAGGCTGGTAAAGTCACAAATGACTGGCTTAAATCTTTGAATAAAAAACTTACAAACATGGCTATTTTCATAGACCCAAGTAAGGCCATTGATACAGCAGACCATAATATTTTGCTAACTAAACTTGCTAATGTTGGAATCTCCCTTACAACAGTGTCATGGTTTAGACATTACTTAACTGGATGACAGCAACAAATTAAGACAGTAGGATACCCATCCTCCTGTGCGCCTATATGTAAAGGTGTACCTCAGGGTTCTATATCGAGACTGCTTCTTTTTATGATCTATACCAATGACCTTGGAATGAATGTTGAGAACACCTAGCTGCATTTCGATGTTGCTGATACAGTGTTATATGTTGTTAGACCCTCCCTGGCTGAGGCAATGAATGAATTGCAAGTGTCATGCAATGAGATACAATATACAAGGCTACAAAAAAGCAAGGAATGATTGCACCTAAGCCATCTGTACTGAAAAAAAACCAACATAATTATAGGTAAGCACTCACTAAAATGTGGAGCAATGGTAGGAAGTTCTGTAATAACACTATAGACGTTAAAGGGAAAGACCCCAAATTGGCCTCTTCCATGCTCAGTATTGATAGTACCCTGACACTTGACCCAAAAAACACAGAAAACATAGAAACATAGAATTTGATGGCAGATAAGGACTGCTTGGCCCACCCAGTCTGCTCATTTCCCTACCTAATGGATAAGCTGCAGATCCTAGTTAACCAACAGCCTACTTCTTCCTACCCCCACCCTCTAGAATTGCCTTATGACTGCCCCATGCATGCTTGAATTCCACCACTGTTTGTGACTCCGGAAGGTTGTTCCATGCATCCACAACCCTCCCTGTGAAAAAATACTTCCTTACATTACATCTTCAACATGTTTAATAATGCGTTCTTGGACCTCAGTAGCATACTCCACCCTGATTTCTTTGATGTCGCTACAAATACCGACAGCACAGTGATAGTAGACCAGATCCATGTACACCCTCCATTCTACTTCAAAGCAGTTTCTGAAAGTGAGGCCAAAAAGTACATAAAAAGGTGCTTGTGAAATCCAGATTTAGTGAGGATATGCTAGAACTTAAACTTGTAGCCCTTACCTTGGATATAATTCTATCATCATTCGTACTAAGACAATGAATTTATCTTCAAGGTTATCTCAATTACCACTAGTGTGGAAATCCTCCTTGGTAACCCTGATTCATAAAAGTGGTGATGGGGCACTATCGACCGATCTCCATCCTCCCCCCACTTTCAAAAGCACTTGAACACGTAGTGGCTGACCAATTTAGAAAAATATCAGATACAATACCCTCAACAACATGGGTTCAGAAAAGGGCACAGTACAACCATGGCCCTTCTTGAACTCACAGGCTTCATTCACAACTCTCTAGATCAATGTCAGTTAGTTGGAGTAGCCTTTGATATGGTAAATAAAAATCTACTACTTGAGCAACTCTCCATCACAGGGCTCTCAAGGAAAACTACCAATTGGTTTAAAAGAGAAGAAACTAGAAGGGGGAAGGGGGAAGGGATCAAACCCATTTCAGTGCAGAAGTTGCTCCTTGCTTCTTTTAAATTGCTTCTTGTTGATTTCACTTGGTAGCAGATTATTTTTTTTTTACTTACTACTTCTTTTTTTCACTTTATCTTTTTATTGAAATTCGAGTACATAAGAAAGCACACATCTAATACAATAGAAGACTATCCTCCATGTAATGTATAAAATATCACTTAACAAAACACAGTATTTAGGGTAAACATATTGGAGAAGCCTTATATACATGTATTGATAATAAAACACAAACCTTGACAGGATGTAAGTGGAGAGCAGAAGGGTTACAATCAATAGGGTATGATAGGATCAGAAATAGTAACCATGTATGAAATGCATGCTAAGGCAGGCTATGGCAAGGCATTCAGTAAATTGCAAAAAGTGATAAATGTGGTAATATGAACAATGTTTAGTAATGGAGAGGTGAAGATAAGAGAAAAGTGTGCAAGGAAAGAAAGGAGAGAGAAAAAAGCAAGGAAGAAGGGAAGGAGAGAGGGACAAAACAGGGAAGGAGGGAAAAGGAGAAATCTGTGCACAAAAGTTTCAAGAAAACTTAATCTAAGAGAAAATAAGGAGGAGGGCTAAATATCCCTAAGAATTAGGGTCTAGAAGAACTAGGTTTGATGTACTTGAAGTACCCAAGGCAACATGGATTCACAGCAGGAAGGTCATGTCAGACGAATCTAATTGATTTCTTTGACTGGGTGATCAAAGTAGTAGACCAGGGAGGGGCTGTGGACACGGCCTACCTAGACTTTAACAAGGCATTTGACATAGTCCCACACTAAAGATTCATAAACAAATTAGCCAGCCTGGGAGTGAGTCCCAGGGTGGCAGCCTGGATAAAAAAATTGGCTGGACAACAGGACAGAGAAGGTAACAGTAAATGAAGTCCACTCTGAAGAAAGAGAGGTTACTAGTAGGGTACTGCAGGGTTCAGTACTGGGTCCAGTCCTTGTTAAGGTCTTTATAAGTGACATTGCAGAGGGACTGGAAGGAAAACTATGCCTTTTTGCAGATGACACAAAGATCTGCAACAGGGTTTATACACAATGGAGGTGGAAAAGATGAGAAGGGATCTGGCAATGCTGGAGGAATGATCAGAAGTATAGCAGCTTGGATTCAATGCAAAGAAGTACAAAATAATGCACCTGGGAAACAAAAACCCAGGGGAAGAGTACACAATGGGGGGGGAGGTAGTAACAATGACAACAAGCATTTGTCAATGTCGAATGTTTGCTTGCTAATATTAGCATTGGAAGTGCAGGAGTTAGACAGATGCAGAATAGGAATGGCAGTGAAGTGTTGAACGTCACACGACCCCCACCTCCACCTGCAGAGATGGACAGGAATTGGGGTATGCCTTTGGGTCGTTGCGCATAACGCTCATGCCATTTCACCTCACCCTATTCTGCAGACACCGACAAGTGTTGAGGTGTGTCTTGGGGTGTTCGGCTTCACAGTCACCCCATTCCATAAGGACATATGCTGACATGGGTAAAGTATAGGAAAATGGGGTGAACTCTGGGGCCGAAGAGTCCAAGGCACACCTTGATGCCTGTCATCTGCTGCAGGATGGGGGTGGAATGGCATGAGCAATACAGCCAGCAATCCAAAGGCATGCCCCTGATGCCTGTCAGTCTGTACAGGGTGGGATGTTATGGTTAGAAACCGTAATGCCCCTGGTGTTTGTTAGTATTTACACTACAAATTTTCAACATGGCCTTTTTGTGATCCCCTCCTCATGAAAGCATTTGGTACCTCTGCTCATGAACAGTGGTTCTGTGATTTTGCTAATCTGTGTTGAACGTTGATTTGCTACAGCGACCATGCCATTCTGCGCCAGATGTGTGAAAACACAGCTCGGGCAGGATGTCAAAAATGACAGCTGTCCTGTTCATAAGTAGGTGTGAAAAAATGCCAATGCTGAAAATCTGGAGTGAAAATATTAAAAAGTCTTGAAGTTAACAGCGGGTGTGGAAACTGCACAACTCACACTCGTAATAGTCATTTTGTGAAATGTTCTCACCAAATTTTTAACATTGGCATTTTGGGACCGCCACTCATGAACAGTGTCACTGTGATTTTGTTAATCTGCCCCGAACACTGATGTCCCACAGCAACCGCGCCATTGTGTGCCACATGTGCGAAACCACATTTTGGGCAGGATGTGAAAAATGACAGCTGTACTTTTCATAAGAAGGTGTGAAAAAATGTCAATGCTGAACATCTGGAGTGAAAATATAAAAAATTCTCGGAGTTACAAGCATGTGTAGAAACTGTGCAATGCACCCTCATAACACAATCATTTTTGGGAATTTCTTCACCAAATTTGCAACATATGCTTTTTAGGAGCCCACCTCATGAACAGTAATACTGTTGTTTAATTACTCAGTCCCGAAAGGTGATTCCATGCGCGACCACAAAATCACCTTTTGGGACCAAATAATGACATGACAGTGACTGAATTCATTAGGTGGGGTCCAAAGAACCCCATGTTGAAAATCTGGTGCCAAAATTTGCAAAAATGGCCAAGATATCCACCAAAGTTGGAAAAAAAACATTTATGCCATTATATAGCTTACGGGCATTTCTTCAGTTCACAGTTGGCTTTGAAGAGTGCAGACATGTTCCTGGCCCACCAAAGATCATCACGCTGGCTCCGGAGGTAAGTATGGAGTGAGGGGGGTGCAGGGATGTGGGGTGAGCAGAGAGTGGGTGTGGGTTGGGGGAGAGGGCACCGGATACAACGAAGGACCTTTTCTACTATTCAGGTTAAAAAAAAAATTAAAACCATCGCGGGAAGGTTTTCCTTTTTAGCAGGCAGATTTAGTATGCTGGGGTGGGCTCTCAGCATGCCACCTGCATGTTTTGGGGGGAGACTGGAGCCGACAGGGATTGGCTCCCCCATTGGCAAAGGAACAAGGGTCTGTGTTTGGGAGGTGAGACATGATGGGTTGGGGATTGGGCAATCCCTCTGCAAACCAAATGTATGGGGGGTATTATGCCAATGGGAAGTGGGCTCCCCCGTCAGCAAATGATCTGAGGAGATGACTTGCTGACAGGGGGATTGGGCACCACCGTCTGCTTTTATGGGGACTCTGAGGTGGACGGCAACAGCCGCCACCATGTAACTTGAAATGTTACACCAGGCAAGGCACCGCCCTGCAATGACGGGTCGCTCCCTCATTGCAGTGGTGAATTTGTTTCAAGTTGGTGGCACACTTGCTGAACTAGTGTCAGCAGCATGCCACAGCATTAGGGAAACACGGCCAAGCCTCAAAATGCAATGGGTGGTTTGGCTGCCACATTGCTGCACCTCCAAAACCCAACTTCTCTCCTAAGCTGTCACATAATGTTTCTTGCGCATGCGTGCAAGCAAATATAAAAAGAGAAATACCCAAATAGAAGCCTTAGGCATAAGTCTAACATTGGCATACAGTAATAGAATGCATGTTCCTGGAGATTGTAAAGAGCCTGCAATGCTTCAATTGTTTCAAGTACTGCTCTGCACAAAGTCCTGATGCATAGATGCCCATAGTCTGATATATTTGCCTTTATTGTACAATATGTTATCAACTGAAGCACCTCTTAAAATGGGATGTGATAACAGAAGGTCCAGTTTTTGCATTTTGAGTCTCTGGCACCACTTGGGGGAGGTGACAGTTAAAAGACATAGATTTCAGCTCACATTTCAATTCGCATGTAATTCTCATCTATTTATTCATTATACATGACATTTGCACTAAAACAAGATCTCTGTTCTGTACACTTCAACTGCTTCTGCAGCCTGTCTATAAATGTAATGCTCAGTTTATGAAACATTAAATTCATAATGATGTCACCAGCAGATGACTGAGAGAGAAGTCAAGTGTCAACACCCTGTATAAGCAGCTAAAGACTATGGAGCCCAGCCCATCTCATCTTATTTCACATGAGTAAAGAAAAAGTTTGAAAGTCTTGCAGACCATGCAATAGCTAACACATTAGTGGGTTGTATCTAAACATGACATAGGTTTTTAAGTTGTCCTAGTGGTTTCAGAGGAACATTAATTTATGAAACAGAATTCATCAGAACACAAAGACAAGTGAAATACACTATCAGTGAACCAAAACCGCCACCACACTGGGGCTGATTGTGATATATTATGTTTGCAAACAAACTCACTTTATGCATTTTTTCCAGCATACAAAGACATAAATCAGGTTTTAGGGAACTATATATGTGTTTAGGAGTCCTACCTTCCTCTGTGTTATAATAAATAGCATAGCTGATGGCAGCCATAAATGTCAGTGCTGTAATTCAGAAAGGGAAACTAGCCTTCCTGCAACATTTCACTTCGGTAACACCAGCATCGATGTGACTTCAGATCGACCCCCCCACCCCAATTCTGAAGTCACAAGGATGGCACTAGGTTAGTTTGATGTCAGAAGTTACCTATCGTACATTATAATAAAATGTTGTTATTTACAGAATGTGCTTTGTAAGGGTTTGGAATCCCACCAAAAGTTTACATTGTATGTTAAGGTAACCTGTCTAATGATTAGTTACATCCTATTACACTCATAAGTCATTTACAAAATGTGCACTGTGTGGGTCTGGAATCCACATTAACTGTTTTATATTTAGTGTTAGTGACATGCTTAATGATTGGTTACTGTCCACAGATTACACTCATATGCCATTTATACAATGTGCACAGTTTGGTTCTGTAATCCTTCAACAACCATTTAAATGTATTATTGATAACGTGCCTAATTATTTATTACAGTTTTATCAGATTAATGTTCAAAGTGACAGGTTCTCTGTACATCAACAGAAACAAAATCACCATATTCACATCCTAGCTGATTGGCTATGATTCACATCACTTCTGACTTGTTCCCCACTTCTGTGTCGCCCGTATTTTGTGCAAGGCAGATCACGGTCTCTCCTGTTTACATGTTGCCTGCTGTTATGGAGAGAGACTGGGATTGTGGCACTGTATTCAATTCTTATCCGGACTGGAACAGTAAAGGTCAACATTTAAATATGCCAGTTTTAGGATCACGGATTCTCTTACTTGCTGCACTGCAATGTAAGAACTCATTTACTGTGCATTTTTTAGTTTATGTTGGAGTTACCATAATATGCTTGCTATTTCTATAACACTGCTTTTCCCTATATTCCCAGGTGCCCGATCGGGCACTGTACTGACCCAGTCTGGTCCCAAAGTGAAACAGTCCGGTCAGTCCGTGCAGCTGAGATGTGGGGTTAGCAGGTTCGATGTGAGCAGCACCTGGATGAATAGGGTGAGGCAGGCTCTCGGGAAAGGACTTGAGTGGCTGGTGCAGTACTATGACCCCTCTAGCAAGTACTGTAACCCCCACAATCCAAAGCTGGTTCTCATCCTCGAAGGACAGCCCCAATTTCTACTTGAAGATGAATAGCCTGCAGGTGGCAGACACCGCTGTTTATTACTGTGCCAGAGACTCACAGTGAGAGGAACTGAGTCACAACTCGTGCAAATACTACAGGGCTTGGTATTCTGAAACTCAAACATGTTTTCTTATTGCACCTCTACCAGTTGTCATGGAATCGGATACAACCACCAGCACTCTGTCAAGTTATTATTTTTATTTTTATTAGGGAAAAACAAACAAAAAACAGTTGGTGGTGTAAATATTTGCATTCAGAACAGTCTGAAAACAGACACCCAGAGATAATACATCCCTAACTTTAAATCTTGCAAGTCTACTTTTTGTTCACAGGAAAAGGCGGGCTTGGTAATTCTGACTATTTTCAACTGCATGTGTGTATGGGGGGGTGGTATGCAGATGGAAAATTACATATTGAAGGTGATTAAGTTGCTGTTGGATGCCAGGGGGGATTGGGCTCCCCCCTCGGCAAACAAAATGTATGGGGGGGTATTATGCCAATGGGGAGTGGGCTCCCCATCAGCAAATGATCTGGGTAAAGGGCATGCTGACAGGGGGATTGGGCACCCCCATCGGCTTTTGTGGGGACTCTGAGGCAGACGGCGACAGCCACTGCCATGTAACTTGAAATGTTACATCAGACAAGGCACCACCCTGCAATGACGGGTCGCTCCCTCATTGCAGTGGCGAATTCATTTCAAGTTGGTGGCACGCTTGCTGAACTAGTGTCAGCAGCAGCATGCCACCACATTGGGGAAACATGACCAAGCCTCAAAATGCAGTGGGAACATTGGCTGCCACAGTGCTGCACCTCCAAAACCCCACTTCTCTCCTAAGCTGTCACGTAATGTTTCTTGCGCATGCACGCAAGCAAACATATAAATGGAAAGTGACCTGGGGGTAATCATATCAGAGGACCTTGAGGTTAGCAAGCAATGTGAAAAGGCAGTAGGGAGGGCTGGGGAGATACTGGGATCTATAGAGAGAGGCATCACCAGCAGAAAACAGGAAGTTGTTATCCCTCTGTACAGAAAGTTGGTGAGACCCCATCTGGAGTACTGCATCCAGTTCTGGAGACCCCTTCTCCACAAGGACATAGACAGGATGGAGGCAGTCCAGAAGAGGGAAGCTAAAATGGTGCAGGGTCTGCAAGAGAAGCCATACGAGGAGATACTAAAGGAGCTTAATATGTATACCCTTGAGGAAAGGAGGGAGAGGTGGGGCATGATAAAAACTTTTAAGTACCTCAGTAGAATCAACAAAGTCCAAGAGGGTAGCATCTTTCAGAAAAAGAGATGTACAAGAACAAGGGGACACAATTTGAACATAGAGGGAGATGGCTCAGGGGCAAAGCGAGGAACTATTTTTTCATGGAGAGGGTGGTGAACGCATGGAACCGCCTTCCTGAGGAGGTTGTGAGGTCTAAAACTGTGGGATAATTCAAGAATGCATGGGATAGACATAAGGCAATTCTTGTGGGGGGGGTAGGAAGAAATAGGCTGTTGGTTAACTAGGATCTGCAGCTTATCCAGTAGGTAGGGAAATGGGCAGACTAGGTGGGACAAGCGGTCTTTTTCTGCTGTAAAAGTCTATGTTTCTATGTTAAAGGGCAAGTACTAGTGGTGATGCTAGTAAAAGAGGGCAGAAGGGGAAGGGGAAGGGGTAGAAGGTGGTCACCCTGAATGCTAGGAGCCTTGGAAAGAAAACTGCAGAGCTACAGACTCTCGTGACAGAGGGAGGTGGACATTGCAGCCATCTCCAAAACATGGGCCACCCAATACAATGATTGGGTCCTGTCAATACCAGGATACAGGATATTTTGTAGGGATAGAGTGATTGGGAAAGGAGGGGGGTGGCACTATATGTGAGTGAAGGACTGAAGTGTGTACAGGAGGAAGGGGAGGAGGGTAGTATGGAAGTCACTATGGATACAAATCCAGGATTCCAAGAATAGGACCATCAGTATGGGAGTGGTGTACAGGCCACCCTCTCAGACAGAAGAGTTAGACAGGGAACTAGCGGGACAGATCAGGAGGACCTATGAGAAGCTTAGTGTGGTGATTGTGGGGGACTTCAACATGCCAGGAGTGGATTGGAGTACCCCAACAACCAGTAATAGAAGGGAGCATGTACTGCTGGATGCCTTCCAGGACAGCTTCCTGATGCAAATAGTCAGCAAATCAACCAGATTAGGGAATACCCTTGACCTCATTCTGGCAAATGGGGAGTTTGCGAGGGAACTTAGGGTGGAAGAACCATTGGTGGGGAGTGACCACCACTCAGTATGGTTCACTTTGGATATTGGTAAGGAAGGAGTGGAATCTGACACAAGGGTGCTGGACTTCAGGAAGGCTGACTTCAGGAGGATGGGGGAAGTGGTAAAAGGGTACCCTGGCCAGAATTCAACCTAGTATGGACACTAATCAGAGGTGGGAGCTCATAAAGCTGGGCATAGTAGAGGCAACCAGAACTTGCAGCAAGGCCCAGAGCAAGAAGACTAGGGCAAAGACACCTAGCTGGGTGAGCAAGTAGGTAATTGAAAAGGTAAGGAGGAAAAGAGCCGCCTTTAGGAGGTACAAGAAAAACAAGGAGGGGGGAGGACAGGGAGGAGTACCTGAAGTAAATGAAGGAGGTGACACGGGCAGTAAGGGCAGCCAAGGTATCTACAGAGCTCAAGCTGGAGCAGGGCATTAAGAAGGGGTGAAGGACTTCTTCATGTACATCAGGGAGAAAAGGAACTGTAAGGACCATATAGTAAGGATTAGAAAGGAGGTGGGTTGGGTGGAAGCAGGGGGTGATAAGGCAGAAGCACTAAATAATTACTTCTGCTCGGTATTTACTAGGAGAAGAGGGGGTGATACCCAAGGGGGGAGGAAGGAAGGGCAGAAACCAAGCGGGAGGGGGTGACTGATGGGGAAATCATGGAGGGCAGGGTTCTGGAGGGTTTGAGGGCACTGAGGGTGGACAAGGCACCAGGCCCAGATGGCATCCACCCCAGAGTACAGAGAAGGAGCTGGCAGAGGTCCTGGTGGGACCTTTGGCAGACCTGTTTTAATGCCTCACTACAGTCAGGGTGTGTATCTCAGGATTGGAGGATGGCTCATGTGATGCCCCTCCACAAGAGTGTCCCAAGTATGAACTAGGGAACTACAGATCAGTGAGTCTCACATCCATCGTGGGATAAGCTGATGGAGACTATCCTGAAGGAGGGGCCGGTGGCCCTCCTGGAGGCCAAAGGACTACAGGACAGCAGACAGCCTGGCTTCATATGTGGCAGATCCTGCCAAACCAACCTGATGGAGTTCTATGACTGGGTAACTAGGCAATTGGACAGGGGACATGCAGTGGATGCCCTGTACCTGGACTTCAGTAAGGCATTTGACTTAGTGCTGAATGGGAGACTGGGAAGTAAGGTAGAAGGCACAGGGGTGGGTACAAAGCTGGTGAGATGGGTAGGGAACTGGCTTCTGGGAAGGCAACAGAAGAGTGGTGGTGGTGGGTGGGGAGCTCTCATCCCCAAGGGTAGTAATGAGCGGTGTTCCACAGGGCTCGGTGTTGGGACCAGTATTGTTTGTGATATTAATTGCAGACATATCATTGGGCATAAAGGGCAAGATCAGTCTGTTTGCTGATGATACCAAGATGGGAGTGGTGGTGGGCAACCCAGGGGGGTGCCATGGGTTGCAAGATGATCTGGCAAAGCTGGAAACCTGGTTGAACACCTGGCAAATGGGGTTCAATGCCAAAAAGTGCAAGATGCTGCATTTTGGTGTAAAAAACCCAAGGATGAGTTACCAGTTGGGGAGGAGTGTAGTTAGCCGAGACAGAAGAGGAGAAGGATCTGGGGGTGCTCATTACGGAATCAATGAACAACTCAGCACAATGTAGGAGGGCAGCTGCAAAGGCCAACAAAATGCTGGGTTGCATTGTAAGGGGTATATCCTCAAGGAGAGGGGAGGCTATTCTACCACTATATAGATCATTAGTTAGACTGCACCTGAAGTACTACATGCAGTACTGGCGCCCGTATCTGAAGAGAGACATTAAGTTACTAGAGGGGGTGCAGCGCAGGGTGGCAAAGATGATCAAGGGGCCTTGGGATTTACCATATGAGAGGAGGCTGAGGGAGTCGAACATGTACTCGCTGGAGAAGGGACGGGGGAATATGATTGAAACCTTCAAGTACACAAAAGGAATAAACAACGCAGGTATGGAGGGGCTGTTCAAAATAAGGGAGGGAAGGGAGCCCTGATCCATACATGGGGCCATGATATGAGACTGGAGGGAGGAAGGTTCAAGAGGGAGATGAGGAGACACTTTCTTACAGAGAGGGTGATAGCTGAGTGGAATGCATTACCAGCAGAAGTGGTATCCAGTAGAACAGTGGACTGCTTCAAAAGGGACTGGGACAGGGCAAGGGGCAGGGTCAAGGGAGGGGAAGGATGGGAGGGAAGGGCAGCTGCAGAATAAGTGGTGCTAGCTGCACATTCGAGCAGACTTGATAGACCACTAGGCCTTTATCTGTTGGCAAATTTCATATGTTAGTATGTTCATAAAAGCAACCTTGAAAACTGTACACAAAAGGTGAAGATCGCTAACATTCTATCTGATAGCCACGCAATCCGATCAGGTGTCCCTCAAGGGTCCATACTGTCTCCACTTCTGTTTAGCATCTTCCTTAACAGGCTCCCTAGCTCTTGCCAACATCAAATCCTGGTCTATGTGGATGACACTGTAATATTTACAAGTAACCCAGATCCTAAGCTTCTTGAGCAACAAATTCATTACAGCTTTGCTAATGCGGAGGACTGGTTTAGTAGGCACATGCCCCTATTAAATTTCAAAAACACGAAAGTTATGCTCTTCAATACCTCCCATAACAAACACAAATCCTACCCACTGATAATCAAAAACTGTGTTGGTACTCCGCTTAAGCAAATTCAACATTTCAAATACCTTGGGGTTACCATAGACAACACTGTATCCTATACTCACCACATAGAAAATGTTACCAAAGCAGTCAACATTTGAATAGGACTGCTTCACAGGCATGAGCGAAGCCTGACTTCTGAAGTACTCAGGTTAGCAATTCACAGCTCTGCAATCTCTCAGATTATGGGCCGGTAGTTTCTGACTTTGCCACTGAGGATCTATGACAGTCGGTCAACAATTTGGTTGTCAACCAATGTTATTTATTTATTGAACATATCAGGATTACACACCTTTGAATCAGAGACTCCTTTGCAAAGGCTCCACATCAAAATACAAACTAACTGTACAATACAAATTAAAAGAACAAGTGGATACATGCGGTACAGAGCTGGGTACAAGACATACAGAGGGAAGATAACTATACCCTGAGTCACAACAAGCAGATAAGCAAAAAACCACATATTACATTAGTATAGTACAATAAGCAACATAGAACAGTGTAGTGGGGTAGGGAATAACAGGATAACAAACCAGGCAGACTTACAAACTCAGCACATAAAAAGCGCCGGCAGTAAAAGATGGAATCAGATTTCACAGAAATCAGGAAAATAAGGTTAGTCATTCACTTTCAAACTATCAAAATCAAACAAACAGAAAAAAACAAACAAATGCAATATGCTCAGGAAGGGCCTTTGCTCTGCCCAGCAGTGCCACCAGGCTATCTCCTTGCCTGTTTCACACAATCATGTGTACTCCTGAGGTCCACCACCTCTGACAGTAAGCTCTCCACTGAAACCCTATCTAAACTAAGCCCCTAGTGGCAATCTTTTGTACTGTGTCCCAGTGACATCAAGGATCTAAGATCCGCCATTAATTGCCTATTAACTAAATAATTATCCCCCAGTTGCTCATAATCCATCCTATACAGAAAAGCAAAAAGGGTTACTTCTAAGCCAAATAATAAGGGTTCACACTGTAACAACAGAGATCTTTCATATTCCGTTTTAAACAGCTATATTCTCTTTAGGAGCTTAATTGTCACTAGCCTCTCCCTGAGTAGTGACCTCACTGCTACACATCCCATTATAAACAGTTCATTTGTGGGCTGCCAGCCCTATAGAAACATCTCTACTGCAGCACACCCTGCACAGGAAATACAACAGGGTTTTACACAGGTACTGGTTCTATAGTTGTTATTGTCAGCCCAAAAGTTACAGTTTGCTCAGCATTCCTTGAGTTGGCCAGAGGAATGAGAGAATGAGGGCACAGTCCTCTTCTCTCATCTCCTGCCACTTCAGAAAACCTGTAAATAAAAAAGAAACCTTTTTCTTTTTATTTCTCAACCTGTTTTAACTTCATACAAAATCTTGGAGGGAAATGTATTTTCCCTACCAGCACTCCTTAGTCAGGGAAATCTTCCTTTTGCAGTCACAGTGTCTATGAACTTCCACAGACCTAAAGCCACTATTGCAACTCCCTTTACTTGGGGCTTCCTGGGGTTGATATATGCCATTTGCAGCTAGTGCAGAATGCTGCTGCAAGGTTAATGACAGGGGTGACTAGAAGGACACATATTACTCCTGTGTTGTGCGATATGCACTGGCTGCCTATACAGTGGTGGATCGCCTTTAAAGTAGGTCTTTTGACCTTCAAAGTCCTGCACGGACTCAGCCCTGACTACTTAAAAGAGCTTCTGATTCCTTACCGCCCCGTGCGACAGCTCTGTTCAGCTGACGAGGGGTTGCTAGATGTTCCGAGGGTTATATTGAAGTCTTCTGGGGCTAGGGCCTTTGGGTTCATGGTCCAACCCTCTGGAACTCTCTGCCTCACCGGCTTAGAGAATGCACGACCGTGGAAGCCTTTAAGCGGGATTTTAAGACTTTTCTGTGGAACAAGGCTTTTGTGGACTGATGCTGTTACTCATTGTTGATTTTATATGTATATTCTGATTTTATGATTCATTTGTACAGCGCCTTGGTACTTGAAAGGGGCTAAATAAATAAAGTTTTATTATTATTTATTATTATTATTATATTAGTTCAATGCAGGTTGTGGCAATTGAACCTATTTAACATTTAAGTGTTGCTTATCAGTTTTTCAGCATGCTAACCCCATACATTATGTGCACAGGGAGTATCCATTTTATCTTTTAGAGTCAGAGCAGGGAAAGGTTAATTTCTGTTGCTGAAGGGTGTCATTCTGAAAGCACTACAAAGTCTGTTTTAATGCAGGCTATGCATGGGGAAGGCTATAAATCTGTGTGGGGAGACCTCTGTCAGATTAACTATAGAAGCAAGCTTTCAGTGGGATAGTTCATGTAACCCTTTAACTTCCACTACTGAACTAGCTACCTCCCTTTTATACAAAGTACTTTATATGGGGGCCAAGGAAGCCTCACCTTTCTACCAGGGCACGCATTCTTGACAGGGGTCACCCTGTCACATACCTCCCCACCCAAGAGGGCAACCATCCTATGGGTGTCCTATACCTCGTAAGCACCCAACAATGGTATGGTGGAGCTCCAGGCCACCTACACTTTGAGTACCACCCCAGGGTCCCATAATTCCAATATATACAGCACAAGTTATTATTTCAAGTTTTTGCGATATGACATTCAGAATACGTCTTTACCTCAGGGCTACATTCAGTACAGAAATATTTTATACATCCAGTACAAGAACAGGGCTTCTTCTTTTATAACTAGTATAATTACCTTCTGGGTACTACCACCCAGCCATAATACACATATTGTCAGGCACCCTATATCAAACAAGGGAACATTACCTGACAAATTTATTCATGAAGATTTCCTATTCCACCTCTATTCGGTCAAACAGAAAGAAAAACAGATTATTAAGAAAGAAAAGATCAAAAGGAAGAGAGAAATTTGTCTGAAAGTGGCCAGGCTATCAAACAAGGAAAATGGTGAAGATAGTAAACAAAAGAACAAAAGACTGTCATGACAGAAAATTAATCACAAAATTGTCTGTTACCATTGCAACAAGATATATCCACCTTCCTTTTCCCTGGAAGGGGATGGAGCTAGGCCCACCCTCACCAAAGCAATGTGTCAGGGTCCCTTAGCAGTACGTCATATTTTAACACATTGTTAAACTCAAAACACCAGACTTATACCCTGACACTAATCTGTACTTCCCTCGGTACATTTTATGGAAGAAGTGTCCCCTGCAGCAGTTTTAGGCTGCTTTCTAGCTTCTTTCACCCCATCTAGTTGTTCATTTCACAACCCTTTTATGTTTACCACTGAACATGTCCTTCCATACATTTACCCAGAAATCTCTCACCTGTATTTGTTCACCAGGTCTAACTTTCTATCCACCAGGTATCTATGGCTTTCTGAGGTCTTTTGTCTGACATCCAAATCTAAGTAGCTGCTCTCACTTGAATGCTGGCTTACCACCTGGTACCTCCAAACCTACATTGGTGCTTTCCCCTTCTCCATGGTTGCCATCTCATTTGGCACTCCCACCTTTGGGTTACACCTCCTATGCATTTGGCAGATACTCTCTGGCCCACATCCCTCTTCTCCACATAGGCAGCTATTTCAATCAATCAATCAATCAATCAAGTCTTTATTTAACCAGGCGTTCATCGTTGAGCAGAAGCTCATTTGCAAGATGGACCTGGGTGGAGCATGAACAATTGTATATACATGTCAACACAGGTATTTACAAGGCAATACAGATACTACTCTTTACAGAGAAGAAGAAAAAGAAGTTCCTATGTACATAGAATTATACAGATATTGTACAGATTACATGGTATTTACATACATAGAAGTGTCTATAGGAAGATAAAGCAGGTTATCTAAGGTTGCAGGAGGAAGTAACGGAAGAAAAAAAATAAAAATAAAAATAAAAATATATACCAGTTGTGGGGAAGGGAGGGAGGTAGGGGAAGAAAGGCTAGGAGGGCACGGTGCACAGAGAGGAGTTGGTAAAACGGGATGTAGAGAAGGTGGATGGAGAAAAGGAGTATATGTGAGCCCCGGGATTGCTATAAAGTACGGGGCATGGTAGGATGTCACAACCCAGGGTAGTGAGCTCCTGTCCGAGGTTGGGAAAGGAAGAATAAGGGGATGGATGGGCCTAGTGTTGATAAGACAGGGGATAAGAGAGAACAATTAGGCTGGTGAGGAGCAAGCTGGGGGTCAGTACTTAAAATTGGGTCTAGGCATGGCTATATATCAGTGCAGACACGGTACTGGTCTGAGTGGGTGAAAGCAGTTACATACTTCTCTGATTGTACGGAAATAAAGCATCTTGACTGGCATTTATACTGATTAGAGTGCTTAATTTGAGGGTTTTGTAGATTGTCCCATAAGGTAGCACTAAGCTTATGGCTGCCCTGCTGGAAGTGGGATTTTGCTTTGGGTACTTTAAGTGTAATAGCTGAGTAACTTCTTAAGGTGTATTCCCAATTATACTCAGGGAAGATAGCAGAAGATATAGTAAAGCAGCTTTTTAGAGATGACTGTATAGGTCCAGAGAACAGCGTTTCTGTGGCACCTGAACTTTAATGATGTCCACCCCACTGCCGCATATAGGGTGCAGTGATGCGTGTCAAAGGGGAGTCCCATTATAAACCTCAGTGCTCGATGGTAGAGTGTGTCCAGTTTAGCCATGTAAGAGTTGGGGCATTGGCTGTAGAGGAAATCAGCGTAATCAACCAATGATAGGAAAATGGATTGGACCAGTTGTTTCTTGGCATCTCTGGTGAGATATTGGTTGATTCTAAAAAACAGTCCAAGCCTTTGCGAAGTCATTTTAGCAAGTCCTCGACATATTCAATGAAGGAGAGTCTTTGGTCTATCAAACTCCCAGATACTTGAATTTTGTAACAAATTCTAGTTTTCACCTAGAACTGTGGTCATTTGGGGAACTGTCCCACTGGACACAGGGTTAGCTGTACGGATAAAAGGGGAGAGGACCATCGCTTTAGTTTTTTTGGATTAAGGGGTAGCTTTTTTTGGAGGAGTTGGCATTGCAAAAGGTTGAATTATCACTGTAGGTCATTGCAGGCAGCTTCAGGTATTGGGCGACTCACGTAGAGAACTGTATCATCTGCAAACAGATGGTTGTTGGCTTCTTTTATACAGTAGTTGATGCTATTAATGTAGATTTCAAAAAGTAAGGGCCCTAATATAGAACCTTGAGGTACTCCTCTTTGCAGAGTTTTTAAGGGGGACAGGCCTCCTTCGGCTTTAACTTGTTGAAGGTGCCCTGTAAGATAGTTAGTAAACCAACGCAGAGAGGAGGGGTCCACACCTATGGTTTGAAGGGAGGAAAGGAGCAGACTATGGTCGACGGTGTCAAAAGCCTTGCTTAGATCAAGGAAAACAGCACAAATAAAGTTTTTCCTCTCAAGATTACGCTGCCAGTCATTAGTAACTTTGGCGAGGGCTGAGATAGTGCTATGTTTAGCTCTGAATCTGGACTACATAGGATTTAGCAGTTCCCTAGACTCAAGGTGAGTCCTCAGCTGTGCATTTACAATTTTCTCTAGGAGCTTGGACAGGACTGAAAGGAGAGAAATTGGCCTGTAGTTATTGAGATTGCCAGGGTCACCTGATTTGAACAGTGGTATGGCATGTGCTGTCTTCCATATAGGTGGTAAGGTACCCTGAGACAGGGATAAGTTAAAAAGGTGGGTGTCGGGTATTGCTGGTACATGGTAGGCAATTTTTAGGAAGTAAGGGTCAAGGGTGTCGGCCCCAGCACTTTTTCTAGTATCCAACTGAAGTAAGAGGTCCTCTATCTCTTTCAGTGGGGCAGATTGAAGCGAGAAAGGCGGCAGAGCTATTGGAGTTTCAGGCAGTTGGCTGGCAGTCTGGGAGTGAAGTATGTTTACAGGGGAGTTATCAAATGTCATGCCTGCAGTAGCAAAGTGGTTATTGAATGCGTCAAGTATATCCATCTTTTCGATTATAGTCAAGTTGCCAGAGGTAATCTTGGTAGGGAGTGAATTTCCTGGGGAGTGGCCTAGCAGATCATTGACTGTGTTCCAGAGCTTGATTGGACTCTTGGTGGCAGAGTCGAGTTCGGATTTGAAGAAGGTGGCCTTCGATTCTACGATTGTTTTGGTACATAAATTTCGTAGTCTCCTGAACTGGTTCCAATCCTCTGCAGTGTTCAGTCTGCATGCTTTTTTCCAGAGCTTATCTCTTTCTAGAAGCGAGGACTTGATCTGAGGGGTGAACCATTTACAGGCTTTGGTCCTAGTTCGAACTTTAATCAGGGGAGCATACTTATTAAGGGCCCTTGATAGAATGTTGTGGAAGATATTGTAAGTTGACGTAATCGTTTTGGCCAGATAGAAATCTTGCCACTGAGGGGAGTACTTAAGCTCATTTAGGTAGGCATGTTCATTGAAATTGCACCTGGATCTCTTCATAGAGAACTTGCTGATGGATGCTGGGTTGTTGGTGGATCTTACTCCCGCAATAAAACAATGGTTGCTAGCGTCTGAGAAGAAGACATCAGCATGGGAGAAGAGATGAGGTTTGCTCACCATTAGCACATCCAAAAGTGTACTTTTACTGGGGTTCTCCATGTTTGGGTGTGTTGGTTCAGTAATAAGTTGCATCAGCCCATGTTCATCACAGAAGAATGCAAGGGGGGCAACTGTGTTAGAGAGCCAGTCAAAGTTGAGGTCTCCTAAAATATTAGTTTCTGGCGGCCCCTGTCCCAACTTGTTACTTAGATATGACACAAGCTGTAGGCCAGCAGACGGTGGTCTGTAGCATCCTACTATGCAGAGTGCAGTAGTCTGTGTAATTTCCACTTTGAGAATTAGCCATTCGAATTCGCTGGCGACAGATGCCGAGGATAAGCAGAAGGCAGAAAATTTGTCTTTAACGTAGATAGCTACCCCTCCTCCTCTGGCATGCCTATCAGCTCTGGACAAGGCATAGTTGGGTATGTTTACTTCTCTATCAGTGTTGCTGGGTCTAAGCCAAGTTTCAGAAATCACAAGTATGTCACGAGAGGCATGATTTACCCAGGTTTGTATTAAAGGTTATCTTTTTAAGGAGGCTACATACGTTAATATGCAAGAAGCTTATTCCTTTTAAATTTGCTAGTTCTGCTGGCAAAGCAATAGCTTCTGGGGGGCCAGGGTTGAGTTCTACATTGCCTGAACATAGCAGGAGGATAAGTAGGATTTTTCTATGAGCGCTAATTATGAGCTTGTAATTCCTGCCTTTCTCCCGTCTAGTAGATCTGATGTTTTTAGGGACTGGAAAGTAGCCACCATAGAAGAGCTGATCTGTTGTAGCAAGAGCTAGTACCCCTACCACAATAGGCGGGGAGGAGATAGAAGTCTGCATGGTGGGAGGTGGGCCTTGTGGTGGGGGAGTGTTATAAGTACTACTGGTATGTGTGGTCCAAGAGCAGGGTTCAAGGTATTGGTACTTGGAATCACGGAGGCAATTAAAGGATAACTTGCCATGTGGTATACAGCACAAGGTGCCATTGTAGACTAAACATGATGGTAGTTCAGGTGTCCAATGCTGGGCAGCTGGTATCAGCAGAAAAAGGGGCAGTATAAGGAACCATATTGGGCACGACATGATGATACCTCAAAAAAGTAGCCACTCAATTAGCCCAGGGGCCAGTGGGGTTGCTGGATTAATGCACATTATCAGTAGCTTTCCGATCCAGGTCGACCTGAATTTGATAGCATTTAAAAAATATTTAGTGGTGAAGGCACAGCCAAGGAGAGTCTATGCATTTTAGTAAGGCGAGGCCCTGAGAGTTGGATCCCGTAGGCTGGACAGAGAAGAGGGGGATCACGAGCTAAGTCTCTATTGGTGGGGCACTGTGCCAGGGGACGTGGACTAATATTTTGGCAGGAGCTACTGTATTTAATAATCAGTGGAGGTGGGGGAGGAGGGCAGTTGAAAAAGTTGCGGCAGTTGCCGTACCTTGTAGGGCCTTGGGTCCGTGTCTGCGGTCTCGAGCGTCGGCTAGAGGGGTGCTGACTACCCGGCAGCCGGGAATCACGCGGCTTAGGAGCTGGGAAGCTGGGCGACAG
This sequence comes from Neoceratodus forsteri, assembly GCA_016271365.2. Lineage (NCBI taxonomy): Eukaryota > Metazoa > Chordata > Ceratodontiformes > Ceratodontidae > Neoceratodus > Neoceratodus forsteri. Next base: position 1,231,104,565 of record CM057454.1, read on the forward strand.
TTCCTTGGCTGAGGGAGAGAAGGAGAGTGAGGGTTAATAAAGGGAATTCACATAAAGGGTTAGACAGAACAGTGGGGAGTCCAAAATTTGCAGAACAAAAGGACGTGTATTACTTTGGCACCCAAAAGTGTCTAGGGCCAGTGCACATATGCAGGAAAAGGGCTGTAAACACTAGATTTCTTTCCCAAACCACAATTCAAGTCCTTTCAATTACAGACTGGGTTAACACTTTGGCTTTTTAACATTTGTCCCAACACAAACATTTTAGGGTTTAAAATCAAAGAGCAGAAGCCGGCTTCCGCCGAGAACCAATCAAAGCATGGTCTGAGAGGGCACTTGCAATCCAGTTAGTTCTGGGCAGTTGCAGACTCAGGTGACCTGGGTTTGTGTCTGCAGGCTCGAGCATCAGCTAGAGGGGCATCGACCACCCAGTAGCCGTTAAACCCATGGCTTAGGAGCTGGGAGCCTGGGTGGCAGTTCCTCAGCTGAGGGAGAGAAGGAAAGCGAGGATTAATAAAGGGCATTCATACAAAGGGTCAGACAGAACAGCAGGGAGTCCAAAATTTGCAGAACAAAAGGATATGTATGGTACCAGCAATGCCAAAAGAGGTAGTGAGGAGTAGTAGTAGGTGGTTGCACCCCATGGTAGTTTGTTTGGTGTTGCTAGTCTGCTTAACTGCTAGCTGGTTTATAGTTGGAAAGGTATATAGTCGAATTAGGGTGAGGTCCCTAACAATAGGGCAGGTAGAGCAGTAATTGAGAGGAGCTAGATGGAGTGGCTGGAGAAAAGATTGAGAGCAAATGTGTGATCCTGTGGGTGGGACTGCTTTAAAAAGGGGCAGTGAGAAAGTGAGTCAACTCAGGTATTGATGACAGGGAGGCCAATAGGATGAAAATGTGCAGCAGTGGAGTAACCAATCTGCTGCTAGGCTGAGGAAGGGGCAGAGTAAGGGTCTATTTAATAATGTGAGGAGGAGGGGGAGGGGGGTGGGCGAAAAAATTCAGTCCAGAACAAAGCACAGAAAGAGATTTCCCTGGGATCAGGAAGTGCCAGGCATTGGAAAATCAGCCAAGGAGTAAAGCTGCCAATCAGTGCCTGGTTCCTCCACTGGGCATCCAGTCAAAACAGTGGCATTCAAAACCACGAGTTTCAGAGGTCTAGTACATTCCTGGCCAATAGAAGGCCAAGGTTCGCTCTGCCAGAACTTCCTCATGGCTCAAAGGCTTGGAGTGGCTGGAGCAAGCATTCTCCATCACCACTTCCCTATAAGCAATTGGTCCCACTATCCTAGCACTTAACCTTTTAGTATGGGGGTTGGGCTTAATGTAGTAAAGGGTACCCTGCCTTTCTTCAACCCACCATAATAGTTTAACCCTTTTTCAACAGGTACCCATGTTCCCTTCCTGATCCTTAATGTAGGAAGCTAATTGGGCTGCATCAGGATCTCCCATTTGTAGCTTCCCCCATTCAACAATTGGGTTATTAACATTGATTTTAACAGTAGATACATTTACACTGACATATGTCCCTTCAGCCAATCTGGTCTCTTCAATTTTGCTAGATGTTTTCACCCCAGGTGACCCACAGACAGTCCCATCCTTATCTGGGGACTTCTTCGATGTCATCGCTTCTCCATCCTCAATCCAGTACATCCCAGGAAATATTGGAAGAATAGGAACATCCAAATCCAACCACTCCATATGGGTTTCCTCATCATCCAGAGCACACAAATCATCCCTCCTGGATGTGTCTCTGGCCTGCTCTGTATGGACCCTCAGCTCCTGACATCTGAGCTCTGCTTCCTTCCAGCATCACTCTGCATCCAGGCAATGCTCATTCATCCATTGCAGCAGTCTCCTCAGGTTCTCCATCTGGTCCCATGGTGCCTCGGCCAGGCCACCATCTCCATCCAAGGTCCTCATCTGCTCCGTCATTGGATCTGGTGCCATGCATTTGTCTGCCTGTATCCTGTGATGCCAGGTCTGGCATCCCAGACTGAACTCCCTTGGGATATCTTGGACATTCAGCCAGTATCCCACTTCCTACACCAAATGTAGCGAGGTAGGGATAACAGGATAACAAACCAGGCAGACTTACAAACTTAGTGCATAAAAAGCGCCGTCAAGGCACTTATCATTTTATTTTTCTTAGTAAAAGATGAAATCAGGTTTCACAGAAATCAGGAAAATAAGGTTAGTCATTCACTTTCAAACTATCAAAATCAAACAAACAGGAAAAACAAACAAATGCAATATGCTCAGGAAGGGCTTCTGCCCTGCCCAGCAGTGCCACCAGCCTATCTCCTTGCCTGTTTCACACAAACGTGTGTACTCCTGAGGTTCACCACCTCTGACAGTCAGCTCTCCACTGAAACCCTATCTAAACTAAGCCCCTGGTGGCAATCTTTTATACTGTGTCCCAGTGACATCATGGATCTAAGATCCACCATTAATTGCCTATTAACTAAATAATTATCCCCTCAGTGTCTCATAACCCATCCTATACAGAAAAGCAGAAAGGGTTACTTCAAAGCCAAATAATAAGGGTTCACAAAGTAACAACAGAAATCTTTCATATTCCGTTTTAAACAGATATATGCTCTTTAGGAGATTAATTGTTACTAGCCTCTCCCTGTGTAGTGACCTCACTGCTACACGTCCCATTATAAGCAGTTCATTTGTGGGCTGCCAGCCCTATAGAAACATCTCTACTACAGCACACCCTGCACAGGAAATGCAACAGAGTTTTACACAGGTACTGAATCTATAGTTGTTATTGTCAGCCCAAAAGTTACAGTTTGCTCAGCATTCCTTGAGTTGGCCAGGGGAAAGAAAGAATGAGGGCGCACTCCTCTTCTCTCATCTCCTGCCACTTCAGAAAACCTGTAAATAAAAAAGAAACCTTTTTCTTTTTATTTCTCAACCTGTTTTAACTTCATTCAAAATCTTGGAGGGAAATGGCTTTTCCCTACCAGTGCTCCTTAGTCAGGGAAATCTTCCTTTTGCAGTCACAGTGTCTATGAACTTTCACAGACATAAAGCCACATACAGTATATTAGTTCAATGCAGTTTGTGGCAGTTGAACCTATTTAACATTTAAGTGTTGCCGATCAGTTTTTCAGCATGCTAACTCTCTACATTATGTGCACAGGGAGTATAGTTTTATCTTTTAGAGTCAGAGCAGGGAAAGGTTCATTTCTGTTGCTGAAGGGTGTCATTCTGAAAGTACTACAAAGTCTGTTTTATTGCAGGCTAAGCATGGGGAAGGCTATAAATCTGTGTGGGGAGACCTCTGTCAGATTAACTATAGAAGCAAGCTTTTGGTGGGATAGTTCATGTACCCTTTAACTCCCACTACTGAACTAACTACCTCCCTTTTATACAAGGTACTTTATATTGGGGTGCAAGGAAGCCTCGTCTTTCTACCTGGGCACGCATTCTTTTTTTTTTTTTAATTCAGTATACTTTATTAGGATTTTAATCATAAATTAGGTGATGTACAGACCAGATAATTGAGCAGAGTTAAAATAAAATAAAAACCTCCCTCCCCGTACTGCGCTCATCAAAATATAATTATTACCAACATTATATGATTAACCAAAAAATACAATGTAATAATATTGATAAGAGCAGCTACATTTAGCCATGTCTATACCTATGTTTAGAATTTCACTAACATTAGCAAGGATAACAGTGGCTCCCAAACCCTTACGAATCTGTGATATGTATGTCGCAGATTCGATATGTGTCTCTCCACTTGAATTGCCAGTAAGATTTCTCGATACCATTCCATGATGGCAGGAGGGGACTTCTCCTTCCAATGTCTTAATATGACCAGCTTCACTGTGGTTGAGATCAGTGATATATGTGCTGTACATGTCTGGGGAGTCCCCAGGGGAAAAACTGCCAGCACACAACTTTCCAGAGTAAACAGGGTATCTAATCCCAGAATTGGATCCAAGACCTATGTTCCCCCTAAGGTGTGTGCACGTGCGCCCGCACGGCAGTCAGAAATAACCCGCACACAGCTTCAGTAGTAGCGCACAAAGCAGCTGACAGGGATCCTCATGTTCATGAAGTAGTGACTACAGTCATCACTCAGATTTAAGACTCAGACAGCAGGACATGGAAGTGAATGGGAAAGAAACATTCTATGCCCACCTCTGAGGCCACAATCCATTAACTTTAACAAGCCAGCAGTTAACAAGCAAGACATCTCGCTCTTGCTCCACTTATTGAACAATGGAACCGATCTGAAAAATTCCAACCAATCGGCTTTGCAGTTACAGCAATGTTTTTAGCTTGACACCTCCTTTCAGTAAGACAGTACTTGATAATGAACAGTATTCCCCTGCTGTTCACAGAAATGGCATGTTTATTTGTTTGGTAGATTCCCGCAACAAAGCAATGCGAGATTCTCTGACATAGGGTTTATATTATATTATTTCAGTTTTAAAGTTGCACAACTTCAGTGTAATCTGCCTCCTCCCCAAGCAGTGTCTCACATACAAAATGTGTTTATAATGGATTTAAAGCCTCACCGTTGAAAGCGTGTTCATTTTTTTTTCAGTACAAGAAAATCAGAAAACTATAGTTTTTGTTTACAATAAAAGCATCAAAGCAACCTACTGTCTGTTTGTGTCATTTTTTTATGTATTTGTTGGGGGCCGGGATGGATATAACCTTCTCAATTAGCAGGCTGAGACACTGACTGTACATATGTCTAGAGAGATGAGATTGCACTTCTCTTTAAAACAGGGTCTCACATAATACACACATTTGAGATTCAATGAATCAGTGCTTATAAAAGGTTGCCCATGTTGGCTACAGGGGGATAGTAATTCTAAAATGGACAACAAGAAATAGCAGCGAAAAAAATGTCATTTTCATTTAATTTCATAAATTCACACTGTGCTTAGTATGGCTCCAGAATAGAAGAGAAATACAGTCTCCTAAATGCATCTCCTCTCTCATATCACATTGACTCACTCACTACATTGCAAAAATACATTTTAAAACCCCCACTGAGCTTGACAATATGCATCATAGTTATTGTAAACCATACCTAGGGTAAATGACATCACATACAATTATGCATGCATCTATCACAGATCCCATTGGTAAGTACTGCTTTATGAAGCTGTCCAACCCTGAATACCACATTGCCATAACAGTATTAAATGATGTACTTTTGGAGTTGGCAGAGTTGTCTAAGATGTTTCAGAAAGTGGTCTAACAACTGTTGAAGCTGTACAGATTGCTAGGGAAAAAATAAAAAAAGATCAGAAGCCAGTACCTGGGTGAAATGGTCTACTGGAGCCCACCAGTAAACTGCTTTTGGCTAACTGCACGGCTGAAGTAAGCACAACAGCAATTTTGCAATTCATTGGCCTGTTATGTGACCATCTGGACAGCTGATTTCCTGCAGGTGAACTTTCTGACTGATCTGCCTTTGATTTTGCAGCAGTGCCACATTGGAGCTTTGAGTTTGGCTTATCAAATATTGAGAGACTGTACAGCAAATAGCAGGACTATTTATTTTCATCAGCAGACCAGGCAGAAATTGTTAGCCAGTACAATGACTTCAGATTTATAGTTGCTGAAAAAATAAAGGGAGGATCACTAAAATCCTTTACTGACATGATCCACTTTGCTTTGACTAACGTGCAGTACAGCATGGTGGCTAAACTTATTGATGTATGTGCTACATTCCAAGCTAAACATGAAGCTGTCATATATAGAGGTTCCTACCCAGTCTTATCCTTCCCCAGAAGAGATTCTCCATAGGGAGGTGCAGAGTGAGAAGGCTACAATAGCACAGAGAAAAATCTTGGGAGTGATGGAGGATCACGTACTGAAGCAGAGAGAAGTATGGCTTAGTAGGACCATAACTGTCTTTGGGTGGAAGGTTTCACTCAAGGATTCTTATAGGAAAGTTAGGGAAGATTTGTTGCTGCTCTTGGAAAGAGCAGTACGATTTTATTTCTCCAGAAACATGGTGGAGTCCATAAAGTTATATGGAGATCCTGAGCCCACAACACAGATTTATATTACATTTAAAAATCCTCATACAGCTAGCAGCTTGCTTTCTCTGGCCAGCAAGCTGGATTGTTTAGGAATACATTTAGTTAACACGTTAGACTTGGGTGAAGTCTTTTCATGGTTTAAACAGACTACGGATAGTCCAGAATTAATCTTAGAGGCAGATAACCCCCGATTGACTTTGGAAACCTAACTGACCCTAATACCTACTCGCCTCTGACAGTTATTGATTAAGCCTGACAAATGCAGCCTGTAGATAATATCAAATGAACTCTGAATGCCAGCTGGATTTGGATAAGGTTGCTGGGGATTGAGATGTGAATGCCCTTTCTATACTTTCATGGAATATTGAGGGCATCCATCTTAAAATAATTGACCATGAAGTAGTGAGATTTCTGGATAATTTTGATATTATTGGACTGCAAGAAACATGGTGTACAGAAAATGTAACTCCCAAATTGGCTGGATATTCTGTCTTTACTCTGCCAGCAACTAAAGATAAAAGGTTTGGAAGGTTTAAAGGGGGTATTTCCTTTTTTATCAAAACTTTGCTAAATTTTCAGATCACTAACATTTCTACTAAGTCAGAGGGTATTTTGGCTCTAATGATTAGAGGGACAAGAGAAGATCATTCTCTGCAATATATCTTGCCTGCTCACAATAGAGCTACTGATCCCTGCCTTTTCATATAGGATCTGAAAATGGCACTTGACTAATGTCAGATAAGAGTATACCTTGTCCTATAATTATTTGGGAGACTTTAATGCCATAATTCCTTCTCATTTCTTGGAGGATATATTTTCAGGTATGATCCACACATATATATAATTAATCCAAATATCTCATATACTAGGACTGCTCAGGATCTAAAATCTAACCTCAGAGGTAGGGAATTGCTAGTGGGCTTGGCCAGTAGAAATTTCTGTATTTTAAATGGTAGAACTCAGGTCGATCTAGTTGGACCCTTACCGTGTAGAGGAACTACTGGCTCTTCAACCCTGATCAGTTTTGGACCAATTTGGAAGCAGTAAAGCTGATCCAAAAGTTAGAAGTCATGGAGAGATTGGAACCAGCACACTGTGCTATTGTAATTAACATCAAATGCCCTTTTGGAACTTTAGGGAGTGAGGCACAACAGGAAGAGAGTCTGCAAGTCATAAACAAGAGAAGGATTGGATGGGAGCTGATTCATCAAGTTAGTTTCAAAGAAATTCTTAGTACAGGAGTCTTAGGTGATATTCACGAGTTGGTCCTGGACAAAAGTAAGGCCTTTAATATTTTGGAGAATTGGGAAACTATTCATTCTTTACTTGGACCTAGATGTAAAACAACATACCATCCTAGGTCCCTTTATAAAAAGTCTTAGTTTAATTCGGTATGCCTACAGGCAAAGAAAGAGTTTGGAGGAAAACTAAGACAGCATAAGAAGAAAAGAAATAAGTCTGCAGCAGATTTTAAATTGCTAAAGACTGAAAGAAAAAAGCATAGGAAAATTCTCAAACGGGAGAGACATAAACATACTCAGGTACTTTGGGAAAAACTGAGACAGGCTGTTTTGGATAGGGATGGAAGGCGATTTTGGAATATTGTTGCCCAGGGATATAATAGATATGCCAATAGGACTCAAGTCTATATTACACCTGAAGTTTGGGCATCTCATTTCTCCAAGCTCTATTATACTCATGAAGAGCAGGAGACACCAGATGCTTTCAAAACACAGAAGGATGAAATTTTTCCAAGACCTATCTTGATCACAGAGGACGAAATCCAAATGGCACTGATTGGCCTTAAGGCAAATAAAGCACCAGGGCCAGATGGGGTCCTAGGTGATCTCTGTAAGGTTTTTACCAACTGATGGATTCCTTTTCTTCTTTTACTGTTTAATAGCCTGGTTCAGGGGTACTCTTACCCTGCCAGTTGGGCAGGTTGTGTTATCTTCCCAAGTTTTTAAAAACAGGATCTGAATGACCCAAGGATGTATAGGCCTATTATTTTGATAGATGTTTCATAGAAGATTTTCTCTAGGATAATTTTGGGCAGATTGCTGTCATGGGTCAAGGAGAACTCAGTATTGAATAAGGCACTGAACAGTTTCCGAAAGGACTGTTCTACAGTACAACACTATTATGTGCTTCATCACCTGATCTGGAAGTATACTAAAGCGAGAAAAAAACAGATTATATTCCTGTTTTATGGACTTCTCCTCAGCCTTCGACAGCATTGGTAGAAAAATCCTTTGGGCTACATTAAGGGATCTGAAGTTGGAGGCCTCACTGCTAGATGTTATTAATGACTCTATGAAAATATGTGGGCAAGGGTCCAGTATAATCAATATGGTCATCTGATAGATTTGAGACAAATGTGGGGGGCAGACAGGGGTGTATTTTGGCTCCCACTATATTTAACATCTACATTAATACAATCTTGGATCAGCTAGGTAACTCAGATTTTCATACTCCAAAAATTAATGATCAATGGATTGAATGTTTAGCATATGCAGACAATTTAGTCTTGCTCTCAACTTCAGTCCTAGGTCTTAAAAGAAAACTGGCTTATTTTGAATCTCTCTGTTCTCAAAGGAAACTAAAAGTTAATCTCGGCAAGACCAATATTGTAGTTTTTGGATCTCAAACCAAGAATACGGTAGGCTTTAGGCTAAATGGTAACCATATAGACACTGTTAAGTGTTATGACTATTTAGGTGCCCATTTTGCCTATAGCCTATCTTAGACCAAACATTTGCAGGCTATTCGATTTAAAATGGGATCTTCTGTAAATGCCTAAAATATTTAACAGCAAGATGGGGAAGTCATTGGTGAGCAGGGTATAAGAGTTGTTAATGCCAAAATAAGAACGAGCATGTTATATGCCTCTGTAATGTGGGGTTATGCTAAGGTTAGAGAATTAGAAATAATTCTGAATAAACTCTATTGATATATCTTAATATTTTTAAATGGAACTCCAAGCTGTATTCTTGCCTTGGAGGTGGGACAACGTTCCCTGACTTCTCTCATCTGTGAACGACAGATTCTCTTTCTGTTGAAACTTTTTCTTTTGCCCCAACAAAGATATCCCAGAATGTGTGTAGTGGAAGCCATCAAATTGGCCAGCATGGGATATGTACATCCATTTATTCAACTTATTAAGGAAACAATAATGTCAGCCTGATTGGGCCACCTCTTATATAAAATTTACACTAGACCATTTGAGGAGATTAGGCAGGATGTCAAATTGAGGCTTATTGACTTAGACATAATTTTTTTCTATGTTCAACTCTCCAAGCTTAGGCTATATGGATTTTAAAAAAAAGTAAAGATTTCATGGGGATATGAGCCATATCTTTCTTTTTTAACCTGTCCTAAACAAAGAAGAACCTACATAAGATTTGGAACTGAAAACTATAATGCTCAATGCATTCATTTCAGACAAAAGAGAGGGGGTATTTTTTCCATATTGTAAATGTGGAGTGGGGACTATAGATGATCTCAAACATGTGGTACTCTTGTGTCCTAGGTATAAATCAACTAGAAAAAAACTGCTGGGGGATCTCGGCCTCCCCCTGGAGGATCTTTTGGAATATTTGCTTACTATGAAACACAAGAACATGGAAGAGATTTTTGCAAGATTTTTAATCTCAATTCATTTGTAAAGTTTATTAGGGGGACTTGAAGTTCTGTGGAGGTTTTTATCTGAAAAGATACTCTGTTAAATTGAATTGCACTGTAAAGATATTTAAGTTCCTTGTTGATTTATTTATTGTCTATTTATATTTACTATGTAATTTGTCCTGATTTTAGTATATTGTAACTGATTTATGCTGAAGAATAAATTGTACTACTACTACTACATTCCAAGCTTCTAGTGCTGACTGTGAAAGAGGCTTCAGCCTCATGAACTGCATTAAGAGCAAACAAAGAAACCGCTTGGAAGAAAGCCATTTAGATAGCTGATGCAAACAAAATTGTTTTTAACGTCTGGTGGAAAAATGGATCTTAATAAAATATAAGTCCACTGGAAGAATGGGAAAGACAGGAGAGAAAAACAGTAAATGTTGATTTCTCAGCAATGCATCATCAGCAGCCCCCCTTTTAGATGCATGCAAGACTCTTTAAAATGTACATAGTTTACGCGTTTCCAGTTCATATTGTTATGGTGCACAATGCACATCCAAGCGTCGGACTGTGTCAGAATGTATATTTATATTTTGCATTGAGTATTTGAGGGTTTGGTTATATTTTCTATTGTTCACTGGCAATGCAATATATCACTTGTTTGGGCCACCCAATTTGCGCACATGAATCAATTTTTTTGCACAAAGTGCAGCACACACATATCAGTTGCCCACCCACAGAGACTAAAAATTAGAGGGAACATTGTCCAAGACCCGTCGTATAGCCTCCCAAAATTTCTGTATTAATGGACATTGCCATAGCATTTGGTATAAAGACCCTGGGGCCTAGCAACCTCGAGGACATAGCGGGGAGGATACGAGACCTGTCCTAAAAAGCCTTTCCGGGGTATAATAAATATTATGTAAGATATTAAATTGGATCAATCTAAGCTTGTCCTGCTTAATGTTTTTATAGATTCTCTTCCATACTTTCTCCCAATAGGTGGGATCTTTGGGGAGGGACAACACCTGTACCCAGTAATAACACACACCTCTAGGGAGAGAAGTATCTAAATCCTGGAGGTGCTTATAAGTTCTAGAGACTGAGTGAGGTTGCCCCGCTCCCTGAAGAGCCTTTAAAAGGCCATCAGGCAGCTGTAGCACCCATTCTTGCCTTCCTATAAATGCCCAAATTGCCATTTTGATTTGTAAATATTTGAAGAAGTCTTGAGATTTTAACTGATAGCTACCCTGTAGTATATTAAATGGAGCCAGATCTGTACCCTGGAAAGATCATCCAGTTTACAGTATTCAAGTTCGCGGAAGGAAGGCAAGATGGCCTCTTCCGACTTGAAAGTGCCAGTTATTAGATAGTGGTTGAGCCCTGGATGTGTGCCATTTTTCTGAAAACTGTGTTTGCATTTGCTGGAAAGCTTTAAGTGACCAGGCCATTGGAAGTATTTTGAGTTGACTGGGGAGACAAGAGGGCATCATGAATGCCAGAGCATAGAGAGTACTTGACACACTCTAGACTAAACTGCGCTCAATATCAAGCCATATTGGCATATAGGACAGATCTGCCCATGGGATTTCCTCTATTAACCAATAAGCAATCCTACTTAAGTGTTGGGCACCACGGTACAAGAACAAGGATGGTAGTGTGAGGCCGCCTTTAAATCTTGGTGTTGTTAATTTAAAGTAGGCTCTTCTCACACTCTTGTTCGCCACAAAAAATCCATTACACATTCTCTGGATGTGCAAAAAACAGGATTTAGGGAGAACAATACCTAGCATGTTCAGGGGGTATAATAGTCTTGGTAATATATTCATTTTCAGTATATTGACTCTGCCCCAGAGTGATAATGGAAGGGCATCCCATCTCTCCAGATCAGACTTCACTACTTGTATAAGGTTTGTTAGGTTGAGATTGACCATTGATGGAACACTTCTAGAGATTTTGATCCCAAGATAAGATAGTACCTTAGGTTCCCATGTAAGGCCTGCAGTGGAACATATACTTTTATCACAGAGATGGTTTCGTGGAAAAAATTTTGTTTTAGCGAGGTTTAGTTTATACCCTGACACTGTGGAAAATTGATTTATTTCCTCAAATAAAGCTGGGATCGAACCCTTAGGATTCTCAGAGTGTATTAGGAGGTCATCAGCATATGCTGAGACTAGATACCTCTCTTCTTGAATCTGGACTCCTCTTATTAATGGGGACAAGACTAACCTTCATATTAAAGGCTCAAGGTAACAGTTAAAAAGAAGCATGAAGAGCGGGCAACCCTGGCGGGTGCCTCTCTGTAAGGTGAATGGATCTGAGAGGTATCCATTACATAGCACTCTAGCTCTAGGAGAGGAGTAGAGTATTCTAACCCATTGTATAAAACTGTCAGGTAGTCCAAATTCACGAAGGGATGTGAACAAAAAATACCAGGATACCCGGCCAAAGGCTTTTTCTGCATCGAGGGATACCAAGGCTGCCGGGGCCTTAGCACCCTTCGACACAGATATTAAGTACATTATCTTTCTCATATGATCTGCTGAAAAGCACCCTTGCATAAAACCAACTTTCTCCCGTCCAATAATCCTTCCAAGTACTGAAGCCAGATGGGTCGCCAGGATTTTTGCCAGGATTATAACATCAGAGTTAATCAGCGATATAGGTCGGTAACTTCCAGGACATGATAAATCCCTATCCGGCTATGGGATCAAGGTAATCCATGTCATTAAGAAGCATGGATATTTTATTCCTTCTTGGAACCAAAAATTAAAAACATCTTTTAAGAGGGAAGCTAGTTGAGGGAGGAAAATCTTATAAAAATTATTGGGCAACCCATCTGGCCCCGGAGCTTTATCCAAGGGTAGCTGACTAATAGCCTGCTCTACCTCTGTTAATTTGACTGGTGCCCCTAGGTTCTCTGCCTCAGGGCACGCATTCTTGACAGGGGTTACCCTGTCACATACCTCCCCACCCAAGAAGGCAACCATCTTATGGGTGTCCGATACCTCTTAAGCACCCAACAATGGTATGGTGGAGCTCCAGGCCACCTACACTTTGAGCGCCACCCCAGGGTCCCATAATTCCAATATATACAGCATAAATTATTATTTCAAGTTTTTGTGATATGACATTCAGAATACACTTTACCCCAGGGCTACATTCAGTACATAAATATTTTATACATCCAGTACAAGAACAGGACTTCTTCTTTTATAACTAGTATAATTACCTTCTGGGTACTACCACCCAGCCATAATACACATATTATCAGGTACCCTATATCAAACAAGGGAACATTACCTGACAAACTTATTCTCAAAGGTTTCCTATTCCACCTCTATTCGGTCAAATGGAAAGAAAAACAGATTATTAAGAAAGAAAAGATCAAAAGTAAGAGAGAAATTTGTCTAAAAGTGGCCAGGCTATCAAACAAGGAAAATGGTGATGATAGTAAACAAAAGAACAAAAGACTGTCATGACAGAAATTTAATCACAAAATTGTCTGTTACCATTGCAACAAGATATATCCACCTTCCTTTTCCCTGGAAGGGTATGGAGCTAGGCCCACCCTCATCAAAGCTCCGTCTCAGGGTCCCTTAGTAGTACATCATGTTTTAACACATTGTTAAACTCAAAACACCAGACTTATACCCTGACACTAGTCTATACTTCCCTCGATACATTTTATGGAAGAAGTGTCCCCTGCAGCAGTTTTAGGCTGCTTTCTAGCTTCTTTCACCCCCATCTAGTTGTTCATTTCACAACCCTTTTATGTTTACCACAGAACATGCCCTTCCATACATTTACCCAGAAATCTCTCACCTGTATTTTTTCACCAGGTCTAACTTTCTATCCACCAGGTATCTATGGCTTTCTGAGGTCTTTTGTCTGACACCCAAATCTAAGTAGCTGCCCTCACTTGAATGCTGGCTTACCACCTGGTACCTCCAAACCTACATTGGTGCTTTCCCCTTCTCCATGGTTGCCATCTCATTTGGAACTCCCACCTTTGGGTTACACCTCCTATGCATTTGGCAGATACTTTCTGGCCCACATCCCTCTTCTCCACATAGGCAGCTATTTGCCGGTACATTCCTGGCCAGTAGAAGGCCAAGGTTCACTCTGCCAGAACTTCCTCATGGCTCAAAGGCTTGGAGTGGCTGGAGCAAGCATTCTCCATCACCACTTCCCTATAAGCAATTGGTCCCACTATCCTAGCACTTAATCTTTTAGTATGGGGGTTGGGCTTAATGTGGTAAAGGGTACCCTGCCTTTCTTCAACCCACCATAATAGTTTAACCCTTTTTCAACAGGTACCCATGCCCCCTTCCTGATCCTTAATGTAGGAAGCTAATTGGGCTACATCAGGATCTCCCATTTGTAGCTTCCCCCATTCAACAATTGGGCTATTAACATTGATTTTAACAGTAGATACATTTACACCGACATAAGTCCCTTCAGCCAATCTGGCCTCTTCAACTTTGCTAGATGTCTTCACCCCAGGTGACCCACGGACAGTCCCATCCTTATCTGGGGACTTCTTCAATGTCATCGCTTCTCCATTCTCAATCCAGTACATCTAGGAAATATTGGAAGAATAGGAACATCCAAATCCAACCACTCCATATGGGTTTCCTCATCATCCAGAGCACACAAATCGTCCCTCCTGGATGTGTCTCTGGCCTGCTCCGTATGGACCCTCAGCTCCTGACATCTGAGCTCTGCTTCCTTCCAGCATCACTCTGCATCCAGCCAATGCTCATTCATCCATTGTAGTAGTCTCCTCAGGTTCACCATCTGGTCCCATGTTGCCTCGCCCAGGCCACCATCTCCATCCAAGGTCCTCATCTGCTCCGTCATTGGATCTGGTGCCATGCATTTGTCTGCTTGTATCCTGTGATTCCAGGTCTGGCATCCCAGACTGAACTCCCTTGGGATATCTTGGACATTCAGCCAGTATCCCACTTCTAACACCAATTGCAGCGAGGTAGGGATAACAGGATAACAAACCAGGCAGACTTACAAACTTAGTGCATAAAAAGCGCCGGCAAGACACTTATCATTTTATTTTTCTCAGTAAAAGATGAAATCAAGTTTCACAGAAATCAGGAAAATAAGGTTAGTCATTCACTTTCAAACTATCAAAATCAAACAAACAGGGAAAAACAAACAAATGCAATATGCTCAGGAAGGGCTTCTGCCCTGCCCAGCAGTGCCACCAGGCTATCTCCTTGCCTGTTTCACACAAACATGTGTACTCCTGAGGTCCACCACCTCTGACAGTCAGCTCTCCACTGAAACCCTATCTAAACTAAGCCCCTAGTGGCAGTCTTTTATACTGTGTCCCAGTGACATCAAGGATCTAAGATCCGCCATTAATTGCCTATTAACTAAATAATTATCCCTCAGTGGCTCATAACCCATCCTATACAGAAAAACAGAAAGGGTTACTTCTAAGCCAAATAATAAGGGTTCACAAAGTAACAACAGAAATCTTTCATATTCCGTTTTAAACAGATATATGCTCTTTAGGAGATTAATTGTCACTAGCCTCTCCCTGAGTAGTGACCTCAGTGCTACACATTCCCATTATAAGCAGTTCATTTGTGGGCTGCCAGCCCTATAGAAACATCTCCACTACAGCACACCCTGCACAGGAAATGCAACAGGATTTTACACAGGTACTGAATCTATAGTTATTATTGTCAGCCTAAAAGTTACAGTTTGCTCAGCGTTCCTTGAGTTGGCCAGGGGAATGAGAGAATGAGGGCGCACTCCTCTTCTCTCATCTTCTGCCACTTCAGGAAACCAGTAAATAAAAATAAACATTTTTCTTTTTATTTCTCAACTGGTTTTAACTTCATTCAAAATCTTAGAGGGAAATGGCTTTCCCCTACCAGCGCTTCTTAGTCAGGGAAATCTTCCTTTTGCAGTCACAATGTCTATGAACTTTCACAGACCTAAAGCCACATATATTAGTTCAATGCAAGTTGTGACAGTAGAATCTATTTAACATTTAAGTGTTGCCTATCAGTTTTTCAGCATGCTAATCCCATACATTATGTGCGCAGAGAGTATCAGTTTTATCTTTTAGAGTCAGAGCAGGGAAAGGTTAATTTCTGTTGCTGAAGGGTGTTATTCTGAAAACACTACAAAGTCTGTTTTATTGCAGGCTAAGCATGGGGAAGGCTATAAATCTGTGTGGGGAGACCTCTGTCAGATTAACTATAGAAGCAAGCTTTCAGTGGGACAGTTCATGTAACCCTTTAACTCCCACTACTGAATTAGCTGCATCCCTTTTATACAAGGTACTTTATATGGGGAAGGGGGGACAAGGAAGCCTCGCCTTTCTACCAGGGCATGCATCCTTGACAGGGGTCACCCTGTCACAAAGAGCACTATATTTCAGAACACTCAGGAGCAGGTACTAGCCTAACATTTTAGAGATGAGGGGGAGCATTCAAGAGGCAGATACAGACACAGAATTTTATAGATGGGGGAGAAGGTATGAAGGAGGAAGGGAGGGGGTGGTGGGAGTTGCCATTGGAAAACACTTTGTCCATGAAACCTAGTAGGAGAAAATTTAGGGGGTGTAAGGAGAGCAGGGGAAGGGGAGGAAGGATATAAGCAATCACAGACACAGGAGGAGAGAAGTAGCTCTCTCAGTTTGGATTTGAAGGGGCCTAGTTTCAATTCTGAGGAGATATCTACAGGTAGGTCATTCATCCAGAGGGGATCCTATAGTAGAATGCACATTGCCCCAAGGATGTCCTGTAGTGAAGGACTAGGAGCAAATCTTTTGTAGAGCTTCTGCTGGATGTAGCTTGAGGGCAGAGCTGGATTAGATCAGAAAGCCCCATAGGGTAGACACCAACTGAGATTTTCTTGGCTATAAGGCAGGTATGGTATGTTAGTTGAGCCTCAAAGTTTAGCCAGTTTGTTAGCTTGTAGAAATCACAAGTGTGGGTCCACCTATCACACCCAGAGACTAGCCAGCAGGCTTTGTTCAGTGCTACCTTGATATGACTAAGAGCAGTGTTAGCAGCTGCACTATAGAAAGTAATCTCGTAGTCAACCAGGGAATGGACTGAGGAAGACACGGCCATGTGGAGGGCTATAGGAGGCATACAATATTTGTGTCTGTGCAGCAGGCCAATTCTTGAATTAATGGACTTGGTTAGAAGATGGATATGATCATGGTCTGCCACTGACCAAGGTAAACTGACTGGAGCCATCTTCATGGACCTGTTGAAAACCTTTAACAGGGTGGACCACTCACTTCTGTGCTCCACCCTCTGGTCCCTTGGCCTCACCCCTGCAGCCCATGCCTAGTTCACAAACTACCTCTCTGGTAGACAGCAGTACACAAGTTTCAACTGGGCCATCTCTGACCCCTCTCTGGTGAACTGTGGGGTCCCCCAGAGATCCGTACTTGGGCCCATTTTGTTTTCCCTCTTCATAAATGAGCTGCCCCTGGCCCCAGCCTATGGGCACTCCACCCTGTAGGCAGATGACCTCATCATCCAAACCAGCTTCCTTGACATCAGTATCATCAACTCCAGGCTAAACTCTGACTTCAATCTAATTCAAGCCTGGCTAAAGGGCCACAAGCTGTCTATCAACCTTCAAAAGACTCAGGCCATGCTCTTCTACTCCCTGGCCAAGTCTAAAGCCTGCCCTACTCCTTTAAAAATCTTTGGAGCTGATGGCTCCCTCATGCAAGTTGTAGATTCTGTCAAGTACTTGGGGGTAACCCTTGCCCCGCACCTGGACCTCACACTGCACATCTGCAACACATGCAAGGCTACAAACTGCAAGCTGGGCCTGGCATACAGGCCAAAAAGCTGCCTTACCTCAGCTACATGACTTGCCCTAGCCAAGGAGGTCCTCCTCCCCATGCTCTGCTATGGTCTTGTCTCCTTTGCCCATGTCCAAATCCAGTCTCTTAAAATGGGACATGGTATACAACAATGTATGTCGTTTTGCACTTTCTGCCCCCCCATCTCGTGCACCACTGTGAGCTATACTCCAGGATTGAATGGCCCCCACACAAAAACACCACACCTTTGTCCTAGGCAACTTTATTGACAATACTGTCAGAAATGCCACCCCCATTCGCCTTATCCCTCAAACCTGCAATCCCCTCCTACCACCTAAGGTCCAGTAACACTCAGGTCCTCCTGGTTCCAAAAACACACACCCAGATGGGTGATTGGGCATTTGCTGCCTATGCGCCCAGATTGTGGAACTCCCTTCCAGTAAACACTCACTCTCCCCTCCCATTCCTGCTTCAAATCCTCTCTATGAGGTTTCTTCAAATCGGTCTCCACCTGTCTCTGCACTTAAGGACCCCCCCATGCCTACTGGCACAGACCTACCTGACTGGTCGAGTTTGCTAAATCTCAGCTGCGACCAATGAGGATATGGGTCTCCTGATACAAAATACACTATATCCCTCTGGTGAGCTCATTGCTATCTGATATATTAAATGTAAATATTAAATGCCCAGCTGTTTCAGGTTAACAGAACTTGTGCGAGTCTACTTCATGTTTTTCTTGGTCTATTTCATGTTTTCCTTGGTCTCGCTCCTACAAATTGTACTACTCATGTTACCTATTACCCACACCCACCTGAGGGTATGGCTGACCCGAAATGCATACTACTGCCATCCATGCCTGTACTATCGCTTTTTTTCCTACCACTTGTTTTAATGTATATGTCTGATGTTCTTACTACCACTTGTTGTATATGTATATGCCTGATGTTCTTGTATGTACCTTGTAAATCTCCTGGGTCGCACCTGAAAATAGGGACTTGGCTGTTTAGCGTGTTTACCTGGTAAACAAAAGCAAATAAATAAATGGTAGGTATGATGGGAGTCTAGAGTGATACCCAGTTATTGAAAGGATTTTACCAGCTCAAGTGGGGTGGTTTTGTAGTTAAGAATGTGAAGAGGAAAGTCTTTTTGTTTATTTTGGCAATGGGCGAAGATCATAGCCTTGTTTTTTTTATAGTTAAGCATGAGTTAGTATTCAGTGAATCAGGCTTCTGCTTTGGAGAAGCTCTGCAGGTCAGTTTGGAGGGTGAGGGTGTTTGGGTAGCTACTGTAAATAACTGTGTCATTCACATAAAGAAGAAGATGACCTGTACAGGCTGAGGGAAGTGTGTTCAGGAAGAGACTAAAGAGGAGCGGACCTAAAATGGATCCCTGAGGGACCCCAGAGGGAACAGGTAGGCTGGAGGAGAGGGTAGAGTTAATTTTAACTTGCTGAGACCGTGCACTAAGGTACAGTAGTTCTCAAACCAAGAGGTGGATTCCTGTGCAAATCCAAGGGATGGCAGGGTCTTGAAGAGGAGGGCATAATTAACTGTATTGAACCCTTAGTTAGGTCAATATAGACTGTCCCAACTAAGTGTATGTGATCAGGGGCTTTGTGAATAAATAAAGTATATTCCAGCAGGGTAGTGGTGGTGCTGTGGCCCTTTCTAAAACCATGCTGTTCGTGGGAGAGTAGGTTGTATTTTGACAGGTAATCAGTTAGCTGGTCAGCAGCTATTTTGTCAAGGGCCTTAGATAAGGGGGAAGGATGGAGATTGGGCTGTAATTGCCAGGGGAGGTGCGGTCACTACCTTTATGAATGGGTGTAATCACAGCCTGTTTCCAGAGTGTTGGAAACTGGCCTAGACAGAGGGAAAGGTTAAGGATTTTGGTGAGGGGGGCAAGGACAGTGTCAAGCGGCATGGTGAAGGAGCTTAAGGTGCAGGGTGTCATCATTATGCCAGGATTTGCCTAGCACTCTAGTTAGGTAGGATTGGGCCTCGTGGGCGGAGATGATCCTGAAGCGGAAGGATGGTGTTTCAGAAGGAGAGGGGAGTGGGCACGCAACTGGGGGGTCAAAGAAGTTGGAGGGAAGCATGCTTCTAAGGTCTGAAAAGGTGGAGTTAAAGGCATTAGTTATAATCTCGGGGTCCAGTGAGATGGCACAATTGATGACAAGTTGAGAAGGAGGGGGTGATTTACCACTGAACTCCATGATGTAATTCCAGACCTTACACCCTGGCCCCAGGAAGATGTGAGCATCTCTTGATAGTTGACTGCCTTGGCTTTACAGAGTTCCCATGTACATTTTTTTCTAGCTTTCTTGTAATGTTGTCTGTTGAGGAGGCCTAGATTCATGGGCTTTACACCAGAGGTTATCCCTGTTTCACATGAGATCCAGAAGGGCTTGGGTGATCCACAGTGCAGTGTGGCCTTTAATGGTTGTTTTGTGGCAGGAGCGAACAGGTCACATGCTGTGTTGAAAATGGAGATAAAGTAAGCTAAGGCACTGTTAATGAACTATGCAGTGTCAATAGGGGACCAATCACAATTCAAGAGATGGTCCCTAAATAGGCTAAGGGAACCTTTTTCAGATGCCAGAGATAGATTAGTTGAGGGGTGGTTTTAGTGCCTTGGCAAACCACCAGCAGCACACAGAAGAATGGTCACTTAGGGCATCCGGAAGGACAGTGACCTTCGATATCCATTGGGGGTGGTTGGTAAGGATTAGTTCCAAAAGGGTGGATGAGACAGTATTATAATTAAATCTCATAGGGGATGGGATGACTTGAGTGAAGTCCAAGGCTGATATGTTGTCCTTAAAGTGGGCTGCTGTGTGCAATAGCCAGTTGACATTGAAGTCTCCTAGGGCAATGAGTTTGTATTTAGGGGGAACTGAGCTATGTAATCGGTTACTGCAATGAAGGCCAGTTTTTGGTTTCTTGGCAGAATGTAAACCACCATGCTATGAAAGTAGTATAAGTTCATATATCTCGTCAAATGTTAAATTTCAGCCAATCAGCGAGTGCCACGTCATTTGACAGGTGGGCGTGGCCTAAAACGGACCAATCAGAATCGCCCCTTGTTAAACCGGCAGTCCCTCCCTAAAATGCACTAGCCCCGCCCACTTCTGGCGGAAGTGATGCAACCTCAAACCCGTGCCCGGCCCCTTGCGCAGGAAATGACACGCATTCGAACCCGTGTCCAGCCCCTTTTGGCGGAAAATGACATGTGTTCGAACCCAGTGCCCCGCCCCTTGCGTGGAAATGACCTAACAGCACCATTTTGTAAGCGTCTTACGCCCCCTCCTTCTCGTACACTCCTCGGGCCCCTGCCAGACCATCCTGTCTCGAACCCGAGTCTCACCATGCTAGGTTGAACTCCTGCGTCCCCTCCTTTCTCCTGCACCCCCACCATCCTGGCTTAAACCCCTGTCCCCTCTTCATCACCGTGCTCCTCCCACCCCAAAAATCAGTTAGTGTTTATGTAGTGGTGTGTGACCCCTGTGAGCCTATTGTATAACTGCAGGGGCATGTGTGTTTTTGATTAGGATATTTTCAGAAAGAAGTATCTAGGAGGGAACCTGATCATGCAGAGATGTCACAGATCTGTGGGAGCCCCCACCCCTGAGGAATTCATCTGCCTGTGTGAGTACCCCTTTTTCTGTTTTGTAACAGTATACAAAATTATTTAACATGCATCTGTAGGACTGTGTCAAACTTGCATCAAAGGATAGCTTTATGTATACGCATGTAACATTTATAAGCTAAAATGGGGGCCTCTGTGTAAATAAGATGGTTCAGCAGTTTTCTCTGGATAGCATTGCAACAATCGCTAAAAACTAATTATACTTTTGTCATGAATTAGAAAGAATAAAACTATATAAGAAAAAGGAATACATACCTATAGTTCACCCCCTCAGCTCTGTGTAGTATCAAGAGAAGGCTGAAATGAAATGTGTGTGATATTTATAATGTTTTGAAAAAGGGGTGGGGCTACAACAGATGTACCTCTGACACGTTACCATGTATAGTATGATGGGGTGTGGTGATGGTTTTACCAAGGGCAGTCCATCTTGCTAAGCATTATATAAACCCTGCATTTGAAGCCAGAAGGCACAGCTTTTGAGAGATTTCTCAGATTCTGTTTTAGAGACTTGGAGCAGATTATCAAAACATCAAGCAAGAAGATGGCAAGCGCTTCTCATTTCAACATCCTGTAACAGGTCAGATTGTCATACCACCTAATGAAAATTCAACCTCCCTGTAACAAGCCAGATTGTCACACCACCTAATGAAAGTCTGAAGATGAAAAGCCAAGCAAGAAAGATAGCTGTAAGGGCCTACAACCCAAGCCAACGTATGTGTACTACGTGAGGTGTGAAAACAATGCCCCACACAAGTCTTGTTGAGTGGAAGAGTGTCTGACATAAAAAACTCGCTGAACAGTTTGGTGAATCAGAAAATCCTAAACATGACTGTCCTTCTGAGAGACACCACTGCAAGACCTTGAAGAGTTGCTGGGGTGTGAATCTGATGCAGAAAAAAGTTACTATGAAACCAAAAACAGAGAGTGACAAGAAGGGAGCCAGAGATGATGGTCAGTGAGACACTGCCAAAAAGCATCAGAGAAAGTTGTGAAAAAAATGCAAGACAGAGCCAAGAGGGCACTCTGACCAAGAGGGTGATGATGATGATAATGCAGCCACAAGCAGTCAGGCCCAGGCTAAGAAAGAGAAGATGAGAAAAATGAAGAAAAGAGTTGCCTTGATGAGGTAAATGCATTTTAACATATAAAAAATGTGAGTGGTTACATGGCATAACTGAGGGAGATGAGTTAGCAGTAGAACTAAATCTTACCTATAATGAGTCAGAGGACCAATGCTGTTTTTTGTTTTACTTTAATAGACTGAAGGATTTGCGATGGAGCAGCAGTCATATTCGGACAGCATGGATTCTCGACTTTCCACAAATCTACTGCTCGACTGTCTTTGCTGTGTGAAAGATACAAATGTGGTTGTTAATGAGATGTGTGAGAACCAGTATGTTAGAAATACAGAGGCGATAGAATGTTTCAAATGTCACAGAACAGGCTGTGATCACCACACAACCCTCTTCTTCTACTGAGATTAGACAGGGGCCTCATGTGAAAAATCAGGCCTTAGTAAACCCCCCAAAACTGACAACGATATGTATTGTAAGCACATTATGTATCATACCATCCGTGGTGCAATTGCTTCAGTGATACAGAGGGTAATACATTGTGAATTGGTTGATTCCTGTCCTGGGTGTGAGATAGATGATCCAAGTCAGAAAAACCATTCATGTGTCCTTGATGACTTAAGGTCTAAAGAAGCATACAGAAATGTTTCTGAAGCCATACATATAAGGCAGCTCATGCCCGTGATCTTGGCAATCGCTATGAAGCATCAGGGTTAAATATGACCAATTGTACCCTGGAAACTATAAGTCATGTTTTAAATGATGTGAGAAAATCTGATGACCCCATGTGGTTAGTTATGCAAATGTTACAGCAGACAGATGGTGAAATTAAAAAGTTGCCTGCCGTCTGGTCAGCAAAGGCTCCTTTAAAAATTTCTAAAGAAATTCAGGAACACTGTTTATATTGTAAAAATTACCCCAACACCTGCCCCCTACCCCTCCCACAATTACTACATGAAACATTTCAGTACCAAAATGTGTCATATTTTATTTTTACAGATAATCATCTGGAATACAAGTACAGAGAGAATCAAAGGTTTATGTATCTGATCCTAAGCCATTACTGTCATCCATCACTGTTTGGTTCACCTCAATATGACATTTGCCTTTGTGAGATACATGCAGCCTATGAACTGATGATGTTTGCCCTTCCAGAAGTATGGGAGGATACAGATAAAATATAAATGAATCTGTGTTACCACTTGTAGAAAATGTTAAAGTGATTGCCGATATATTCATGGAAGCGATGAATGTCTTTGTGAACTTTATATCATAGTCGTCATAGCCATGTGTGTGTGTACTACAAAGCAGAAAAACCTTGTGATATTGTGCGTGTTGTTAACCTGGCTTCTCTGCTTGCTGAAATAGTCCACTGGTCAAAAAAGGACCCTTTAAAAAATGATATAAGGAAATTCAGGAACACTGTTTTCATTGTTAAACCCCCACCCCACCCAAAACTGCTACTTGTTACCATTTTAATATTGTTCATATTGTTACCCTGGCTTTTACCACTTGCTAAATGTATGTTTTTCCAGAGTATACAACGATGGGAAACACCTATCAGTGCATCCAGAGGCTTTTACCAACTAGTCAGACACAAAGCTAAACAACCTGGTTTAAATCTACCTACAGGACAAGCACCGTCTGTACTTTTAGAGACATGCCAAGGTCTTTTGATGGTCTCCCAGAGAGCCCCAAAAGGAAACTGTGGATTATTTTAAGGATGAGGGCTACTCTTGAGGAAGCAATGTTTAAAATTGCTATAGGTTTATGCATAACCCTTATGATGTAATACACTTTTGTGGTTTTATCTGTACTGCTGTTGACTTTTTAGTGTTTAGTTTGCAGAACGGGGGGTCTGAGTCTGACATCATAAATTTTGCTTCTTTTATCGCTTTTGTTGTGTTTCATAAACCAGATTTAGCATATGCTTTTCCTAAATAGTGTATTATAATGTACTTTCAGATTGAATGTACTGGCATGCTTCCAATATTCCAGACAGTCTTGATGCCTACAATGTACCGTGTGATAAAGGACATTTTAAAGGAACCTATATACTTTGAAAGCAGCCTGCATTAAATGTCTGCTCTGAAGATGCTGCTGCTTCACTGGCAGAAACACACTGACTCTGATTAAAGAGTTGCCACCCTTGTATGGAGATTCTATGTTGACCTAATGGAAAACAGTAACCGTAGAGCAGTATGCAAAGGTGAATGTCATTTTGATGTAACAGAATGTCTTCAAAATCAGTCTTATTATTTTGAGTGGTGTATGGCATATGTGTGTATGTATGTGCATACCTCATCACTAAGGGTGAAGTGGACGATGCCAATGCATGTGTAAAACATACAGCTCAAAAGTTGCTGTTTCAGGGTATTGTGAAGCGTGTAAAAATTGAAGAGTGAAAAACAAAATTATTATATAATCTGTTGCATGCTTACCATGTGTTATGCCTTTTGTATGAGAACCTATATGCATTAGTTGATGTATTATAAAGTAAATATTCAAATACTGTTATGACGTGTGTATTTATAAATAAAATATAATCATGCATTGCCCTTTGTGGTTGTCATAGTGTTATACCTTTTGTATGTAGAACCTATATGCATTAGTTGATGTATTATAAAGTAAATATTCAAATACTGTTATGGCGTGTGTATTTATAAATAAAATATAATCATGCATTGCCCTTTGTGGTTGTCATAGTGTTATGCCTTTTGTATGTAGAACCTATATGCATTAGTTGATGTATTATAAAGTAAATATTCAAATACTGTTATGCGTGTGTATTTATAAATAAAAATATAATCATACATTACACTTTGTGGTTGTCATAGTGTTTTTAAAAGAACAAAAAGAGCACATACTTTATTTTACTGGTGACAAGAGTTTTGCTAGCTAGCAGATGTGTCGGGGTGTTGACGAAAGGAGATGAATGATCACCTGTTCCAGAATATATATTTTAATGCAAAAAAAGTGGGTAGTTTCACAGGGGTGACTCAGCTGTATAAGGCTGCAAAAAAACTTGATAAAGAGGTCACCAGGAAAGGTGTTGCAGAATGGCTTGCGAAGCAGGAGCCTATTCATTACACAAAGCAGCAGAGTCCGATTTAGAGAAATCCTGTCATTGTTTCTGACATAGACAGACAATGGCAAGCTGATTTAGTGGATATGAGTCAATATGCAAAGTACAATAATGGGTTTAGTACATACTGGCGTGCATACGATGTGCTGTCCAAAGTATGCCTGGGTAGTGACTTTAAGAGACAAATCAGGCAAGGCCGTGATGCAAGCCTTTAAAACTATTTTTAAAAGTGGGCGCACACCTCAGAAGTTGCAGACTGATCAGGGTAAAAGTTTCTAATGCTTCCTTAAAGAACCTATTAAAACAAAATAAAAATACATCATTTTGTGACGAATAATGAAGTTAAGGCCAGCATTGTAGAAAGATTTAATAGGACACTGAAGTCATGCATGTTGGCGTTACTTTACACCAGAATACTTGAAATATACAGATGTGTTGTCAGACCTGGTGCACAGCTATAACCATACTTATCACAGAAGCATTAAACACAGACCTGTGGATGTTAACCCTTCCAATGCCCTGTGTGTATGGAAGATCCTATCTGATAATTCTGTTCTTGGCAAAAACAAAAGGGTACCCTTCAGAAAGATGATCACGTGAGACTATCTAAGCTAAAAGGGGTGTTTGAAAAGGGATATGAACAGACATACACAGATGAGATATTTATTGTGACAGAGGTCTTAAAGACACAGAGGCCCACCTATAAGCTAAAAGACTATCAGGGGAAGACATTAAAGGTACTTTTACGCAGAGGAGCTGCAAAATTGAACCTGATGAGGACCGTGTGTACAGGGTGCAGAAAATACTGAAGGAGAAAAAGCGTGGCAGAAAAACTTGGTATCTGGTAAAGTGGAGAGGTGGCCTGATAAATTTAATAGCTGGGTTGAGGCAACACAAGTTCAGGACATTAGAAGAAGATAAGGCTAATATGCTCAAAATGGATTTATATCACATTGCCCAGCAACGCATCGCCAACATTTTCCCCAACAATACTATATCCACTTTTACTGTAGTTACCACAAACACTTGAACTACCTGGTGAATGGGAAGTGGGCTTAGCAGAAATTCAGTACCCTCATACCTGGGACAATGTGCCTGCACAGAAAAACAGGTTCAGTATGCTCTATCAGCCTCTAAATGTAGCCCACAGTAAAACACCACCAACTGGACCCTTTACTGAGTCAGCAGCATTTAAATCCCATGGGCTATTATCCTAACATGGCTGGTGTTATTGCTCAAATTAATAAAGCATATTTGAAGTAAATGAACTGCCAGTGGTTTTGGAACAACAAACCGTCGGAAAATAAGCATTGACAGTGACATCAAATGTATTTTGTTTATGCATGGACAGTTACAGTACCTTTTGGGTTTTAGCAGACTCGAGGTAGGTGTAGGAAAGAATCTAACAAAGAACCCTCCAGATATTAATGGGGCTTTACATTATATATATACACTGACATTATCACACATGAAATAGTGGGTGACAGTCTAGTGCCTTTGCTGAGATGCGTGCCCGT
Source organism: Neoceratodus forsteri (assembly GCA_016271365.2). Taxonomy (NCBI): domain Eukaryota; kingdom Metazoa; phylum Chordata; order Ceratodontiformes; family Ceratodontidae; genus Neoceratodus; species Neoceratodus forsteri. The sequence continues at coordinate 1,231,131,366 of CM057454.1, forward strand.
CAGGGAGCCAAGACAATGAGATAGTGACCGTGACCTTGATAAACCCCATTATCAAACAGTCAGTAAACATCAGATCGATACAGTCACTATTGAAATAAAGAATGATCAAAATGAACCTGTACCATTTCGATTTGGAAAGGTGATGCGTGAAGTTGCATTTTAGCCCCCAGAGTGCTCTAAAATTTAAACAAGGATGGTGATTGTTCGACATTATGGGGACCCTGCCTTGTACAGAAGCTATTACAAGGCACAGGCAGGATACGGTCTGCCAGGCTTTCATAGTCTTCCTACTATGTATGGTTCTGGTATAGGAGGATATTTCATAGTCTGTTCAGAAAAGCAGTTCCATTTTTAAGAAGGGGTTTGAAATTGCAAAACCACATCTACAGACAGCTGCTAAAAATGTTGCAAAGGATGTTGTGGGGCATGTGACTAGTGCTGTCGCTCAAAGATGTCAGGGGTGATAAGCCTACTCAGGGTGGCTCAGGCTGATTGTATTCAAGAGAGGTAAAAAGAAAGTGCAGAGTACACCTTAAGCTTCTCATCACCCCCTAGCTACTTTAAAGAGGTGTTTCAAAATGCAAAACTTCACATAAAAGCAGCTCAAGGCAAAAGGATCTTCGAGGGGTCGTAAAAAAAGCAGAGACCTGTTCTAAAAAACATGGCTTTCGTGCACTGTGGTTCTGAAGAATGCACAAAATCAGAACTTGACTTGTTTGCCATTTCTCCCACACAGACAAGCATTGAAAAAAGCATTTATGTAGAGATACCCCCTCTGGCTGCCCTTTCAGAAAACTCACTGATTGAATTTTATATAGCAGGGACTGGTGAAGACTATTTGGATCTAAACAACACACTTCTTTACCTGGTTTGCAAAATCACTGAAGCGGATGGTAGTGATATACCTGCAGCTGCCAAAGTGTGCCTTATAAACTACCCAGTGGCAACCATTTTCAGTCAACTGGATGTGACTGTCGGTGATCAGCTCATCAGTCAGAGCAATAACTGTTACCCTACAGGGCTGTCATAGAATCTGTGCTGAACTTCAGTGAAGAGACCCTTTCTACACAATTTACGCAGGGTTATTTTACAAAGACACCCCAGGAAACATGAAATCACAACAGAGATGGTGATAATGTAGGTTTAATAAAAAAGCTCCTTCACACATCTCAGTAGAGGTAGAACTGCTGGGACACTTGCACACAGACTTGTTTTTCAAGAGAAACTGATGCTGAATGGCGTGGATATTAAAATTAAACTGACACGTAACAGGGACAGCTTTTGCCTGATGAGGTGGAGATGCTGAGCCTTATAAGCTAAAAGTCATGGCCGCCTCTCTGTTTGTCAAAGGGTTAAAGTGACCCCGAGTCCGTCTGGGACACTCAAGCCCTGCTCACCTCCAGCTAAATACCCTATAGACAGAGTGGGTATGAAAGTGTTCAAGCCTCCTGCAGGCAGCAGGGTCTGCAACCAAGATAATTTGTTTTGGGACAGTTACCAAAAATGATAGTCATGGGATTTGTTGACAATGATGCTTTTAGTGGTTCCTACACAAAAACCTCTTTAACTTTAAGCATTATAACATTAATTTTGTGGCTCTGTGTCTGGACGGTGAACAAATCCGCTAAACCTCTGCAGCCAGATTTTAGAAATGGGAATGCTGTGAGAATATTTTAATCTAGTACTAGCGGTAGGAAATCTATGAAAGATCGAGCCGCTTTTAGTTAACCGTCAGGAATTTACCCAAGGGTACACCCTGTTTGCCTTTGATCTCACTCCGGACCAAGAATGTGCTGATCATTATTCTTTAATTAAAACTGAGAACCTCAGAGCTGAGATCAGATTTGTAGAAGCCCTTCCACAAACAGTTAATCTCATTATCTATGCAGTGTATGATAATGTCATTGAGATAAACCAGAGAAGAAATGTCATTTTTGATTATATGTGATAAACCATAAAAATGAACACAAAGCAGCTGGAAAAATTGTAACCAGTGACACCCACATCCGTGACTGCTTTCTGGGCGTGTTTCCTGTGATCTGCTACCCAAGGAGAGACTGAGAAACCTTCCGCAGCACTAGTCATCAATACTGACCCCATGACCTCCCTGGACAGCACTGGTTAGCCAGTACATTTCAGAAAATGGGACTGGGGTTCTTCGAACAGCTACGGTTTTCATCCTGACAATCATGCACAAACTATTGGGGTTTTTAAACAGAAATGCAAACAACATTTTGTACCTAAACACACAGTTACAAGATTCCTTTTCTACCACCTGTGGATTTCACTGCATATTTTTCTTACACCACAGATGCAAGGACTTTCTTATGATCAGATTTTAAAATGTACTCTAATGATTTGCTGAAAAATGATGCCATGGTAACTAGTTTGTGCGTCACTTTTCCAGACATCTGAACATGTCAGACGCGTATCAGTGAGGTGGCAACATGTTCGAACTTGTTTGTCTTGTAATGAATTTAAAATATGCAGCAGCTTGTAATTTTATTCAAAACCAGTCACTTATAAAATCATATATAAACACTCATAATTGTGTGTCTCTGTTTGCTGTGTTTAAACTGGGGTGGGGCTGTGTTTAACGTTTTCAGATATGCAATATCTTCAATAATGACAAAATATATAAAATATAAGGTGTTTATTGTAAAAAAACTGCCAATAAAATACAACAAAAATCAGTGGTAACATCATGGATAAGATATGCAATGTCTTCAATAATGACAAATATATAAAATACAAAGCATTTATTGTAAAACTGGCAATAAAATACAACAAGCATCAGTGGTGACATCATAGATATGATATAATAAAACAAAAGCATCTCCTGTTAAAAATGCACACTATATACGCCATAACCTGAGGTAGAATTATAAGCACATCTTTCTAAAAAACATATTAACATATTTAACTATGAAGTAGACTAACATGCATCAATATAAACACTTTTTGTAAAAACAGGATTACATATTCAGTATGAGGTAAATGGCTAACATAGGTTGTACACAGCAGTCACTGAGGTGGATTACATATTTAATATGAGATAAAATGTTCAACATATACTGTACACAACAGGCACTGAGGTATCTAACATTTATACATAGAGATTGCATTTTAAGTTTACATAGTGATCCACACAGGTTTCTTAAAAGACTTTTGTCTTTTGGCGTCACTGACCATTGGCTAACTGGAGATGGCTGTGGCTGTTTTGCTCCAACTACCGATTTCAGCCTTTCCACATGGCTCCTGTTTGCTGAGTGAGCAAACACTGAGGTGGGTATGTTAGACTCAGCCATTGCTTTGACAAAACATCCCAGCCCTTTGGCTTTCTGTGGTCAGGGATTGCGTGAGTGGCTGTAGCCTCTTACTAAATCGACCATGTGAGACCCAGAAACAACAGTGCCTTTATACATTAATTCACCCTTATCACTCCAAAACACAATATCCTTGTTCTTGGCCATATGCTTTAACAAAAGTTCAGCATTGGTTTTAGACCAATGAGAAATACTACTTAAAATGTCTTTTTCCATAGTACTAGGTACAGAAGCTGTCTCTGCCATGACCGCAGGGTGGTCAGACATTGATTAATTTTCAGGCATGAGTAATGTCAAACTGGTTTTAGCTCGTTCTCCTTGTCTTACCAAAGTTAGATAGCGTTGTAACACAGCAGAGTACATCTTGGCTTTGTCATAGTCTGATAAATCAGTCCGGGACAGTATAGCTCTCATGTCAGTGTCCAAACTGTTAGTTGCAACTGTTCTCATATCCTGATCAGAGGTAATTAGTTTTAATGTGATCCATCTGTTGCTGAGGTGCCAAATACATTTTCTGTGTAAAATCCATTATCTGTTAGCCACCAGACCTGTGATCAAAGGGATGGCAATTCTAGCAGCGTTCTATAAAAGCCACCAGTCTGATTAACTATTTTCTTTTTCTTTTTAAGGTTATTTGTTTATCGCTAAAGTTTTAATGACCTCCGTTTTTTTCAGTACACCTAACTGCTTTGCTGACAGTGGAATATTTCCTCTGAGAGTGTTTAAGGCTATCTCAGCTATAGCTGATATCAGATCATCAGAGGCTGAACATAAAATAGCTTTTCTTAGCTTGGAGGCCCTTTTACTAGTAACTTTAAAACAGACAGATTTCTCTGCAGTCTTTTGACATAATGACAATACAGTATCAAATATTTTTAGAAGCAGAATGTTTTTTATGACATATGCCACAGGCCAGTCAGGAGGAAACACCCCTCTCAGTCTATATTTGTCTGGTGTATTGGATCTTAAATCAACCAGTAAATAGCCATGAGGCTTTCTTGTGGCATCTTCAAAAGCTTCTAAGAAAATTTTGTCTGACCAGGATACATTTGTCTAGCTAGTGTTGTGATCTGAAGCTTGTCTCTGGGGTTTTAAACAGAATCATGTATTTGGCATTTAGTGTGATGGTCCTGCTTTTTTACCTTGACAGAACACATTCTGGACAATTAAAATATTGTCAATTGTTTATGATGACTGTACTTGTAAACCCATATTCCACTTCACTATTTTGACAGGCAGAGTCCATCAAATCATCTATAATGACAAAATTTACCTTTCCAGGGGTAAGAGATCATTGTCAGCTAGTGACATCGGTAGCCCTCCACAAATTTAATCTGAGGGAACTTTAACACAATTCATTATACAAAGGTTGCCAACAGCTGTAGAACCAGACAATATTTTCAGGCTTGTGTGATAAAGTGGCATCAGCATGTTCCAACAACTGTTTTATAAAGAAGCTCTTCCCACTATTAGAGGGCCAGCCAACAGACAAGTAAAGGGATGCTGCAACCTGATATCCATTTTTCACAGTCAGTATCCGTAAGGAAGTGTTTTAAAATTGTCTTGTAAAACTCGCTTGTCATAAACTACTCTCTGTGTCTTGGACAGCGTTTTTGTTTCAAGGGACCACTGCTTTTTATTCCTAACAATGCTGGGTTGACTCACGGTAATTTCTTTAGAGATATGTGACCCCGTATAGTCAAAGACCAGGTCCTTCAGACTTTCAAAATTAATGTGTTTACTGCTGGCTACGTTAAGGGTAAACCCTTTCACTTTAAGAACAACCTCACCACTGGACAGCCTGTAATCGACGTTTTGGGCCTGCAGAAACGAACTCTGTAATGTGTTCATCAGCAGGAACTTCACTGGTCAGCTCCTAAATAATCACTCAGAGGGGTGCCCAGTCACCCGGTCTGGACACAAAATGACAGAGTCTGTGTCATGGTAAAGGCACCTGTCCTGTAACCTATCTAGCAGGTTGTAGAGTTCGACTCTGGCATATGCCGTTGTAAACTAGCTATAAATATGTTGATATTATTGGAATTTGTGTAATGATCGCTGTATATTTCCAGCTTAAACAAGCTGTTTCATCATCGATGAAAAAGCACGATGAGAATCGAAATAGGGGCGAAGACATATTGAAATAATTTCTGTGGGTCTGTTACTATGCTCGTTGTCAGAAATTAGCTCTCTGCCCAAATTTACCCCAAAGAGAATTTAAAACAGTTTAGATATCTGTCTTCTTGCAGGGTTAACAGTTATGGCTGCAGGGGTTCAAATGTACATTTTCCCTTCAAAATACTGTTGTAGGTACCTGACTTTATCCTCTTCAGTTTTGACCCATGAAGGAAACCAGATGCCTCTTGCTTGCCTTTTAGATGCAGCTTGATGTAATCTGCAAAAGCTCTGTGCATGACTCTTTAAATGCCAAACTTCATAAATGTTAATGATTTTGTAGCCTTTTTCCAGTGCCAGGTTTAGTTCTACGGTACAGTAGGTACCAGTAAGTGACCGTTGCTCATCATCATGTGGGCATGATGTTGTTTGAAGTCTATTTTCAGCGCATGCACGACATAATGTAAACACAAGCTTTTTACCAATCCTGGATGGCAACACTGGAAAGAAAAGACCTCTAGGGGGTAAGACTTTTACTTTTGCTAAACCAAAGTACTGAGTGAGGTCATCAAAATTGTCATAAATGATGTCAGGATGACCGACCGGATACTGTTTGGTTTTGTTAACAAAAGGGTAGAGGCTGGTAAAATCATAGTAGTGTATTTTCTCATCAGGCTGTGTCTTATAGTACAGACAAATGGCATTTGTTCTCCCCCAAACAGTGACTGCCTAGGTTCGAGTGGCTGTGGTAGCTGCCTGTCCTCAAAAATATTATTCAAACCCTGATCCGTGTCTGCATTGCTTTCATTCATGTTCCCACAATACTCTAACTGCAAAACCCTGTCTTTTAGAAAATGAAATTTGTGCATGGTCCTATTGAATAACTGTCCAAAACTAGTCCCTGTCATGTGGTTTCTATCTTTCTCACAGTAACAGATGTTGCAGCCATGAAAAACAACCATTAAATTCAAATGCTGTGGGTATTCCATTTATGACTGAATAGTCATCCAAAAGTCGGACCCACCTTAAATTCACCACCCCTTAGCGCATGCTGAATAGAAATGTTTTCTTTCTCAGATATGTACATAAGCCACTGAATAGCAGGTGTGGAGTACCTCTTCAATTGTCTGTGGTAGTTGTCTGGGGGGAGAACAGCAACAGTGCATTCTTTCAAAAACAGAAACCTGTACATCGCTATAGAAACTGAGGCTATGGTGACGTACTGGAAGGGGTCTAAGGATACTGTTTCATACCCACGGTATCATCGTCTGACTGTTTTAAAATACTTTTCCTAGTCATCTCCAGTACTTCATTTCTAAATCTGACACAGGCTTTTCAAGAATTTCAACATCTAACTGACAATAGTAGCGAGCTCTTTTTCAGATTAAATTCTCTATGTCTGTTAGCTAGGTACCATTGCAAAACTCTTGCTTTTCTGCAGGCAACATATATTCAGGACCATAAAACTGAGCATCGGGCAGGGGTCCTACATAATTTTCATTAGCCTTGGTGTTAAAAAATGGGGAAGTAGCCTTTAGCAATCTCATTCTCAAATCCAAGGGCTGCAGGGATTTTTGCTAGTTTAAAAGGAAGAAAACAATGGCTGTCAATAAATCTGATGTGTAGGGATGTCACTGTGACACAGAGTACTTTTCCTCCTTGTGTGAGCAATTTAATATCAATTCTTTCCTTGACTAGCTGGCTAATGATAAAGTAACTGTCATAGCCTTTGGCATTGTGTGCTATAAATGTGTAGTGTCTAAATGGGGCATCAATAAAATGTCCTACAAAATCTTTTATGCAATCTTCACCTTCGAATTCCCAGGACCTCTTCCCATCTAACTGCTTAGCATACACAAAATTTGGTATGTGCACCCCCGTTTCTTGTGTGGCTTCAAAATCAAACACTATATATTTCTCAGTGCTTTTACAACTGTGAGTGGTGACATGTAACACAGATGCTTGTCGGCTGTCATGAAAGAACCACATCTGCTACACTGAATCAATTTACATGTATGAGATCCCTTGTAAAAAACAAAACATTGTTCACACAGTTTCATGGATTTACAAGACCCTGTATCACCATCAGCTCTAGCTAAATGTCTTTCTAGGCATGCTGAAGACCTACAGATCTTCTTACATTTGTGACACGATACTGTGCCAATTTCTTTTTTGAGACAACATGGGTCGAAACAAACTTTGCACTGTTGTGCACAGATATGATTCCCCTTATGGCTATAGGCTACATCACAATATTCACAGAGGTACCGTGCGCCTATGGATTTTTTTACATTAGTGATGCCATAATAATGTTTTTCATGTAATAATACAAACAGTGTTTTAGGAAATCTTTCTGGACCTGTTGAAAATGTTTGCCAGTTTCCTTCATTATGATATAAAATCTTAATTTTGACTCCTAAAAGCGTTCAAACTGTGACACATCACTAAAAGTGACAGGGCTTTGGTCTGACAAACCTAGCTCAGCATACAATATTTTAGCCTTGTTCAACAACTGACTGTCACTCATATGTGGATTTAAGAGTGCGAGAATGGAGCCACCGAACACAAACTATTGTCTCTGTTATTTAAATCAATCAGGTATCGTCTCTTTTTTGTAAAATCCTGCTATACAAGATGGAGCTCAGTGTCCGTCTCCCCCACCCCGACCCTGGTGGTTTCTGATGGTCGTTATCACAAGATGTATAGAGGAATCAGCAATTACTTCAGTATTGCTCTGTAGCATATCAGCTATCTGATCTAAGAAGGTTGCAGCATTTAGTTCATTTGGACTTGTCTTTCTTGAGAACAAGGGTGATTCAAAGAAGCAGCATTTAATCTTACCTGTATAAAATCCCCATATTGTGTTTTTCTTCACACTGTCTAACAAACTTTCTATAGCCTGGTGCATTGCTGCAATAGCCTCTGTAAAAGATTTTATTTTATCTAGATTTATAAACTTATATCTTTGATGAAATTCTGTAGCATTAAATTTTTTAAACTCATGTCATATTCCTGTACAGCTTCTAAATACACTGTAGGGGTCGCCCTGTTAGCCTGATCATCATGGTTTTCTAATTCAGACTGCAGACCATTTGTAACATTTGTAACAACCTACGCTGCACTATTTTCCTGGCATGTTTTACTTTTCTGATCAACTTTTCTGTATTGTTTTATTTTTACCCAGATTTTTTTTTTTGACCCCATTTGTTATTTTTTTCATTTTGCTAGTGATGCAACCCCTTGTACTCAGTTTATGAGAGCTTCTGTGCTTTCACTTTGTATTTTGTTCTTTGTTTTGGCAGCTTTTCCTCCAAGCCCTGTACTTTTCATACATGACGGCTGCACTAAACGCAGTCTTCAGTTCTCTGATTGAACATTTGGAAATATTGATTAAACCAAGCACACTGTTCAGTACAGTAGCTGAACTTTTTAAAAAGCTCAGATTTAAGCAGCTGATGATCGTAATCCTCACTAGATAATCTGCCCTCAATTACCAAGGCATTAAACAATCAATTGTTTTAAAAATATAGGCTTTCCCAATATTGATCATGTCAATGTCACTTTCTTGAAACCTTTGGTCAGAAACTCTTGAGCTGCTGCTCCTAAATGGCTGTACAATGTTTATTGGCACATTTGGTTCATTTACAGCTGCAGAGACTCTTAAAACATTGCTCGTAGATGGTTGTATATCTTGTTCAGTTATGCTATATGTATTCTGGTCACTGACCCCAGTTGAAATTCTGCCATGCCTTTGAAAAACATCACGTTCATGTAATGATCTCTTTTTCCCTCTCACACCTGTAGGGTTTGTCTGTGAGGCTGTTTAAAAACAGAAAATAAACCCCTGTCACTACTTCGGTATTTTTAAAACTTTTATAAGACAACATTTAAACTCTAAAACCTGCAGCATCTACTATTTTCTAGTTAAAAATACACACCTTCTGTAGCAGTAATCTGGGGTTAGCCAGCCTCACCCTCCAGGATTTCTCTGCGTTCTATTTAAAACAGAAAATAAGCCCCTGTCACTACTTGGTATTTTTAAACTTTATAAGACAACAGTTAAACTCTAAAACCTGCAGCATCTACTATTTTCTAGTTAAAAATACACACCTTCTGTAGCAGTAATCTGGGGTTAGCCAGCTCACCCTCCAGGATTTCTCTAGCGGTTCTATTAAAACAGAAAATAAGCCCCTGTCACTACTTCGTATTTTAAAACTTTTATAAGACAACATTTAAACTCTAAAACATGCAGCATCTACTATTTTCTAGTTAAAAATACACACCTTCTGTAGCAGTAATCTGGGGATTAGCCAAACGATTAAATGTTTGGATAAGCTCATTAGAGTCCATGGTTCCATGGCTAATTGTTGAATATTTTAATTTTCAGCTCAACACAAAAGGACAGAGCGATACTAACACAACTGCTACTTGAGCTTCCAGTATCTTGAAATGCTTATATAAAATGACTCAGACCCTCCTCCCCTCCCTCCCTCACCACCCCACCGCAAGTATGTGTCAAGTAGTGAAAACATCTGGCACTGTCCATCAGACCAACACCTCCTCTCCCCATTCTCCAAGGGTGGGCTATATAAGACCCTATGCTAGTCAATGTAGGCTTTTGTTTCTCACTTCATGCGACAGCTGGAAGGCATTAAGAAATGCCTTTCTGCTAATAGGCTGGTCACAGTCTAATTAAAACAGATGCTTTTTATCAATCTTAAAACACAGAGAGGCCGTGGAGTGCAAGCCTAGTTATGTCTTGAAAAGTCAAAACAGAAATTCTGTCTTTTTAAACAGCTGCGCCCTTTAAATTAGTAATTTGGTAAAACTGCTTGCATACCACTAATCAGAATATAAAACTTATTTTGTTAAAAGTTAATCATGAGAAACACAAGTTTTTCACATTTACTATGTAGGACAGTTCAAAAGAAATGCCATACTGCTAATTAAAACAGATGCTTTTATCACTCTTAAAACACAGAGAGGCAGTGGTGTGTTTTGAAAAGGCAAAACAGAAATTCTGTCTTTTTTAAACAGCTGCGTCCTTTAAATTAGTAATTCGGTAAAACTGCTTGCATACCACTAATCAGAATATACATCTTTGTAACATATCATTTATTTTTCTATTTAGTACTACATGACTTTTTAATTTTTTGATAATGTAACTATACTACATGACTTTTTAATTTTTTGATAATGTGACTATAGACATTTTGCAACAAAAGCATAAAGCTACTTTTTTACAGACCCCTGTAATCCCCAAAATTTTAAGACACACGTTTCCAAAGAGAATCAATAGGCCTTTGTAGCCATGGCTGTGTAAATGAACAACAGATGTTTTGTCACGTCTTAACAGACAAAGACCCCTACCACACAGCCAACAGTCCCGTGAGCTCCAAAAAGGCCATCTATATTTTAAACATCCACAAAATACATTGCTTTTTCCTGCGTGCCTAATGAGGGACGGACACACATACACACACACACACACACACACACACACACAAAGTGTGTATTTTTTTGCAACGACTCTAAGCAAAGCTGTATATACATTTTAAGACTGTGTGCTTTAAAATTATTTTTGAAAGAGAAACATTATCATTTTACATTCTGTCTTTTCTTTGTAAGATATTATTTTTTCAAAACATTATAAATATCATACACATTTGATTTCAGCCTTCTCCTTGATACTACACAGAGCTGAGGGGGTGAACTATAGGTATGTGTATTCCTTTTTTCTTATATAGTTTTATTCTTTCTAATTCATGACAAAAGTATAATTAGTTTTTAGCGATTGTTGCAATGCTATCCAGAGAAAACTGCTGAACCATCTTATTTACACAGAGTCCCCGTTTTAGCTTATAAATGTTACATGCGTATACATAAAAGCTATCCTTTTGATGCAAGTTTGACACAGTCCTACAGATGCATTTTAAATAATTTTGTATACTGTTACAAAACAGAAAAAGGGTTCTCACACAGGCAGATGAATTCCCTTGGGGTGGGGGTCTCCACACAGATCTGTGATATCTCTGCACGATCAGGTTCCTCCTAGATACTTCTTTCTGAAAATATCCTAATCAAAAAACACACATGCCCCTGCAGTTATACAATAGGCCTACAGGGTCACACACCACTACATAAACACTAACTGATTTTTGGGTGGGATGAGCACGGTGATGAAGAGGGACAGGGGTTTGAGCCAGGATGGTGGGGTGCAGGAGAAAGGAGGACACAGGAGTTCAACCTAGCATGGTGGGACCCGGGTTCGAGACAGGATGGTCTGGCAGGGCTCGAGGAGTGTACGAGAATGAGGGGTGGGGGGAAGGGGTTCAAGCCAGGATGGTGGGAGTGCAGGAGACAGGAGGGGACTCAGGAGTTCAACCTAGCATGGTGGGGCTCGGGTTCGAGACAGGATGGTCTGTCAGGGGCTCGAGGAGTGTACGAGAATGATGGGTGGGGGGCAGGGGTTCGAGCCAGGATGGTGGGAATGCAGGAGACAGGTGGGGATGCAGGAGTTCAACCTAGCATGGTGGGACTCGGGTTCGAGACAGGATGGTCTGGCAGGGGCTCGAGGAGTGTACGAGAATGAGGGGTGGGTGACAGGGGTTCGAGCCAGGATGGTGGGAGAGCAGGAGACAGGTGGGGATGCAGGAGTTCAACTTAGCATGGTGGGACTCGGGTTCAAGACAGGATGGTCTGGCAGGGGCTCGAGGAGTGTACGAGAAGGAGGGGGCGTAAGACGCTTACAAAATGGTGCTGTTAGGTCATTTCCTGTGCAAGGGGCGGGGCACTGGGTTCAAACGCATGTCATTTTCCACCAAAAGGGGCTGGACACGGGTTCGAATGCGTGTCATTTCCTGCGCAAGGGGCGGGGCATGGGTTTGAGGTTGCATCACTTCTGCCAGAAGTGGGCGGGGCTAGCGCATTTTAGGGAGGGACTTCCGGTTTAACAAGGGGTGATTCTGATTGGTCCGTTTTAGGCCACGCCCACCTGTCAAATGACATTGCACGCACTGATTGGCTGAAATTTAACATTTGACGAGATATATGAACTTATACTACTTATGAAGCTACTTACCAGAGTTGCCCACTAACAATTTAATTGCGAGTGCCTGAGCAGCAAGGGGGAGCGAAGCGAATGGGACAAGAATGGCTTGTAGCATCTCCCTTATAAAAAGAGTACTGCCACCTCCCCTTTTCCCAGGTCTGTCAATTCTGAATAGGGAGTAGCCCATGATGGCCACAGTGGAATCTTGTGTCTTAGGGGTGAGCCACAGTTCAGCCACAGCCAGGATATCAGGTTGGTGCTGTACCATCCAGCCTTGTAGAATGTCATGCTTTTTTTAGGAGACTGCATATATTTATAGAAGCAATTAGGAGGCCATCCATCCTGTCCCTAGAGTAAGAAGTGGAAGGGGGAGGACCAGAGTTTGGGTCAATATTTTCAGACAGAAGTAAGAGAAGGACTGTATGCCGGAGAATTTCAATTTTAAGCAGTCTGAGTTTAATAGAGGGGTAGCGGGGGTAGGGTTGGGGTTTGGTTCCCACCACTGGGGTGGAAAGGGGCCTGATGTGGTGAGCTAGTAGGTCAGATAAGTGTAGGATGGTGTGCTGGGGGTTAGTGGTAGGCCAGAGAGGCTGGGAAACAATTGGCAGGGAAGCACTAATAGTTTCACTACAATGGGCTAGTTATAGTGACTCCTTTATGTCACCACATTTGTGGTCGACATAAAGGAGTCACTCAGACTGTGTTCTCTTCAGGGGCTTTGCCCTGTACCCTCAACTACTAAATTAATCAAGTCCAAGTTGGAGTTGCTCGGGGAGGTGCAATACCCCCAGACCCCCAGAAAACAGTGCCAGGGGGCCCACACTGACACTACAATGACCTGGGGCTGTTGTCTCTGTAGGGTCGGTCACGGTAAAATTATTGCCACCAATGCATCCCTTCAACAGATCTCCATGACTCTTAACAAAGCCTGTAGTCTCCTCACTGGGGCAGCATGCCTCATGCATACGTGTGATCTCTATACCCAGGCAAGCTGGCTACAGTTTAAAGATAGACTCAAGTACCAGACCTGCTTATCTGCAAAAACAATTAGCTTATGTCTAGACTCAAGTACCAGACCTGCTTATCTGCAAAAACAATTAGCTCATGACTTGCCTCCTTTGGGGTTCAGAAAATCCTAAGCCATTTCAGTGACCTCTGTCAAACATGAGGCTCAAATAGCCAGCTCTTCACTGTCCCATGTTACCACACAACTCAAGGACGTTTTTTTCACCTATAGAGCCCCATTATGGCTCAACTTCCTTTACAGCGACATCTGGAGAACAGTGACCACCAGTCATTGTGGTTTGAAATCACAGAAAGAGCAGAACCAAACCACACAAAAACACGTATCCTGAATTTTAGGGGAGCAGACTTTGTGAAAATGGGGAGATACTTGAAAGAGGCATTAAGGGGAATGGGACAGGAATCAGGGGTTGAGGAACAGTGGGCAGTATTTAAAATGGGGATTACAAGAACAACAGAATTATGCATTAAGCAGGTTAGCAAGAGGAAAAGGAAGAGGAGACCATTATGGTTTTCCAAAGAGGTAGCAAAGAAAGTGAAAGCCAAAAAGACTGCATTCAGGCAATACAAAAAGACACAGGCAGAAGGGGATAGGGAGAAGTACCAGGAGAAGCAAAGGGAGGCAGGGAGGTCAGTAAGGAAAGCCAAAGCTCAGACAGAAGAACACATTGCAAAATCAGTGGGTAGAGGGGACAAAACCTTTTACACATACATAAGTGAAAAAAGAAAGACAAAGGGAGGGATAGTGAGACTGAAGGGGGAGGATGGGGATTGCGTGGAGGATGACAACAGTAAAGCTGACATATTGACCAGGTATTTCTGCTCAGTCTTTACTGAGGAAGAGGAGGTTAATGGGTCTGAAGGGAGTACAAGGGATGAGAATGGTGCAGAAATGGACACAAGTCCCTTTACACGAGAAAGGGTCCTGAAGGAACTGGGAGTAATGAGTTGATAAAGCAAAGGGGCCAGATGGGGTGCACTCCAGGGTCCTTAAAGAACTAAGAGAGGTGGTGGCTGAACCTCTGGCTATCTTGTTTAGCCAATCACTGGAAACAGGGGAGGTACCCAAAGACTGGAGGACAGCAGATGTAGTCCCCTTATACAAAAGCGGGAACAAAGAGGAAGCAGGGAACTACAGACCAGTCAGCCTCACCGGTAGTGGGGAAGATCATGGAAGCACTACTGAAGGAGAGATTGGTGGAACATCTGGTTGTCAATGGACCTACAGGACCCAAGGCAGCATGGTTTCATCAGGGAGGTCATGTCAGACCAACCTCGCTGAATTTTTTGACTGGGTGACTAGGGAGGTGGATCAGGGAGGGCAGGGACATGGCCTCATCTGGACTTCAGCAAGGCCTTTGACACTGTGCCACATAGAAGACTACTACACAAACTGGGGAATATGGGTGTAGGCAGGACAGTAGTGTGGTGGGTAGGTAACTGGCTGAGTGGCAGGACACAGAGGGTGGTGGTAAATGGCTGTCACTCCACAGATGGAAGAGTGACCAGTGGGGTACCACAGGGATCAGTGCTGGGACCGGTTCTATTCAACATCTTCATCAGTGACATCACGCAGGACCTAGAAGGCAGAATTTCACTGTTCGCTGATGACATGAAGCTCTGTAACAGAGTAGACACACAAGAGGGTGTGGACAGAATGAGAAGGGACCTGCAGAAACTTGAAGAATGGTCAGGGGTTTGGCAGTTGAAATTCAATGCAAAGAAGTGCAAGATAATGCATATGGGGCATAAAAACCCTGGCACAATATATCAGTTAGGGGGTGAGGATATAGCATGCACCAAACAGGAAAGGGATCTTGGGGTTATCATCTCTAATGACCTCAAGGTAGGGAAACAGTGTGACAAGGCAGCAGGTAAAGCAAATAGGATGCTGGGATGTATAGGCAGGGGCATCACCAGCAGGAAAAGGGAGGTCATAACTCCACTATACAAGACACTAGTGAGGCCCCACCTGGAGTACAGTGTACAGTTCTGGAGACCATACCTACGTAAGGACATAGACAGAGTAGAGAAGGTTCAGAGGAGGGCAACAAAGATGGTGCATGGATTGCATCACAAGTCCTATGAAGACAGGTTGAAGGACCTGAACATGTACTCCCTGGAGGAGAGGAGGGAGAGAGGGGATATGATAGAGACATACAAGTATCTCACAGGGAGGAACAGGGTGCAGGAATACACTATTTTTAAGCGAAAAAGAAATACCAGAACTAGAGGGCATGAGATGAAGTTGGAGGGAGGACGATTCAGAGGAAACATGAGGAAGAATTTCTTCACAGAACGGGTGGTGGACAAGTGGAACACCCTGCCAGAGGAAGTGGTGGGGGCTGAAACAATCACGGGATTTAAGAATGCATGGGATAGACATAAAGGAATTCTGGAGGTCAGGGGTAAGGGGCAACAGACTTCTAGGAAAACATAAACTGAACTTACAAGCTCAAATGGGCAGACTAGGTGGGCCATAGACCCTTATCTGCCGACACTGTCTATGTATCTATGTATTTCCTCTGTAACTAAGCTGGGCTCATTCAAATATAAACTCCAACAATCTCTCATGGCAAACAACAGCTGTGATTGCTACCACTAATTATGCCTATATTATTTTTCCTGTTGTGTCACCCGATTATTGCCTCTGCTACCTCATCAGCACTTTTGTAACTACCCCAACCTGGAAACCCTCACTCAACTTAAACTCTCCTCTCCCTCTCCCAACCCTTCCAATTCCTCACTCCCCTTCTCCCCCTCATGTCCCTATCTCATTCCTTCACACTTCCCACTCCCTACCAAGCTCCCCTCCACCAATCTACCAATGACTGACAATGCCTCTGAGGCCGCTGCACCCCTGTGTCCTAAGTTTATGAATTATTTTATACAATAATAACATGTTCCTCCCACTCATTCATCTCATCCCCTTGCTCACTCCTCCATACTCCCTTCTTCCTACCTACCTTCATACCCACTTATCTGATAATACCCCCTTGGCTGCTTGTCATTGTCTGTCGTTAAGTGTATGTTTTCATATTCATTGTAAAGTTACTGCATGGCATACATTGTACAATGCCACCACAAACCCAAATTGCATGGCGGACTGGTGCTGCTCCAGCAGTCCTGGGCTGGGTGGAAGGGAACTCTTGCAGTATGCCTGCTGGTTTCAGCTGCTCTGGAGGTAAAGTCAATGTTAATGAACCTGAGCGTTGCACAGTCAGGACTCAGGGGTTAGCTATGCTGTGTGTGGTGTTCTTACTTTCACTTTCGATTTTCTTTAAAGCTAGCAGGACAAAAGGCCACCCACAATAGTAAAAATGAACTTACTGGAACAGAAACACAGACAAAAATACTAAAGACAAACATTTGTCAATGCCGAATGTTTGCTTGCTGATATTAGCATTGGACGTGCAGGAGTTAGACAGATGCAGAATGGGAATGGCAGTGAAGTACTGAACTCACGCTAACCCCACCTCCACCTTGCAGAGATGGACAGGCATTGGGGTGTGCCTTTGGGCCGTTGCCCATAACACTTATGACGTTCAACCTCACCCTATCCTGCAGACACCGACAAGTGTTGAGGTGTACCTTGGGGTGTTTGGCTTTATAGTCACCCCATTTCATAATGAAATACACTGAAATGGGTACAGTATAGGAGAAATGGGTGAACTCTGGTGCCGATGAGTCCAAGGTACACCTTGATGCCTGACACTGGCTTCAGGTTGGGGATGTGGATGGAATGGCATAAGCATTACAGCTGGCAATCCAAAGACACATCCCTGACACCTGTCAGTCTGTACAGGATGGGATGTTATGGTTAGAAACCCTAATGTCCCGGGCTTTTGTTGGTATTTGCACTACAAATTTTCAGCATGGCATTTTTGTGACCCCTACCTCACGAAAGCATTTGGGACCTCGGCTCATGAACAGTGGCACTGTGATTTTGTTAATCTGTCCCACAAGTTGATTTCTAACAGTGACCACGCCATTCTGTACCAGATGTGTGAAAACACAGTTCAGGCAGGATGTGAAAAATGACAGCTGTACCATTCATAGGGAGGTGTGAAGAGATGGCAGTGTTGACAATCTGGAGTGAAAATATTAAAAATGATCAAACGACATGTGTACATGGAAACTGCATAATGCACGCATGTAACACAGTCATTTAGTGGAATTATTTCACCAAATGTTCAACATAGGCATTTTGTGACCTCTGCTCATGAACACTGTCACTATGATTTTCTTATTCTATCCCGAACATTGATTTCCCACAGCAACTGTGCCATTGTGCGCTAGATGTGTGGAAACACATGCTGGGCAGGATGTGAAAAATGACAGGTGTACTGTTCATAAGGCAGTGTGCAAAACTGACAATGTTGAAACTCTTGAATGAAAATATTACAAAGTCTCGAAGGTATGAGTGTGCATGGAAACTGCGCAATGCACACTCATAGCATCATCATTTTATGGAGTTTTGTAACCAAATTTTCAACATAGGTAGTAGCTTGGCAGAAGACACCAGGAGGAAGGACTGCTATGTGACTGGACTTCTCTACTGGGACTAAAGAAGTAGAACTCTTGTACTTGGACCTTTAATTTAGGGTAAAAAACAAACAAACAAAACAAAAAAAAAGTATGTGTTTGTCTGAGTTAACTGAACTGAATGGTTATCTGAACAGTTATCTAGGTGTAAATTTCAGGTGATTGAAAGGACTTGATAGTTGTGCAGTTTAAATTACTCGTAGAAATATCTAGTAAGTAGGGGGAGTGGCTTAGCTAGAAGGAAGCTAAATTTAAAAATGCCTTAGAAAGATTCTGCTAGTAGCTTGGCAGAAGACACCTGGAGGAAGGACTGCTGTGTGACTGGACTTCTCTACTGGGACAATATTGCCCTCCATCCGTCCCTTCCACCCTCCCACCCAAGGCTAGTTCTACTTTTATAGGCACAGGATTGACTGACAATAGGAACTTCCTGTTTGGGAGCAGGAAGTGAGTGATCACACAGCCACCAAAGACCCACCATCTTAGAAGGCCAAGAGTAGCTCTCTGGCCCCCTCTAGCTGCTGGAGGTCTACCTCTGAACAAGTAAGGGGTCTACTGAGAAATATAGGATATTCTTGTCTCAGAACAGGACAATCAGGAGCTCAAAAGGGCACACAGGCAGAAAGTAAGTAGAGAGAGAGAATAGAAATAAAAAACAGAGGAAAGAGTAAGGATTCCAAACAGTCAAGGGGCCATAAATAAGACATGATGGGAGGGGTGCAGTGCAGTGGCTGTGGAGCAGCAGTCTTCCGGGAGACATTCTAGAGGATGCGGTGTTGTCCCATCTGCAGGCACCTCTCTGGGCTGAGGGAGGAGGTTGCTCATCTCTAGGCTGAGTTGGCCAGGATTTGTGGGACCTCCTCTTCCATCCAGGGACCACCAGTGCCACTGCCATTGCCTCAGAGGTTGCCAAGAAAGAGGAGCGGTTGCACCACAGTGGGCTCAAGGAGGGTGAGGGTGGTGGAACAGAGGCACATCCCTCCAGTTGTACCTCTCCACAACTCCTATGCTATTCTGGCAAAGTGTGGCTCCTCTATGGAGGCATCCACAGTGGAGACCAAGGAGGATGCTGGGAACCTCCACAAAGGAGACCCACAGGAGGGTGGCAGGGGACCCCACAGGGGAAGAAAATGACTCCTAGTGGGGGACTCCATTGTTAGGAAGGTAGAACTGGGGGAGGAAGGGGAGAGGGAGATAAGGTGCCTGCCTGGTGCCATGGCTTGGAGGGACAGAGAGTGAATCCTCAGGATTGCCGGAGCAGCTGCACAGCGGAGGGAGCTGGATGTCATTGTCCACCTAGAGACAAATGACCTGGCTAAGAAAGGGATTAGAGAAGTGCAGGAACGGTTTGTGGAATTGGGAAGGGGCCTTAGACAAGTAGCACGCATGATAACCTTCTTGGAGGTGCTGCTCATCTATGGCATAGGAGAGGCTAGGGTGTTCCGCATCATGGGATTCACTCAGTGGTTGAAAAACTGGTGCAGAGCTCAGGGATTTGGCTTCACTGGGGACTGGGGGTCCACCTGGAGTGATGCAAGCCTATACTGGCATGATGGGCTGCATCTGTCCAGGAGGGGAACCAGGATCCTAGGTAATAGGTTTAAATGCTTCATTGGCAAGCACGTAAACTAGCCAAGGGGGGAGGCACTGGAAAGGAGCAGGGAAATCCTAGCGCCCCAAAAAAATCATGGTAGTAAATGTGGCAAACACCAACATAGAGGTGTCGATAGGGAGAAGGGCAGGGATAAATGGGGAAAGTGACAAAGGCAAGAAGGACAGGGATGGAGCAAAAAGGAGTAAGGCCATCAGAAAATGGAGGGTAATGAGTACCAATGGCCGTAGTCTGGGCAACAAGCTCCCTGAGCTGGTGGCCTTGATGGAAGAGGGATGCCTGGATATCATAGCAGTCACAGAAACATGGTACACAGAGAACCATGACTGGGATGATAACATACCAGGGTACATAAGCTACAGGAGAAACAGGCAGAGGAGAAGAGGGTGAGGAGTAGCTCTCTATGTAAAGGAAGGGATAGAAACAACTGAAAAAAAGAGTAAACAGGGAGGACAGGAGGCACTGTGGGTCACCTTGGAGACTGGAAAGGACACCACAATCCTCACAGGGGTTGTGTACAGACCCCCATGTCAGGGGGAGGGAATGGACAAGGATATGATAGAAGGCATTCTTAGGATGGCAGAGAAAGGGGAGATACTGTTGATGGGAGACCTGAATATGCTAGATGTTAACTGGAGCACATTTGCTGCAGCCACATCCATGAGCAGGGCCATTCTCGATGCCCTACAGGTGGCAGGCCTCAGACAGCTAGTTTCAGAACCCACTCATAAGGGAGCAATCTTAGACCTCGTACTCTCAAATGGGGGCAGTGAGTGGATCTCAGATCTAGAAATGGGTTGCCATCTGGGAACAAGTGACCATCAAACAGTGTGGTTCACGTTAAACTCAGCTACAGAGTCAAGCTATACAAAAGTAAGGGAACTGGACTTCAGGAGGGCTGACTTTCGCAAGATGGGAGAGAGCCTCAGAAAAGCACTAGCAAACAGGCTAGAAGAAGGGATGGAGCAACAATGGGGAATCATCAAAACTGCCATCACAGAGGCAACAAGCCTTTTTGTGAAGCAAATAAACAAATCAAAATGAAAGAAAAAGCCACTATGGTTCTCAAAAGAGGTGGCTGGGAAAATCAAGGAGAAAAATACAGCATTTTGGAAGTATAAGGAAACACAGAAGGAGCAAGACAGAGAGCTGTACCAGTTAAGGCAGAAGGAAGCAGGGAGGGAAGTCAGAATAACAAAGGCCCAAACTGAGAAAAAGATAGCCAACTCGGTTAAGAAGGGGGATAAAACCTTTTATAGGTACATCAGCGAGTGTAAAAAGACAAAGGGAGGGATAGTGAGGCTGACTAGAATGAACGGTGGGTGGGTAGAGGGGGACAGTGAAAAATCAGGGATACTGAACGAATATTCCTGCTCAGTATTCACAAAAGAGGAGGGGGAAGTGCCTAATCCAATTAACAGAAGCAGTCTTGATAGGGGGGTCGATCCCAGTCCTTTCACAGAAGAAAGGGTTCTGATTGGGCACCCCTGTTGGCTTTCATGGGGACTGTGAGAGGCAGACGGTGATGGCCACTGCCATGTTTATTGAAATGGAACATCAGACAAGGCAAGCTGTAATTTGCTGCTGTAATCAGGGACCACCCCAGTAGCAAAAACAGCTGATTGTTAATGATGGGGCACTCCGTGATTGTAAAGGCAAGTTTCTTTCAAGTTGACGGCACTCTACAAAACTGCTGTCAGACAGCCTGCTCCTCTATTGGCACCACAGAGACCAGCTCCAAAATGGACTGCTGGCATTCGCCACAACACTGCTGCACCTCCACAACTCGCTACTACAGCAAGCTGCTGCAATATGTTTCTTGCGCAAGTGCGCAAGCAAACATAAAAAATATAAAAGAGGAAAAAGAGGAACCAGTAGGCTCACTACGTATAGAGGTAGTCAAGGACCAGAACTTTAGATTGATTTGTTTTGTTAGAAATTTGGCCTATTAGTGACTGCAGAACTACTCTCAGCCAGGTTATGTAAGGGGAGGCTGGGTGGGACATTAAGCATACAGAAGAATCCCTTGGAAGAAATAATTTTACTATGGTGAATATTTTTTTTTTCTCACCCCAGGAATTCTTCTGTATACATATTTTTATCATAGCATTCTTTATACTCCTGTAGCCCGACCTGCATACATCCAGCCACCACCTTCATCCCTGATCAGCCTGCAAGCTCATTCACATACCGGCTTGCAAAATGCTGCACCTGCTGGGGGGACACCCTATGTCCCCCTGAGCCCGGCCAAGAACCAATACCGGAGTGCAGTTCCATGACAGGCCCCCCCAGTTGCTGAAGTGCAGCCAACAAGTTGCCTTGGTCATCTGCCATTTTTCCTCCTGTATTTCTCCCTGAGAAGTGTGGACGTGCAATGACATCAAGGCACAATGTGCCAAAGACTGCCACACTTCTCCCTCTATGTGTCCCAACTCCTGCAGTACCCCAGACTTCCTTCAAGGGCCTCTGCAATGTGATGGATGCCCCAAACCCTCCCCAGGGAAAGGAGAGGAGAGCAGTCCTACGGATGCCAACCCCCGACAACCCGGGCTCGTTCCTGAACCGGATTCGCTGGTGTGGAGCAAGGTGTGGCCTCCAGTGCCTCAACCCTCAGTGCCACTGGGCTGGCCTAATTCTTCTGTATACTTTACTGTTGCAAACTACAAAGCAGTGCAAACAAACACATATAGGAAGAGCACAGATGCATAGATACCAAAAATGGAGTCGTCCAACTCCATTTTTGGTATCTATGTATCTGTGCTCTTCCTAGATGTGTTTGTTTGTGTTTAGTTTTGAAGTGTGCACCCGCATATTTTGAGTGCTCCCGTTTGTTGTGTTCTTTTACAAAGCAGTGCAGTTGGGAGGTGGGAACAGAATCTTCGTAGGAAACAGTTTCTGCAGGACCACAGTGCCAAAGTTTGCATCAGATCTAGGCTGTACATCTAGGCAATAAATGCTTTGTGAAGGTTTGCACAGTCTTCCATGTAGCTGCTTTGCAGATGTCAAGCAAAGGTACATCTCTTGATGCTGCCACAGAGGCTGCAGTTCCTCTAGTGGAGTGGGTTATAAGGCCTCGAGGTGGTTGTTTGCCAGACTTACTGTAACAGAATTGGATGCAAGAGACTATTCAATGAGAGATAGTTCTCTTAGATGCTGGCCTGCCTTTGTCTACTTCACCAAAAGTGAGGAAAAGCTGAGTATGAGAGGCATTGAGCTGCTTGGTATGCTCTAGGTCACAGGTCAAAGCCCGTATGGAGCCTGCATTCACCAGGACTGAAATTGTCTGTGAATAAGACTGGGAGCGTAATGGATTGGTTGAGGTAAAATTCAGACACCACTTTGTGCAAGAATTTCCTTTTGGTTCTGAAAACTACCTTAAACATGTGGAAGATAATGTATTTAGGCTTATTGCAAAGGGCCTACAATTCTGAAATTCTTCTGGCTGAAGTAATTGCCACTAAGAAAAGTTTTCCAGGTGACATATTTTAAGCCAGTTATAGACATAGGTTCAAATGGGGACTCCATGTAGTAGTAGTAGTAGTAAATCTTTTTTATTCATAAGAATAAGGGAAGCATTCAATTGAGCATAGCTCATTTACAATGACGTCCCAAGTATCAAAAGGACAAACAAACATCAAACATCAGTTTCAGAAAAACATAACAGTCAATATTATTAAAAACAATATAAAAATATACAATATACAGCAAGGAGCAATATATATAAACAATCAATTTTAAATATCACATTGATTACAATTCAATTGACTGCTAGCCCATCCCAAGTACCATTTATTCAAATCAGAAAAGTAAATTATCCGATTCTCATCCCTTAGACACACAGGAATTTTGTTCCATAGAGTCACACCTCTAAAAGGAACCGATGACTTGCCAACATTCAAATTACATCTTGGGGTTAAATAATGCAGACCTTGGGCAGACCTAAGATTATCCTTCATACTTCTAAGAGGAAACAACTGAGAGATATAAATTGGAACCCCTTTTTTCCAAATGTGGAACATAAATTTAAGAAGATGAAGGTTCCTACACTCAGAAGGCCTGACCCAACCCAAGCTGTTAAACAGAAGACATCTTTGAGTCCTATAAGGGACCTCCAGTACAAATCGAGCCATTCTATGAAACATCAAGTCCACCCTCTCCAATAAACAGTCAGAGGCTCCACCATAAAGAAGATCCCCATAATCTAATGTAGGTATTAATAAAGAGTTTGCAACATTTAAACGGATATCCCTTGACATATATCCCTTAATCCTATAACGAGCCCCTAATTTCTTATTTAAACTCACTATCATATTATTTATATGAAGGGACCAAGATAGATTACAATCTAATCATGAACCCAAATACTTACAATTATCCCCTTCTGTTAAAATAGTATCATCCAAGGTTGTTATATTCAGACCTGAATTCTGTTCTTTAGACTGCTTATTCCTAAATACAACAACCTGGGTCTTTTTAGAATTTAATACTAAAAAATGCTTCCTGAAAAATCCTGCACCTGATCAAAGGCCATCTGGAGCTTAGGTCTAATCAAATCCAAGGTTGGACCCTCTACATAAACTATCATATCGTCAGCATAAAGATGGTACCCTATATCGGGAAGGTCAAAACTAAAATTGTTTACATAAATGTTGAATAACAATGGTCCCAAAACTGGCTCTTGTGGAATATCACTTAACATATCAACTAAATTAGACCTAAAAGGGCCAATCTCAACAAATTGTTTCCTCCCTTTTAGATATGACATGAACCAATTAACAGCTTGGATAGATAAACCAATCTGGCTGACCCTGGACAGGAGCACCTGGTGATTTAAAGCATCAAAAGCTTTAGAAAGATCTATAAATAAAGCTTCAACCATTTGTCTCCTGTCCAGGTTCCGCTGCAGATAACTAACCACCTTAACCAATGCAGTATTGGTACTATGTTGGGACCTAAAACCAGACTCATAAATAGACATTCTACGATTAGAGTCCAAATATTCTCTCAATTGAACAGAAATAATTTTCTCAAAGATCTTTGAGATCTGTGACACGAGCGAGGTGGGCCTGTAGTTGCCCAGCTTGTTCCTGTTCCCACCCTTAAAGATAGGCTTTACTCTAGCTACCTTCCATCCCTCTGGAAACTCACCACAATTACAGTACAGGATAAACTGAAAATGAGGGCCAGTGGTTCAGCTATACGGGGGCAGCATGCATAAGCAATCTGGATGAAATCCTATCAGACCCAATTGCCTTAGAAATATTCAGCCTCAGCAATTCAGCCTGCACATCTTTTGATGAAATATGATGAAAACTAAAAATCCCAGAAACCTCCTGCTCAGATAAGTTATCTCTCCCAGTTGATATACAGTCTAACTGGACATCCTTAGTATGTCCGGGAGAAACCACCTTACTGAAATGTGAATTAAAATTATCCACAAGTTCCCTCCCAAGCATCACTTCAGTTCCCTCCACCACAATTTTATTTACCTCATGCCTATTATTTTTCCCTGTTAAATCAGATATAGTCCTCCAGAAAGATTTTACATCATTTTTATGATTATTATCTAACTTAAGTCTGACATATTCCTGTTTGGCTAACCTAACTTTTGATGTATAAACATTTCGAGCGTGTCTATATGCAAGTCAATCAACATCCCTCCCAGTTCTTTTGGCCATACCCTACTTTTTATCTCAATCTTTTCTGGCTTTAAACAGATCACTGTTAAACCATGTATTTCCCCTATATTTAGATTTCCTAGATCTCAATGGTACGTGTCTGTCACAAACATTTCAAAACTCTGTTATAAAAAAATCCCACACATCCGTTGCAGAAGGGATCACATCTAACCTAGACCACTGGACATTTTCCAGATCCAGCATAAATAATAGTCAAATCTTTTGAAATCTCTCCAAAACACCTTTTGGCCTAATTTGGGGGCAATGATATTTAATCTAGTGGCATAAATCAACTGATGGTCAGAGAATGATTCAGGTACTACTCCATATGATATATAATTTTTAGGAGAATTAGTAAACATAAGATCCAAAATAGTGGATTTCTGGGGCTCTCAATTGTTAAGTCTAGTAGGTTCCAATATCAGCTGGGTCAGTCCTAAATCAACCTGCAAATCAATTAGAGGATGACTTGCATCTATATCTCCCCAGTTCACATTGAAATCACCAGTGAGTAAGAATTCATGAACATTTTTATATATCAAAAAAAATTCTAATAAAATCTGAAAGACCCCTACTTCAACCTTAGGAGATTTGTAAATTTCCATAAGAAGAAGAGTTTTTTATATGGCACAGTGATCTCCACTGCCAACATTTTTATGCCACAGTCCAAACTAGGGCATAAGATTTCCCTAGATGTTAAATTACTTTCAATATAGACAGCAACCCCACCCCTTTTTTATTCCTATCCTTGTCCTGCAAAATCCCAAAATCCCTGCCCAAAATAATTTTGCAACGTAAACTGGGTCCTGGTAAACTGACACAATTAAAAGCACACCTCAGGGCCATGGATTGGTCTTTCATCTCGACCTCCGTAAACATAGATAGTGTCTTGGATCTATTTTCCCGGGCCTTTAATAATATATGTGACCTCTATGCACCCTTCACTAAAAGAATGGTCAAAGGCAATCACGTACCCTGGCTCACTGAAAGGCTCAAGTCTCTAAAGAGAACTAAAGACTCACTATGGCATCTCTCCTTAGAGTCTAGCCTCCCCCATGATAGACAGAATTACAGAACGGCCTGTAACGAGTGCACCTGGGCCATTCACAGGGCAAAAGCTGAATACTATAAAACCGCCTTAACTTCGTCCTGGGGCTGCGGCCGTAAGTTCTGGAACAACATCAAGGAAATTTGAGGTAAGGTCCCCAATCTTGTCCCCTCCCAGGTCATGTCAAATGGGGCCCTGACCTCTGACCCCTCTACCATCGCTGCTGTTTTCAGTGACACTTTCTCCAATCTCAGCCATGTCCTCCCCCCAAACTTCCATGACCCCCCAGCACCTAGCGCGCCCCCCTTCTACTTTCGCTGCATCTCACCCACATCTGCCAAACCATACCTTACCACTGCCCTTAGTCTCGCCACCTCCAATGCTGACTCCCTTGATCTCAGAATCCTCAGGCTCTCCCTTAAGAAAGTACTAGCTCCTCTCACCCACATTCTAAACCTCTCACTCTCATTAGGTAAATTCCCCGCCATCTGGAAATCGGCCTCTATCACTCCCATATTTAAAGGCAGTGATCATTCAGCCCCTAACAACTACCGTCCAATCTCCATACTCCCCCCCTCTCCAAGGCCTTAGAGCGAATAGTCTCGAATCAACTCACTGACCATCTCAACAAATATGGCCTTCTCTGCAAACAACAACATGGGTTCCACAAAGGCCACAGCACTACTATTGCCTTGCTTCAACCAACATCACACAACCACACAGCACTGGATAAAGGCCACTTCACTGGTGCTATCTTCATCGACCTCACCAAGGCCTTCGATACCATCCACCATACACTACTCCTAACCTCCTTACTCAACCTATGTCTATCAAAGGATGCAGTAGGTTGATTTGCCGACTATCTTTCCAATTGAACTCTTCAAGTTAAAATTGGCAATACTCTTTCCTCCAAATCTTCTGTCCTCACAGGGGTCCCTCAAAGGTCGATATTGGGTCCCCTCCTATTCAGCCTCTTCCTTAACTCCCTCCCGGCATCCTGCATTTCCAATCTATTACTTTATGCGGATGATGCTGTCATCTTCGCCTCCAGCACAGATTCCTCTCAACTCCACCTTTCCCTCCAGTCCAATTTCACAGCCGTCGAAAACTGGTTCACCTCCCAACTCCTTATCATTAATTATAAAAAAAACAAATGTATGCTTTTCACACATCAGTTAAATTCCAGGATAGGGCATTTCCCACAAATACTATCTGTGTCTCAGACCCCCTTGGAATTTGTCCATTTCTTCAAATACCTGGGCATAACTTTGGATACTGGCCTTACCTATCACGAGCATATTCGTCATT
Organism: Neoceratodus forsteri; assembly: GCA_016271365.2. Lineage (NCBI taxonomy): Eukaryota > Metazoa > Chordata > Ceratodontiformes > Ceratodontidae > Neoceratodus > Neoceratodus forsteri. The sequence goes on from CM057454.1 coordinate 1,231,159,072, forward strand.
TATCTAAGGCTCTAAATATTAGACTAGGGCTTTTGCACCGCTTTAAACACTGCCTAACCCATGAGGCCCTTAAGCTGGCTATCTCCTCCTTGGTACTCTCCCTGCTTGACTATGGACTTCTGACCTTTGGAGGGGCAAGCTCCTCAGCCCTTGATAGTCTTAGACTTGTACTAAATAGGGCCTGCCGGCTTTTACTAGGGTGTGACAGACTAACCCATACCTGTGCGGTACATCAGGATACCAACTGGCTTGATCTGGACAATAGAATCAAATTCCACACATGTGTCCTAGCAAAAAAAATCTCACTGGGCCACTCCCCTGCAGCCCTTACCCCTTTAATTAACGTGGACCAAAAAGCTCAGCACACCCGTAGCTGTGATACTTTATGTCTCTCCATCCCCTCCTGTTGTACAACACAATTCCATAGATCCTTTTGTTACAGAGCACCCTTTTGGATAAATTCCCTACCCAACGCCTTGCGTCTTGGTCAAAGAATTGGTCAATTCAAATCGCTCCTGGGTGCACATCTTCGGGCCATAAGTATCTGTGGCTGTAAATGAATTAGTGCCCTGCCCTTTACTACCTTGACAATGGCCTCTGGCTGACTTCTTCCTACATTTCCTAAAGCCGTCTTCTCAGGGTGTTAACTCCCCGACACCTGCTAAACTGCCACCTTACACACTAGCTCGGATAGCTAAACTTCTAGTCCTATAAATAACTTAGCTTCTGCACCCTGTAACACTTACTTTATTGTTTGTATGCACTACCTGCATTGTGTACTCTGCTTTACTGTATATGACATGGATCCTTGTGAATAAGTCTGTAACATTTTCCTATATTGCTTTATTCTGCTCTAACTGTTTTTTGTATTCTCTGTAACTATTATACATGACGTTGAACCTTTGTAAAGGAGTCTTTGACTCAAAGGTATTTCTGATCCCTGAAATAAATAAAAAATAAAAAAATAAAAATCTGGTAATTAGCTAATCCAGTTGAGTCCTCAGATACTCTATTATTCAGCCAGGTTTCCATAATGATGATAATCCCAGGTTTACATTCTCTTCAACTCAATCCCTAATAGCAACACAATTCTTCATCAAACTTCTTGCATTAAAATGTACAATATTTAAACCTCCAGAATTTGATACATCATTAATCAGGGAGGGACCAGGGTTCAGATGTGCATCATCACATGTAAGTAGACAATAAATAAGAAACATTTTCAGTAATCCTCTCATTTTAAACCTACAAATCCTATTTTGCATCATTAAAACACTCCCTTGTCATATTAACTCTCTGAAGAGACACAAGAAACACCGGCCTTCTAATCACTAGAGCTTTAATAAAGCTATTGTGACAATCATTTGACAAAAAATTAGCAGTAATATATACATTTCCCCCATAGGCCAAAGATTCATGCATCCCCTCAAGGTAGAACAAACCCCCAAATTATGAAGGCTCCCTCTATGTGTTATATAAAATATACATTAAAGACACTATAGCCCAGAGCTAAAAACACAATATTTAAAAGAACCATAGTAATGAAATAACTCAGGTAAATACTATACAATATGATTTCTCTTCCAAGTGGCGCTTGCGCCACTCAAACTCGCGCAGCTGCACTCGCACAGTAGCAGAGCAATGCTTTTAAACTGGTTTCTGCTCCTCCTCTTCTAGCAGCATAGCTGAAAGTCCCCTCCTCCAAAACTTGTCAGTAATATTAGGTTCTCCGATGACCAGGAGTTTTAAAGTAAACAGCAGATTTAACACAAGCTGCAGGATGACCTTAGAAGTGGAGCCTTGCCGTGAGCTTAGCTATGCAAAGGTTCAAATCCCAAGGGGGAACAGGTTCCCTGAGTAGGGTTGAAAATGCTGCAGGTCCTTAAGGAATTTCTTATATATGGCATGAGAAATTAATTAAATGCATTCTTGCCAACAGAGACATATGCTAAAATAGCAGCAAGGTACACTTTCAGGGATGAGACCCTAAGGCCTGATGTTTGCAAGTGCGTTAAATAATCCAAAATAGTCCGGCCCAGTGGCACTGAGGGCTGAGGCACTGGATGCCTTACCTCATGCTACATCGGCAAACCATGTTTGGGAATGAGCGCAGGCCACAAGAGGTCAGCAAAGAAGGAGGAGGATCGAGCATCTGATGGACTGCTCACCTTCTCCGGGGAGGGGTCTTCCTAGCAGTCTGTGTCCAACTGGCCACTAGCGGTGGCCGGGGCCAGTACACAGATGCTGCAGAAAGGGGATGAGATGGGGTGCATGCTTGTTGGAGTGCATGTAGATGTGTGTGCACTCTCTCTGCAGATGTCATTGCATGTCTCATCTCCATAAGGGAGAACATGGAGGAAAAAGGAGTGCCATGGCGAATGATGGAGGGTGCTTCGCAGGCCTCGCTTCCGGCTAGCTACAGGCTGGCCACACTGGATGCAGTCTCCAGTGGGGGTTGTGGAACCCCACTGGCTCTTCCGGGGGGGTAAGTCGTGGGAGTATGGGTCAGCACCAGATAGTGGACACTGGGAAATGGGGCTGGGGACTCCATTCTGAGGTAAGGCCGATGCATAAATCAATAAGGGGTCAATATGCCTGTCCTTGCACCAAAGAATCTCTTCCATTTAGAAGCATAAGTACTTTTTACATTCCCTTGTGCGCATGCGCAAGGAATGTTTTGGGACAGTACGACTTTCTGGAGGTGTGTGACCCTCCTGTCCAATGCACTATTCCATGTAGCAGGCATGACTGTACCACATCAATGGATGGATGAGCCGTCTATGACATCAGTTGGGCTGCAGTGGTCTTCAGATCAAGGAAAACCACTGCTGCAATCAGCGGTGGTAACGTATGTGTTATTTAGCATATTGACATCATGATCCCTACCGCTTCCTCCCTCTGCTGCTGTCCTCCCCGTTCCCCATCTCACCTACTGAACTTGCTCTGCCAGACATTTCATACGCTCTTGCATTTCAGCCCAGATTAAGCCCTGCTGTTCTCACTCAGCTGCTCTAAATATGAGGTACCAACATCGGATCCACTGGAGCTGCCATTGAACTACCTGGAGCATTGCTGAGGAGACTCACATGTAGACAGATAAATTAAGCAAGCCATCACATTCGGAACAAGAAAACTCTCATCAAGCCCTTGTTCTTTCCTCCACTTCTTATCTTCTGGAGCAACTTTAGACCATGATTTTTTTTTGCAGGGCCCACTTTTCCCAGGTATCTTGACACTTCATAATCCTCTCACATCAGTCCCTTATCCTGTAGGGCACCAGTTGAAGCTTCAACTTCATTGTAGATCTGTGGCCTCTCCTGTAAAATAATTTTCAAATGGGCAGGATACAACAGCATGTATTTTATAGTATGTGCTTGCAACATTGCAAACAATTGCACTAAAGCTTTCCAATGGTGCTGAACAATCGGGGAGCAGTAAATTCACAAATGATATTCTCTGGCCCCAATATTCCAGTTTTCCCAATCTCCAAGCCCTTGTTAAAATTTTCTGCTTGACTATAGGATTGTAAAATCTGACAAAGATTGGCCTGGGGTGACATAGGATCCTTAGAGGGTTGTGTTAAAATGGCTCATTTTGCATCAACTTCACAATTGAAATTATGTTTTTCATGGCACAGTATGGCAATCACCATTCAGGTGGGCATTAACTGGCTATCATGCCTTAGAGACCGTGAACACCAGATTTGTAAGTTTTTACCATTTAAAAGTATTTTTTTCAAACAAATCAGACGAGTTTTAAAAATGTAAATATCAGAAGTAAATATATTACATTTCACCAGAATGTCCCTCCAGAATCCTCATATTGTAAAATATTTACTTTTGATATACTGTATGTTGCCTGCAGAATGTGCTGTTTATCCACATTGCAAACCAATGGATGAGAGAGAATGTTTGTAACATGAAGGAACAGAGCATAAGAGCAAGAGAGGACAATTCTGCTACATTCTCATTCTCTCTCTCTCTCTCTATCTCTATCTCACCTCAGATCTCTGGGTTTGTGTTTTGGCATGCTCCGATGCTCCATCAGCTGTTCATTTTCTATGCCACAGTACTCAGGAGCTGGAGCCAATCGAATCCTGGCTGAGGCCGAATCAAAATTCATGAGCACCTTTCAAAACGTACAGTAGTCGCACAAGCGGCGGGGAGCTGCTTCGAAATGTAGGGTCCTCTGAGCCTTCTGACTCTTGTTGGATGTGTGTGCGGTGCAAGGCAGAATGGACAGCTGAGGAGCAAGTGTTATCACTCAGGGCAGGGAAGGGGATGAGAAGTGGTGACAGTACAGCAGAAGCAGCCACAGCTTCAAGCAGCTTTTCAGGTGTATAATTATAGGGAGAAGGAAAGTGGGCCTTTCAGAGCTGGGGGAGGTTTAACAGTACCCTAGGTATGCATATGGGTGCACTGCAGAGTTTGCAGTGCCCCATACCCCTTCATTCCCTCCACTGAGGTCATGTTTTGAGAAGCTGACTGGGATGAGCAGGAGGATGACATGCCTCTTAGACTGTCATTTATTAGCAGGAGTATAAACAGGAGCTCACAGTGCCCATTTAAGTGCTGGAATTTTAAAAAACAGCACTCCAGCAACTACAACATGAAGTGAGCATATGTATGTAATCTTGACCCCCTCAATGGGAGCTACTGTATAATAAATTTGGTGAGCATCCATTGTTTTAAGTTTACGTTCACGAGCTGAAGAGGTGACTAAGTTGGTCACAAAATGTTGATGACTTGTATGTTTGATACTATGCAGTTTAAATAAAAAATAAAGTTTCTATTGGAATATGTCACTGTTCAGAAGGACATTACTTTTTTCTTGGCTGTCTCTCAATTTTTTGGAGTAGCCTCATCTTACTGTTTGTATATCTTTGTCAGGAGTGCAGTCCCACTGTGATTGTGCTTTAAACATGATCTTATATCAATGTATCTCTTGCCTGTACCTAAGAAATGGCTATGTCAAATTCTACAAAAGTTGTCAGGTTTAGGCAGCAATGAACTGACTGGCCTATGTATTGAATTATTGTAATCTAATAACACAAGGCTCATTTGTTTTACAGTCACCAAATTTCAGAACATGTAGAGGGACAAGGGTCAAAATGAAGATTGAGAAGTGGGGGACTGCTACTGCTACAGCTGCACATCTGCAGTCAGAAAGCCTATATATCTAATTGTGAGAATCAGCTTTAAAGGAGTTGTACACTGATCGTGAAACACTGGCAGCCAGTGATTGGTGTTCTTTCATGTATAAAAAGTAAAATTAATTTCTATTAGACTATTCCACTTTTAAAGGGTCATTGCTTCATTGTTGTTGGCATGGCATCATTTTTAAAGGTACAGCTGGCATGGGCCTGCCTGATAGCCATGTGTCCGTGGAAGCCTAGATCCTTCCCCTGGTGACAGGAAATGCCACTTTAACCTCCGACCAGCCAGCAGCAGCAATACAGGCTCAAGTGCAACCCCAGGTGAAAGGCATAGACAGTAGCTCTGAACATGCTGTAAATTATGATTTTGAAGCAGAAATTCGTAATATTCTAGTATTTTAAATAAAGTATAAACCTTGTACAAGCAAAGGCACTAGGTTCCACAGTGTTCTGAGTTTGCATCTCCATGTTTAAAGAGGTGCCCTTCATTGTGAGGGTCAATGTCCCTCATTTGGAATGCCACCTTAATTTAGTGACAGAAGGTTGAGAGGTACCTAGGAGGGAGTTTGTTGATAAACAATTATATAGATTACAAAGAAAACATTGCAGTGGTGATGTTATTGCATCATAAATCTTCATCTGCTCACTCAGAATGAACCTTTATCAAAAATGATCTACACACCCACAAAACTACTGCCATTATTAGTGTTTTCCTTAACTCGCAGTATAAATTTAGGCTACATGAAGTTGAGGGGCTCAGCAGAGATTGTCTCAAAATCCTAATCCCACAGTCATGGCAGAGTCGAATGCCTCAGCAAGCATCCAGTTGACCTAAACAGCCTCCACCTAGTCACATGGAAGAGCTGTCGCTGGTTGTTTACATCCCTGTCCATGTCCTGGTAGGAAATGGCTTAATATATGACCCAGCCACAAATGTAGCACTGAGACATTTGTGCTTAATCCAGTGCCCATTTGTTGAAAATGCTACAGCCAGAATGGACAGGGTCACTCTTTTTTTTTCTTCATATGGCAGCATACCCAAGTTCTTGACCTAATGTGTACTGTTTAGCATTTTTCCCCCTGATCCATGTCCACATTGTTTCCTTGGCCACCAGTTGTCCACTTCATGAGTTCACTGATGATCTGACTGGGCTGTGAGCACCCGTCAGGCTGGCTGACCGCTTCTAGGAAGGATGCTGGGGAAGTGGTGGGGAATAATAGTTTTCAGGACCCCTTGTACCAGAGGACATAACAGATTTTCAAACATTAAACTATGCCTTTTTTTTATAAGAAAGTGTCTGTTTAAGTCTTTTTGGATGTCAACAGAATTTACAGCTAATGTAAATTCTGTTGATTCCCCGCCCCCCGCCCCCAATATCTTATGAGCAGGCATTGTTTTGCCAGTAAATTCAAATCTGCATGAAAAAAAAAACAAATTTGATTGTTCAAATGTTCTGAGTATTTGGGCTGTTGCATTTTACAATGATTGCTTGTTTTAATCTTCAGAACTGAACTGTGCAGCCAGTCCCCTCTAGAGCAAGTGTGGCCAGGCACACAGTGTACTCTGAAAGTGTGCCCAGTTTAACTGTTTATAACTAACTGGCACTGTCAGTAAAGTCAATGTCTCAGCGCCTTACACTCTTTACCAGCTGGGGGTTTGTATTGCATCAGAAGGGCAATCCATGTTCTACACTGCTAGCTCAGATAGCTTGAGAATAGTTCAGTTGTATTGCTTTTATTCCACTGAGCCATCAGAGGTTCTTCTAATAAAGTCATTTTTTTTTGCGGGGGGGGGCTGTCTGAAACTCCCATTCCAGATTATTCTGGGTCCCACTACAGACTGTAAGAGTTCATTCACAGAAACAAAAAATTATTTGTATGTGTATTTAGGTTTTATTTATCCCCCAATAACTGACTTGCACCTTTGGGCCTCCTGCTGCAGACTGTTGACAAGGATCTCTGCTTCTGAGTTCCTTCTGCTGCCACCTGGCACAGTGAGTGCGGCTTTTGTGGTCATGACTGAGCCTAGCACTGTGCAGGATCTGGCTGCGATTGTACCCTGACAGTGATTTTTGGCAACTTCCCAGGTTACTGCATTTTTCACTGCAGTAGTTACATTTCTCGGATATCATGACATATGTGATAGCAGTGAAAAAGATACAGCCCTATGAATGAATTTTGGTTGTGTTGCTCAGTTGGGGTGGTACAGCCTGATAGTCTGCTCCACACTCCCCAAACTAGCAATTATCCCAGATACATCAATCTCAAAAACGATATATTTCACCTGGTGATCTGTGCACCCCCTACCACAAAATAATCCCCTTTCTCCAATATTGGAAACTATTGAAAATAATTGTTGCCAATGTAGTACATTTCATCTACAACCACAGCTACTGTCAGTAATTATCCAACCACCCTGCTCACATCCCCAGCCAATCCGACAACCCTTCGTTGAGCACTAATTTGGCTGCCAGCCAAAGTGGTGAAATAACAGAAGTGAAGTTAGCCAGCAGTAGGTCTGGTTGGGGGGGGGTTGGGAGAGGGGAGTTAACTGACAGTGACTACTGTTGGGTTCTGTAAGATACTTAACTGTGCTACATTAGGAGCCGGCATTTTTATTGTATGTGGGGGGGGGGCAACTAAACCATCTTGTGAAATATACACTGTGTGTAATTTATGGAACTGAGTGTTTGAGGGTTGGTTGGAGTTGGATCGAGGTGTGGTGTGGTGGGGTGGGGTAGACATCTGGTCAAACAGATGTATGCATACAAAAATAAATAGATGTGATTTGAGAACAGTGTTGTGGGGAGGGGCCACTTGTCTAAAAATATTTTCATTTCTGGCAAGAGGGAGATTAGTACAGAACATTCCAGTCACAGAAAAAATGAGTATGTAAGGATGGGGTGGGAATTCTGGCAGTGGATGAGGGGGAGCACTGGTGACTGGATGAAGAGCCAGACACGATTAGATAACTCGACTAATGTAACATGGGATGGTCTATTGAGAGTGAGTGACGGCCATCCACCAAGAGATCTGTTATGTGTAAATCTGAGAGGAATCGGGCTAGGAGAGGGACCACTAGTCACCAGGTAGATTCTGAACATGTAGCCAGATAAGTTTCAGCCTGTGTCCAACATCTACTGGGAAAATATTTATTTTTCCACATACATTAACATGCAACTAGCACACATATAATTAAGCGTACACAATGGGAGTCTTACAGGCAACACAAGCATATTGTAAATTATAAGTGTGCATGTGGTGCCCTTCCCGCAGACAGTCCATATGACTAATTATCACTAACAGTACAGTGGGTCAGTCCCCTTCACATGTTCACAGATCCCACAGTGGTTCAACACCCCCATCCCCAAACACCCGAAAAAAACGAAAGAATATTTTGCTGTGTATTCAATATTTCGTTTTTGTCAGTATGGTATTTTGTATCCATGGTCCCACACACTCATTTAGTATACCATAAGCCTCCACCCGCAAAAAAATCAGTCCCACAAGCGGTAACCAGCACAGCCCTTCTCTCGCCACCTCAGCTGGCCACAGTCAGAGCACTATGTGAGCTGGAACTGTACACCGTACACATCCCTTGATACTGATTGACATATAAATGCCAGTGAGCACTACAACATATGGTACCAAAACTTTCACAGCTTAATTAATGACTCGATGTCTAGCAGGGGTGAATAAATGAGTGCTGTGCTGGTCTCTGGTTGCGTGTATGTTTCAGTTAATTTCGAGCAGTTGGTGGAACTAAACTACAGCATTCGGAGTCATGCACATCATTATGATTCATCCAGCTATCACTAACTGACTCTGAAACAGCTGTGCTGGCGCTGATAACAGAAAGAAATAACTGTTAAAAAAAACCCCAGAAACCAGCATTTTACTCACAAACGTGTTTATTGAACATGACAGCAGTAGCCACTTCTACCAGAGCAACATATTTAAACACAAATTTGGATGCCCTTTTCCTATATCCTTTAACACTGTGTTCTCTGGCTAATGTGTGTGTGTGTTGGGGGGGGGCGCTTCGGAGATGAGGATGCTCCTTTTGTATTCATGGTTGCTGTAGCACTTTTAGGCCCCATTCGCACTGGGGCATTTGAAATGGTTCTCAGCGCTTGAACCATTTCAAATGCATGCATGCTTCGCACATAACCCGCTTTTAGATCGGAATTTTGGAAGTGTGCTCAAACCCTGATGAGACCTGAGCTTGAGCACGCTTCCAGAAATCTGTTTTAAAAGTAAAGTGATTTACCTAGAGTGTGAACGCGCCAGCTTGTATCATTTTAATGCACTTCAAGCAAGTGCGCAAAGCATCACGGTAAGCAGCTTTTCCATGCTGCTGAATTTGGTTTATAGTTGGCACGGATCTCTGCCACAGTGTGAACCCTGTAAAATGCATTGCCTGATGTGGATCACAGGAAAGGGGTTGCAGTATGAACGCTACAGCATGGTAAGTGCTAATCCACTTTTAAAAACATTTTGCGCAACCGTGCTGTAGTGCGAACGGGGCCTTGGTGTAGTGGAGGTCAAGTCAAAATGAATTCAACAACCGTCCTCTGGCCCCAATGCTCAGCTCCCACTCCAGCAATGATCTAAACTGGAGCCATCAAACTTCATGGCATTTTACATTATTGCAACATATTTGTAACACTAAGGTGATTGTATATTTCTAAATGCAGCTGTATTAGTTGGGTGCTATAGTTTTTGCGATCTCTGTATTGTATTGTTAGCACAAGGCAACATCAGTTTCTGGCAGAGACTGATTTTGCCTTGTGCTTACAATATATACAGAGATTGAAAAAGCTATAGTACACAACTAATACAGCTGTATTTAGAAATATGCAACCACCCTAATGTTATAAGTATGTTACAATAATGTAAAATGCCAACAACACTAATAACTTCTAGATAAATACTGTACACATCTAAAACATCACAGGGCTGCATTATTATGAAGTTTTGTTTTCATATCACAGAAGATGGCAACTGTTTCTTATATTTATTATCTGAAAACAGTACACCTTAGAGATCAAGTAGGATCAGTTTTGATAATGGTGAGCATATCTATTTGTATATGTGTGTGTGTTTTTTTAAGTTTGAGAGTAGTTTCTACTGATTGTTTGGAGTCGAGTCGGGTGGAAGGAGAGAAGCACAGGATGAACAGCCTGACAGTAAAGACATCGAGAACAACGTGTCAGTGAGAGTGGCATGTCAGCTGAGCCACAACAGCATGTCAGCTCGAACATCTGTCCCCACTCCCCTCTCTGACAAGCCACTCAAAAAATGTAATTTTTTAGGCTTGATATTAGGTTTTGAGTTTGTGTAAACAGAGAGAAGCACAGTATTAGCAGCATGTCATTGAGGCATGTACATCGCAGTGGTCTAAGGCTCTGAGCTGCACATCTGGTGACATCCAACAGACCAGACCTGGGTTTGAATCCCACAGCTTCCACCTGCATACTGTGTGACCCTGAGCAAGTCACTTAACCTCCTTGTGCTCCCAGGTCGCTCTTGTACAAAAGCTTTCAGTTTAGTGTGCTATACCTGGCTAAACAACTAAATAAAAAAAATATATATCTCAGCGAGCCACAACAGCATGTCAGCTCAAACTGTCTTTCCCCTCTCTCTCTGCTCCACACCACTATACTGTGGACTGACTAACTCAGAGGAATAACAGTTACAATTTTCTGTGGCTTGACAGAAGGGTCTCAGTAGATGGACAGAGAGAAAAAGAGTGACAGAAACAAGACAGGAGAGAAAGATTCATTATGCTAGTGAAGATGCCGGTGCCATAGCCGATAGCCTACGGTAATGGAAACAAAACCTAAAGGATACTTTTTTTTCTGAAAACTGACAGCATAAAATCAGACTGCTGGGCTGGTATTCAAAATTAGCTTAGTAAGCAGTTTTCAACTTTTTTGTTCATTGTCAGGTTAAATAAAAACAACAAAAGGAGTGTAATTTCCCCAACGATTATACAGTACAGACTCTCGAGCAAGCAGCCTCTCCTTCTCAAACATTCCCACTGTAAGCTCATGCTATCCTCTCACATAGCTGACTGGAAAAGATGGAGGATCACGGAGGAGGGGGTGCAACACTTTCCAGCAGTTCTATCGGCTGGCCGACTTTACACAACAGCCCATAGTGTATAAAGCCGGCACCTGGCCTCCTGCGAGTCCCTAAATGTTACTGCGGACTGTGGTGGGACTGGCAAGGGTTCCAGATGCTGGGATTAAAATACCAAATTAAAATATCTTCAACGGTATTCAGATCATGCCATGCACCCACCAGTCCTGGAACCTTGCTGGTGCCCCAAGATGCCGCTTGCCTCGTGTGTGCTAAATGCCAGTGCTGCCGTTAAGGATCTGTGTGCTCTCTCAATCGGAAGCAGCAAGAGGTCAGAAAGATCAAGGAGGGAATTTAGTAATTCCTGAACGAAGTCCACAAAACTCCTTCCTGGCTTCAGCTCCCTCGGGTACTCCAAAGATTCGGATTTTGTTCCGGTGAGACCTATTTTCTAGGTCATCGCATTTTTCCATAAGGGTTTGGGTCTCTTGGAGAAGCCAAGTAAACCATCTCTCAAGTCGGTCGATCATGCCATCCATGCTAGTTGCATGCTGTTCCAGTTCCCAGATTTTTCCTTCAATATTAGCAATCGAAGATTTTAATTTTGCATATAATGATTGAGTTTCCTGTTGAAAGTCCAGAAGCTTAGTCATAAGAGCTGCATTTGTGGGTTGCTGCTCTACTTCCAAACTGCCCATTGCCATATTATTCAGAGTGGATGCATGCTGTGGTGCAAATGAGGTATGTGTTTCTTTTTCTGTTACCAATTTATATTTAGTTAGTCTCTGATGACTCCCCATTCAATCCAAACCTCTTTCTTAATGAAATTGTGGAGCTAATGAATTTAAATTAGTGTAAGGAGGTATTGTATCGGTGGACCCGACGGAGCTCAAATCTTAGCCTGCCATATGAAGCGCAGCATCACCGGAAATCACTGCCTCCTGTCAGTCTTGAACATGTGCTCCAATGTCCTTTTTACATTCGCTTATGTGCATGCACAAGTAACATTTTGGGACAGTATGGTTTTTTGGAGGTGTGTGACCCTCCTGTCCAATGCAGTGCTCCATGTAGAAGGCGTGACCGTACCCCACCAGTGGATGTGCGAGCTATGTATGACAGAAGTTCAGCTGCAGTGCTCTGCAGTTCAAAGAAAACCACCACTGCAATCAGCGGTGGTAACATGTGTGTATTTAGCACATTGACATCACAATCCCTCCAGCTTCCTCCCACTGCTGCTGTCCTCCTGCTCCCTCGTTCTCTGGCTCACCCATTGAACTCGCTCTGGCAGAAGCCCCTGCTAACTTAGAGCAACATCTTTGACCTGCCTGTGCTCTGCCTTGTGTTTATTTGTTGGTTTAACATGAATTTCAAGAGTGACACTGACACACCTCACACACGCATGTCTTCCCAGTAATACTACGGTTGAATTTAGTGCCTGAACACCTGCCTCTGCCCAGTCCCCACATGCTTTCCTACTGGCTAAAAAAATGCCACTTATACCTCCCAGACCCCATGGCAGTTCCTATTTACAATTAACATATGAGGTTCCTTGAAGAAGTGTCCTGGCACTGGGCTGTGTCAGTACTGACTGTACAGAAGAGTAACCGATTTGGGGGCACCATGGGTGCCACTCTGCAGGACATCCTCCTGATGCCACTGTGTTGCACTGTGGTTCTATGGGGTCTGGCTGTTTCTGCTGCAACCGAGTTTGAGACACTGGTGCATCTGAAGGCTTGGGCTGATAAGACCCAGATGGAGGTGGTGAGTGAGCTGCTGCTGAGGCTCACGCAGGAGATGGTAGCCAAATTCCTGGATACTGTGAACTGGTCAATCGGGGAAGGTGAGCTAGAGACGTACAAGCTGCGGTCCTTAGGCGGTGGGAAGCAGGTATTGGTGATGGGCAGCATTGGGGTCACCGTGGCCACTGGAATGTATTTCTACCTAAAAAACTACTGTAAGTGTCATATCTCATGGTTGGGAGACCAGTTCAGAGTCCCCAGTCCCTTGCCTTTAATCCAGAGGGTGGTCCGAGTCACCATGCCCAACAGGTAAAAGCAAATAGACAGGTATTAATTGCTGTACTGGATGAAATGTTTGGGTGCAAAAGCTTTTGACTGCTGAATAGTGTGCTGTCAGTGGGCACCCTTGAAATATGCTTTTGAATAGTAACTGTACTTCTTCTTGTGCATCACATGATGGGGTGAGTGTGAAATTAAATTCTGACTGTGCAAAAAGTGGAGGGGCTGCACCTCTGTAAACTGTACCCCCTAAAGACATTAAGCCATGTCCAAGTGCCACACACCACTGCAAATACCTGCAAGCGAACATTCGGCATTGACAAATGCTTGATGTACTTGGCTTCTTGGCAGAACGAAGGATTTTCAGGACTTGTTCAGAATACTTTAAGAAATTAAGGAAGGAACTAGTGAAACCACTGGCTACTCTTTTTAATAAATCATGGGAGGATGGTGTGGTACCCGAGGACTGGAGGAAGGCGGATGTGATTCCCCTTCACAAAAGTGGGACCAAGACAGAGGCAGGAAACTACAGACCTGTCAGTCTGACCTCTGTGGTAGGGAAAGTGATGGAGTCACTTCTGAAGAAAGAATAGTTGAGTACCTAGAGGTCAGTGGAGCACAGGATCCAAGGCAGCATGGGTTCACAGCGGGAAGGTCATGTCAGACGAATCTAATAGATTTCTTTGACTGGGTGACCAAAGTAGTAGACCAGGGAGGGGCTGTGGACATGGCCTACCTAGACTTTAGCAAGGCATTTGACACAGTCCCACACAAAAGATTATTAGTCAAATTAACCAGCCTGGGAGTGGGTCCCAGGGTGGTAGCCTGGGTAAAACATTGGCTGGACAACAGGACACAGAAGATAATTGTAAATGGAGTCCACTCTGAAGAAAGGGCAGTTACTAGTGGGGTACCGCAGGGTTCAGTATTGGGTCCAGTCCTTTTTAATGTCTTCATCAGTGACATTGCAGAGGGACTGGAAGGAAAAGTATGCCTTTTTGCAGATGACACAAAGATCTGCAACAGGGTTGATACACAAGGAGGCGTGGAAAGGATGAAAAGGGACTTGGCAAGGTTGGAGGAATGGTCAGACGTATGGCAGCTAGGATTCAATGCAAAAAAGTGCAAAATAATGCACCTGGGAACAAGAACCCAGGGAAGAATACACAATGGGTGGGGAGGTAGTAACAACAACAAAACAGGAAAGGGACCTGGGGTAATCATATCAGATGACCTTAGGTTAGCAAGCAATGTGAGAAGGCAGTAGGGAGGGCCGGGGTATACTGGGATGCATACGGAGAGGCATCACCAGCAGAAAACAGGAAGTTGTTATCCCTCTGTACAGACAGTTGGTGAGACCCCATCTGGAATACTGTGTCCAGTTCTGGAGACCCCATCTCCGCAAGGACATAGACAGGATAGAGGCAGTCCAGAGTAGGGCAACTAAAATGGTACAGGGTCTGCAAGAGAAGCCATATGAGGAGATACTAAAGGAGCTTAATATGTATACCCTTGAGGAAAGAAGGGAGAGGGGGGACATGATAGAAACTTTCAAGTACCTCAAGGGAATCAACAAAGTCCAAGAGGGTAGCATCTTTCAGAAAAAGAGACTTGCAAGAACAAGGGGACACAATTTAAAGATAGAAGGAGGGCGTTCAGGGGCAATGTGAGAAGTATTATTTCACAGAGAGGTAGTGGATGCATGGAACAGCCTTCCTGAGGAAGTTGTGGGGTCTAAAACTGTGGGAGAATTCAAGAATGCATGGGACAGACATAAGGCAATTCTTGTGGAGGGCAGGAAGATATAGGCTGTTGGTTAACTAGGATCTGCAGCCTATCCTGTAGGTAGGGAAATGGGCAGACTAGATGGGCCTAGCGGTCCTTATCTGCCGTCAAAGTCTATGTTTCTATGTTTCTATGTTACTGAGAGTCTGGAAATTCTTGCTCTTCAAGTACCGGGCCTTGGGATGAAGGGACTCTATCCTGGGATATGTTACCTTTGTCTAAGACAGAGTCAGGACACTGTGAGTTGGGGGGAGACAAATCGGTCTCCTGATTGACAGGGAGAGCAGCAGGGAGTACCATGACTGTCTTGCCCAGTCTGGAGCCACCGGTATCATGGTTGCTGGTTGAACTCTGAGTTTCAGTAAGACTCTGAGGATCAGAAGAAAGGAAGGGAAGGCATAGAGAAACCTACTTAACCAGTCCAGGGAAAGAGCCTCTACGGGCACCTTTCCCAGAGCTGGAGGCCTGGTACAGTATAGAGGCAACTGAGGATTGAGGTGGGAGGCAAAGAGGTCTACATCTGGGGTGCCCCACATCCTGAACACTGTTGACGGTACTTGTCTGTTCAGGGTCCAGTTGTGATGACCTTGACTGATACAACTCAGAGAATATGTGAGGACATTGTCCTTGCCTGCCAGATGAATGGCTGAAAGCTGCATGTCCTCTGAGTAAGCCAGAGATCATATTTTCATGGCCTGTGTGCAGAGATTCTCAGATATTGTGCAATCTTGCTTGTTTATGTAAAACATAGCAGTGGTGTTGTCTGTCCTGACTTGGACAGATTGACCCTGTAGTAGAGGAGAAAAGGCCTTGATGGCCAAGAGAACAGCTCTGAGTTCCAGGAAGTTTATGTGGCGCATAGAATCTCTGTAAGACCAGACCCCACTCATGACCTGGTCCTCCAGATGAGCACCCCAACCTAGGAGAGAAGCATCCATGGTGAGGATCCTTGAGGGTTCTTTGCGCTGGAAGGACACTCCTTCCCTGAGGTTTTGGGGTTCCTTCCACCAGCCTCAGGCCTGCAAAAATGGTCTTGTGACTGGAACTAACTTTGAGAGTGAGTTCCTCTTTTGAGACCAGTCAGCTCTGAGGTGGTATTATATGTTCTTCATCTGGAATCTGGCACCTGGTACTAATGCTGTGGTAGATGCCATGTGTCCTAGGAGTCTGAGAAAGTGTCTGGAAGGCCTTGGCTGACCAAGGGTAAAGGA
The DNA here is from genome assembly GCA_016271365.2 of Neoceratodus forsteri. NCBI lineage: Eukaryota > Metazoa > Chordata > Ceratodontiformes > Ceratodontidae > Neoceratodus > Neoceratodus forsteri. The sequence goes on from CM057454.1 coordinate 1,231,175,325, forward strand.
GTGCACCAGGGTCTGCAGATTTTGAGCCCTGTCCAAAGGACGATGGGCTCTGCCATGCAATGCATCCAGTTCTGCTCCTATGAACTCCAACTGTTGAACTAGATTGATGGGACTTTTCTGGATTGATCATGAAGCCCAATGATTCTAGAGTGTGTCTTGTTAGACTGCGTGAATCTCTGAGTTGGTTAGAAGATTTGCCCACTATCAGCCAGTTGTCCAAGCAGAGAAAGACTGACACTCCCTGTCTTCTGATGTATGCTGCAAGGTTTTGTGCCATAATGGCGATTGCAGAAAAACGATCGCCGTTAGGTCGAGTGTACATTGTTGAAAATGAATTTTGGTGATGTACATTCACAGCGAATGGGTAAAGGATGCCTGAATCTATGGATTTCCTTGTCATGTGGGAGGCTATGCTCCCAACAGCCCCCCTACTAAAGGATTCTCAGCTCCAAGGGGTGCATGTCAGGAGGGTGAAATACTTTAAAAAAATAAAAAGCCGCCTGCTGGCAAAAAGCAAACTGCACCACACCAGACCCGAACCCTGCACCTCCCCACCACATAGAAACACAGAAATTGACAGCAGATAAGGACCTCAAGGCCCATCCAGTCTTCCCATTTATTTTTCTGCCTTATGAATGTGTCATTGGCCTTTGCCCTGTCAACGGCCTATCTATTCATACTCATCTGTATTGCTGTCTTATGCCTAACTCATACCTGTTTGAAGCCCTGCACTGTATTCATATCTACCACTTCCTGAGGTAGGCCATTCCATGCATCCACCACCCTTTATGTGAAAAAGAACTTCCTCACATTACCCCTTAATCGGCTTCCCTCTAATCTTATGCTGTGTCCTCTTGTCCTGCTATTTTCTTATATTGAAACATGTTAGACTCTTTCACCTTGTTAATGCCCTTAAGGTGTTTGAATATTTCAATCATATCACCTCTCTCCCTCCTTAGCTCTAGGATATACATATTGAGTTCTGTTAATCTGTCTTCTTATGTTTTCTGACGCAGTCCCTGCACCATTTTGGTTGCCCTTGTCTGGACTGCCTCAATTTGGTTAATGTCCTTGTGAAGGTGTGGCCTCCAGTACTGTATGCAGTACTCCAGACGGGGCCTAACCAGCGTCTTGTAAAGAGGAATTATTACCTACCTCTTACGACTTGTGATACCCCTACTAATACACCCCAACATCCCTCAAGCCTTACCTACTGTTTTAGTGGTCTGCTTGGATGATTTTATTTCATCGGTGATGATGACACCCAAGTCTCTTTCTTCCCTTGTGACTGCCAGCAACTCCCCTCCCAGCCTATAGGTGGCTTCAGGGTTTCTCTTCCCTATGTGCATGATCTTGCACTTCTTTGCGTTAAATCCCAGTTGCCACTCTTCTGACCATTTTGCTAGTTTATCCAGATCTCTTCTCATTCTACCCACCCCATCTGGATCATCTACTCTGTTGCAGATCTTGGTGTCATCTGCAAACAGACAAACCTACCCTCCAGTCCATCTGCAATGTCACTGATGAAGATATTAAAGAGGACTGGCCCCAGGACTGATCCCTGAAGTACCCCACTTGTGACTTCTCTTCTGACTGTATACTGTTTACCACCACTCTGTTTTCTGTCCATCAGCCAGTTTACCACCCAGATGACCCACTTCTGACCCACCCTGAGCCTACCCAGCTTATTAATCAATCTTCTATGTGGAACAGTATCAAAAGCTTTGCTGAAGTCATGGTAGACAACATCAACTGCTCCCCCTTGGTCCACCACCCTGGTTACCCAGTCAAAGAAATCTATGAGATTAGTTTGACAGAACCTTCCTTTTGTAAACCCATGCTGTCTTGGATCCTGTGCTCCTATGGATTCCAGGTGTTGCACTATCCTTTCCTTAAGGAATGCCTCCATAATCTTGCCCACTACTAAGGTAAGACTGACTGGTCTGTAGTTCTCTGCCTCCTCCATGCTACCACTCTTGTGGAGCGGAATCACATACGCTCTTCTCCAGTCTTCTGGGACCTCTCCTGTGCTCAGAGACTCACTAAACAATTCTGATAATGGCTCTGTTAGTTCCACCTTTAGCTCCTTTAGTACCCTGGGATGTATGTCATCAGATCCCATTGCCTTGTCCACCCTGAGCTTATTGAGCTCTTGTAGGACCCTTTCTTTTGTGAAGGGGCTAGTGCACACCTCCCTCCTACCTGTGTCCATGGTGCTGAGCTGTGGGCCCTGCCCTACCTTCTCTTCAGTAAATACTGAGCTGAAGTATCTATTTAGCAGACCAACTTGGCAGCTGCCTACTACACCCCTTCCCACATACCTTCCCGCCTCTTCCTCTCCCGCGTGCATGTTCATGCACACGTATGCATGCGTACTTCTCATTGAACTACCTCGCCCACCCAGGTTTCCAGTCGCTACCCTGCCAGGTAACCCTGAACACAGGTGCCATAATTGAGTCACCATTTTTGTAAGCACTCAATTGCGGTCACCTTGTTCACAGGTTACCATGCTGCAACTACTGACAGGCACTTTGTGAAAACTCTGTGGGCTGAAGAAAGGCTGAATGGTAGAGCTGCAAACTGGTAGTGACCAGAGGGCAGTGCGAATATGAGGTATTTTCTGTGGGATGGCCTGATTGATAAGTGAAAATAAGCATCCTTTAAATCTAGGGATGCCATCCGGTTTCCTTGTTGCAGAGAGGGGATCACCACGGACAGGGTGATCATTTTGAATTTTGGATTTAACAGGTGCTTGTTAAGGTACCTGAGGTCAAAAATGGGTTGCCAATCCCCATTTTTACAGCTGCATGGGCGGAGCTTGTAGCCGTTTTGTAGTAGCTCAAAAAAACCGAGCTACCCAATTCAGGCTCTGGAATGCTTCAGTTTTGGAGTTTCCGAATGATCCTTTCACAACTCCAAAACAGTCCTGCAGTGGGCGCACTATTTCATGCTGCTGAAGTGGAGCAACTTTGGAGATCTGCCTTCGGATCTTCTTGTGGCTTTCAGTCAGATGAAAAGTTCAATGCCGGTCATTAAAACTTCTCACTTAGCAGGTGGGACTCCAGTGTGTGTCCTTGCACAACCCAGTCCCTGCAGCTGTGACTGTCCCTTCCCGAAGCATGTAGGAAGCAGGTTTACTGTAAATACTGAACAGCACACAGTAATCCAGTCAGAACTGCTAGTTGGTTGCCTGCAGGCAGTCCCTCGTCCCCTGCAGTGGAAGCGCAGAGCACATATGGAGAGACAAACAAAGTAGCAGCGAGAGTGTTGTGACCAGCACATACAGCAGACATGATGAAATCATGCCAATGTCTGTCTTTTTTTTTTTGTCTCTGACTATCTCTCTGCCTCAAGTGACACTGTGCCCATGATATCTGCTCCTCCTCCTCCTCCTCCACACACCAAGCATCACAGCAGGACATGCACCCATCTGGGAGCTGCGTAGGACTGTGTAAAGGTAGGAGCAGCTACAGTATCAATGCTGAAAAGCACACAGTAATCACAGAGTAAACCCAGTCCTGTTAGGGCACAGCGAACCCCCTTGTTGTTAGCAATGCAGGATATGTAGTAGGCAGCTTCCCAATTTCTCCAGCCCTCAACATTTCCTGTACTGGCATGCTGGCTCCCCACACCCCTGAACAGCAGATCTCCTCTTACTGGATGACACAGACACAGGAGGAGAAAGTGACAGTGCCATATGTGTGTGTATGACTGATCGCGGGTGACACAGACACAGGAGGAGAAAGCGACAGTGCCATATGTGTGTGTATGACTGATCGCGGGTGACACAGACACAGGAGGAGAAAGTGACAGTGCCATATGCGTGTGTATGACTGATCGCGGGTGACACAGACACAGGAGGAGAAAGCGACAGTGCCATATGCGTGTATATGACTGATCGCGGGTGACACAGACACAGGAGGAGAAAGCAACAGTGCCATATGTGTGTGTATGACTGATCGCGGGTGACACAGACACAGGAGGAGAAAGTGACAGTGCCATATGCGTGTGTATGACTGATCGCGGGTGACACAGACACAGGAGGAGAAAGCGACAGTGCCATATGTGTGTGTATGACTGATCGCGGGTGACACAGACACAGGAGGAGAAAGTGACAGTGCCATATGCGTGTGTATGACTGATCGCGGGTGACACAGACACAGGAGGAGAAAGCGACAGTGCCATATGCGTGTATATGACTGATCGCGGGTGACACAGACACAGGAGGAGAAAGCGAAGTGCCATATGGGTGTGTATGACTGATCGCGGTGACACAGACACAGGAGGAGAAAGTGACAATACCATATGCGTGTATGACTGATCGCGGGTGACACAGACACAGGAGGAGAAAGCGACAGTGCCATATGTGTGTGTATGACTGATCGCGGGTGACACAGACACAGGAGGAGAAAGCAACAGTGCCATATGTGTGTGTATGACTGATCGCTACAGTGCATCAGTGACCTGGAGTTCCAGGGTTTCAGTAACTCCCCATTCAGTCTTCTGTTTACCTCCAGAACTTTTTTGCCACACACAATTCTATTCATGACAGCTGTAGCTTCTGTTTAGTGGGTTGAGCTGCTAACATACATTTTTAGTGCCCTGCACTGTAAACTATACTGTGTGTTATCACTTTTAGTGATTTGTGTATTTGCTGACATTAAATATATTTGTAGTGAGACATTCGGTCAGCAGGAAAGGAGCTGCTTCCCAATTCCCCTGGCCCTCGACAGTTCCTGTACTGGTGAGTTGGCTTCCCACCTAGCTGCCCCGTTTACCGGGTGACACCGAGAGATGTTTGGTCAACAGGAAAGGAGGTTGCTATAATATTGTGCAGTGTTTCTTCATTTTTTAATGCGTAACATTATACTAACAAGTCAATTATATGTCTTCATGTTTTGCAAACAAATTTTGAAACCTAACAGAACAAACAGAATCTTAGCAATACAGCATATTGCCATTACAAAATATAACTCTTCAGAAAAACAGTTTCGAAATGATTAAAATAACAGGTGGCTCATGTCCTGCAAAAACCCAGTGATATACAACAGACTAACCTTAAATGGATACAAAATTCACAAATATAAGGAAGATACATATTCATAATTGCATATCTGCCTGCATTCTCTGAATGTATTTAACCAAAAAGAACTATCCTTGTCTTATTTTTAAAAGTAAGCCAGGAAGATGAAAAGTACAAGATAAAACAATATGACACCAACTGAAAACTATTAAAGAATGTTGAAAATACAGTAGAATAGCATTAAATTACAACAATGGAATAGGAACAAATTATTTACTCTAGCACATGCAGAAAATATTCTAGAGGTTTTCTTTACATCAGAACATAATCATTATCATCATAACAACTCCTTGGCAGGACTCATTAGCTGCTACATAGGCTTAGCACAAACAAGGTAAATCAGTGGTAGGGTCCCCCGTCCCTATCCCTGAATCCTGATCTTCAATATAGTAATTTTTAAAAAAACCTTATTCCCTGGTGGTCTAGTGGCCCCTCCTGCACCCACTTCCCTCACAGGTAATGTCCCACCTTGCTCACCCCCAGTCCCAAAACAGAGTGGGCCACTGGCAGAGTCCTCTGCTCTCCTCCATGGATGGCAACCCACTGATCAGTCACGCACTCATTCATTGACTTCTCAGTGGGCTGATGGATGAGGAGGCACACAGTATGCAAGTGGGGGCTGTGGGATTCAAACCCAGGTCTCCAGGTTTGTAGCTCAGGGCCTCAGACCACTGTGCTATACTGCCTCATCTCCCCTGAGTCCTAATTGGCTAATGCTCAGAATCATTAGGATTGACTCTAGCTCTGGGGCAGCTGAAACCAGCTGGCATACTGCAACAGTTAAGCATACAGAAGAATTCCTGGAATGAGAAAGTTGCTGATCATGATCCTAAAACTTGACAATACAAGACTCACATTTGTTTGTTCTTCTGTGGTCCGTCCGATGTGAATCAGCTAAGCCACTTAACAAGGCCAGGGACCATCATCACCATCGGGGTACTTGCTGCCACCCCATCATGGCCTTCATCTAAATCATCTCACAGCTCACCGCATCTGATTGACTCTCTCCCAGGCAGACAAAACCATCCAAGTCCAGTCACAAATGGGCCACAAAAAAAAAATCCAAAAAAGTAGAGAACCAGACCCAGAGAGTGATCAAAGTCTCTCCCCCACCACATGGTGACAACATGCTCTACAGAGCCAGTGGCTTTCAATCAGATTTCCTAAAGGCAAGCACAACACTGACATGCAATTCAATCAGGCCGAGAGTGGCCGAGCTGTGACCTTTTACCCAGTCCTCGCTGGTCATTGGTGTTCCAAGTTGGATCGAGCTGGGGGTACTAAAACACTCAAAGTCCTGTTCTGATTAGATCTCCTGAAGCACAGCACTGACTCTGGATTGGACCTTTTACCGGTCTTTGCCTGTCATTGGTGGTTTATCTAAAGGGCCATAGGCAGCAGACATGCATGGCAGGAATGGAAAAGAATAATCTCTTGGCAAGTAACAGCAGCTGGGGAGGTACAGCAGACAGACCACTAGCTCAACAGTTCCTCATCCAGGATGAAAATCTCAACCGTGACAAAATCCCGATTTTCAGAAATGTTTTGATACACCGTGAGAGCCCTTTTAATACTGAGACTGTCCCGGTCAAACCAGAATATTTGGTAGCTTTAAACAGTGCCCCTAGAAACTGCCTCAGGAGCACACCTCTCAGCTGTCACTGATTAAGAGGGACATTAGTCCTTTTACCCCTCAAAATTTCTCTGTCCATAGGGGGCACTAATGAGCAGCTAACGAGGTAGATGCGTTTCTCGTCACTCCGCTTCGGTTGCTGTTAAATAATTAAAAATAAAACCGAAAAATACCTTTCTGCGGCTTTTCCACTACAGTACTCGGTGCTGAGAAGTGTCATGGAGGAATATCTTACCCCCAATCCTGCTAAAAGTCAGGAACTCACAGGCAAGGCCGGTAACAAGTCTGTGGTGAATACCGCAAGAGAAACTTGGGCCTGGTGTCTATGTCAGCCGCGGAGGTTGCCGCGCTTGGTCATGAGTTGACCGGCCAGGTGACAGCGGTGCTGGAGCCAAGACTAGTCAAATTGGAGGGCAAGCTGGACTCCCGGTTGCAGGAGGTCTTAGAGCAGCAGACACAGCAGGGTAATCGATTGGCAGAAGCGGAGGAACAGATCTCCCACCTGGAGGACGAACGGATGTCATGTCTCTGGGCAAATGGCAGAGCTTCAGAGAGAATTGGAAGATTTTAAGGAAGCGCATGACTATCAGGAGAATTACCATCGGCGCTTGAATCTGCACCTGAGAGGCCTGCCAGAGGGGAGCGAAGGAGATAGAGCTCTTGATTGCTGTGGGAAAGTGCTGCCCAAACTGTTAGGGGTACAGCCTAAGAAGGGAAGGATAAAGTTGGAGTGAGCTCATCGTGCTGTGATGCCGCGTCCACCGGCGGGCTAAACGCCACAGCAGATCATCATGCGTTTTCACCATTTCCAGGACAGAGAGGCAATTCTAAGAGCCTATACAGCAAAAGGTCTGTTAAATTATGAAGGGAATCATCTGTACATCTATCAGGATTATTCTGCAAGGTTGCTCAAGAAGCGTAACATGTTCAATGCAGTCTTGGCCCAATTGAGAGGTTTAAGGGTTGAGAATTTTTTGATATATCCTGCCACGCTCAAGATCAAGCATGAAGAGGTGACCTTTTCCTTTTGGGAGGTGGAGAAGGCAGAGGAATTTTTCAAGACCCTACAAAAGAAAGTGGGCTGAGGCACAAGAAAGGGATACGGTTTTGGTATTTACTACTGGGACCTGATGAGGCCAGTTCCTGCTGCTTTTATGTTTTAAAGTTACAGAGTTGGGAGGTCGGGTAAGCCCTGTTTTGTTTCCTTACCATGTCGTTTGTAATACCTTTCTGGAGAAGAGAGACTGTGGGTGCTCTGTGGGACTTGAAGTTATTGAATGGTGGAATATGTGAGATAACATAAGCGTCTGAGAGGGAGAGAGACATCAAGGAAAGTTTGTGGACTGTTGTGGCCATTGATAATTACTTTCTTAATATACCCTAATCCAGTTTGCCTGGCATGGTTGATGGCTTCTCAGCTTGGGGCGCTTGTGGTGTGGGCCTAGTGTGTGATGAAAGGCGCGGCCTAGTTTCCCTCACCTATGGCAGCGGAGAAGCCATTGGTGCACATGGGCCCCTCCATGCGGGAGACTAGCCGACAATACAAGTTAAAACAGAATTGGCATCTGTGCCTCCTGTGCTGGGGCTCCATTTATCCCTTTTTTTCCTTATATCTCCTCCTTAGACAAATAGGTGGTGGGGACGAGGTGGGGGCTGGGAGGTCACGGAGGGGGGAGATATGAACTACGGGATGAATCAGCCCTGGGATGAGTCTCTGAGGGGCATATGGGAGTGCAGGGAGTTGAATAATGTTTGGGATGCAGTTAGTAGGGTAGGCAACCATATAATTATTCCCTGTTAGTACTCTGCAAAGAATTGATGGCACTCAAAACAGAGGGTCTCTTCTGAGCCTTAGGGGATGTGGGGGAGGCGGAGCGGACATGCTGGCTGAGGATATCGAGTAAATCCGCAGATGGTTAGCGGGCATAGAGATTGCGTGTGGGCCCTTCTTCCTCCAATGTTCAACCTCCTGGGATGGGCTTAGATCTCAGTGACCTCAACACAAGTGGGTAGAGGGGAGAGTGGATGGTACTCTAACAAATAAATTAAAGTGTCTGAGGGGGAGATTTATATGGCTGCCCTACATACAGAGACATTGGTGAGAACGAGATTAATGTAGAGGAATCCGCCTTGATCTGTAGGGGGCACGTTAAAGTTACTTTTTACTTCCGGAATAAAATATTGACTCTCAGATCAGAGGTCGAGATAGTGATTGGTGGGGGGGAGAGTTGTAGAAAAGGAAGGTGCACCAGGATGTGTGACGGGGATTGGAATAGCTGCAAGGGGATGTGCCCCAAGGGGAGTTCGGATGCTGAGCGGAGTGATGGGGCGCTCATGCCAGTTGAAGGTTTTTTTTTCTGGACACTTGTGCTTTACTGGTGCTTAGTGTCAATAGGAGACTTGAGTCCATAGGAGATGGGGCTGGGTGGGGGGCTAATACGGTTGAAACGTCTTGTTGCATGGGGAAGAGTGGGGGGAAGGGGTATCCTGATTTCTAGTAGAATTCGATATCTGAAGGAGATGGGAGTTATTGGGGGGGTGAGTTAAGGGGGTAGGGGTCGGGCGGAAGTTAATGGGAGGAAGGGGAGGTAGTTCAAGTTACTATTCTTGTTGCTATTGTTAACTTGTTTCTAGATGCAATCGATGATGTAAATTTTATTTGTGTAGTACAATATAATAAGGATCGCAAGGGCTGGATTACGTGTACTCTGGAGATGGGGAAAGATAGCTGGCTACAGGGTGCTAAATGGAATTGGAAACCTTCATATGAAAATAATGGCTAATTTGTCAAGTGTCAATGTCATTTCATGGAATGTCAAAGGAATAGCAAGCCCAGTAAAGAGAACATCACTTTTGACTGCTCTGAAGAGGCAGGAGTGCAGGTAGCCCTATTGCAAGAAAGCCACCTGACGGACATAGAACACACTAAGCTCTTTCGGAATTGGGTAGGGAAGTGCTATGCGGCTTCCTTTTCCTCCCATAAACATGCAGTAGCTATACTATTGCATAAAAACTTTTCCTTTGAAGTTCGGAGGGTGGTGCGTGACCCAGAGGGAGGCAGGTACATATTTATCACTGGATTATAAAGGGGAGAAATGGTTACGTTTGGGTGTATCTATGCCTCAGCGGTGTATGAAACGCAGTTTTTCACCTCTTCGATGGACTTGCTAATAAAAGAACAATTCCCTGGGCTGATTTTTGGGAGGGATTTCAATTGGACCATGGATGCCCACATGGACCACTTGGAGGGGGAAGAGTCTGAGGCTTATGGCTCAGTGGCAGCTTGGGATGGGTGGCGTACAACCAACCCAGGAGCTAGGGACTACATGTTCTACTCCAATCCACATAAAACCTGGTCTCGTATAGACTATATCTATTTATCCAGGAGTTGGATAGGAAGGGTACAGGATATATCCCACAGCCCTATTCATATTTTTGATCATGCCATGGTAATTCTAAACTGACTTGTAAAGAAACAAGGGAGGCTCCCCCACAATGGAGGTTTCCCATGTATATGTCTAAAAATCAGGCCTTTAGGGAATATCTAGTGGATCAATGGCAGTTTTATGAGGAGACCAACTCCTCTCCGGACATTTCCAGAGCCATCTTTTGGGAAGCCGGGAGGGCCTTCATGAGGGGGGCTATCCTAGCCTACATGGCAAGATTGAGGCGGCAGAAAAGGGACAAATGGCTGGAGTTAGAAAGTCAATTAAAAGATTTAGAGAAAAAAGTGGCAACGGGAGAGCAAGGAGAGGCACCTACAGTACGTTGCTGATGGTAGCAAGGGAGGCTCTAAATACACTGCTGCAGGAAGAAGCTGGCAGGGCCTGGTTCTATTGTCAGAGGCAGGTTTTTGAATGGGGAAATAAGCCAGGGCCATTATTAGTAAGGTTAATGAAGGGGGGGTAGGGGCCTAACACGTGTTTTAGGGATTAGGAACAGAGATGGGAGACTCTGCATGGATCCTGGAGGTGTAAGAGAGCATTTTCGGATCTTTTATGAAGGCCTGTACAGGGCAAAATATAAGGGAAAAGAAAACCAAATACAAAGTTTCCTAGCAGGCCTTCAGCTGCCTGTAACCTCTATAACTCAGACAGAACAACTAGGTCAGCCTATTACAAGGTCATACAAAAGCTGCAACAGGGGAAAGCTAGCGGTCCAGACGTCTTCCCAATAGAGTATTATAAAATCCTAGGGAGCTAGGTGGCGGCGGCACTGAGTGGGCTTTCTGAGACAGAAGAGGAAGGGGAAGCCCCCAAACTACCAGATACCTGTTATGATGCTACCATATGTCTGATACCCAAGCCCGGTAAGGCTGGAATGGATTGTGTGGCATATAGACCTATCTCCCTGCTTAACTCTGATTTAAAGATCTTGGCCAAAGTGCTGGCTATCAGATTGAAAAATATATTGCCGGACCTCATTCACCCAGACCAGACCGGGTTCATTAAAGGCTGCCAATCATACCATAATATGTGCAGGTTACTTGATATAATATGTCATGTGAGTACAAAACAAGAGAAAGTGGGTATTGTTTTAATGGCTGCAGAAAAAGCACCCAACAGAGTGGAGTGGGAATACCTCTTCGAGGTGATGGCCTGGTTTGATCTGGATGAATCTTATGTGGGTTGGGTGAAGGCCATGTATAAAAAACTGAGGGCTTGAGTCTTGGTTAATGGGGGTCTTTCTGGATGGTTTGCTTTAGAGAGGGGAACTAGGTAAGGATGCCCCCTGTCACCCCTCTTGTTTGCTCTGGCATGGAGCCTCTTGCACTGGTAGTGCGACAAAAGGAACGAGTGAAAAGGTTTGCTGGGGCTCGGGGATCTGTGCATAAGATCACATTATATGCTGACGATATGCTATTATTTGTTAGGGACCCACAGAGGTCCATGGTGCCGCTGCTGTCCCTTATTGAAGAATTTGCCAACTTCTCTGGCTATAAGGTGAACCTGGAGGAGTCAGAAATTATGTGTTTCCCAGAAGATGACAGGACACTAGGGGGGCTGGGGCTCAAGGTTGTGCAGAATGGTTTCAGGTATCTGGCGGTGCGGATAGGATGGAGACCGGGGGAGCTATATAACTTAAACTTCCCCTACTTGATTAAAACTCTGCTTGGGGATCTCAGGAGGTGGGCACAACTTCCGATCTCATGGCTGGGAAGGATTAATGTGATTAAAATGAACATCCTACTCTGTATTTTATACCCCATGCAAATGTTGCATCTGGGATTAACAAAGAGGGATATCAAGCAACTGGAAGCAGGATTCTTGGAGTTTATATGGCGTGGGAAAAAGCCACAAATCAGCCTTAAAAGACTTAAGGCAGAAAAGAGTAGGTGAGGACTTAACTTTCCAGACCTAGGTAATTACTATCTGGCTATACAGCAGAGAGGGATTGTAGACTGGGTGCATAGATCACCGGTTGCTAGCTGGGTGGAGCTGGAGCAATGGGAGGTCCCAGGAAAGCTCATCGCTTACTTGCATAGTAAAGGGCAGCAGGCTTATAGAGCATTGGGAAATGGCAACCCACTGGTTCAGGCAGCACTTGAGGCCTGGGAAATGCTCGGGAGGCAAAAGGTGCATGTGCAGGGAGAAACCTTACTGTTACCAGTGGCTAGAAATCCCTTCTTCTTGCTGGGTATGGAGGACAATGGTTTCAGTGATTGGGAGATATGAGGAGTGGACACTGTGGGCAATTTAGTAGTGAAAGGGGAACTCTGCACCTTTGAGGCCGAAAAGCAGTGGTTGCATCTAGAGGGACCCTACCAATATAGATTTCTGCAGGTCCGGAATTTTGTAGGAAGACTAGGCAGAGAGGCTCAGGAGGGATTGAAGCCAGATCTGGTAGAGCAGCTGGTGTATCATGCCAGGAAGGATCCTAAGGGAATACTAGGCAAGGCTGCTAAACAGGGCAAACAGGGCCTGCCAGATCTGACTAAGAACACAAGGGCGCTGTGGGAAAGAGATCTGGAACAGCACATTTCGAAAGAAAATTGGAGGGTGGTGCTAGATATGCCAGGAGGAATAATAGTCTGTAACAAGTTCAAAGAGGTTTTTTTCAAATTCCTGCATAGATTGTACTACCCCCTGGCCACTGTTCATAAAGCTCACCCGTCGGTATCCCCTATATATGTTAGGTATGGAAGGGAAACGGGTACATATATTCACTGTTTCTGGACCTGTTCAACTTTGGTATAGTACTGGGAGGATGTGGTTACAGAGGTGGCCCAGATAGCTGGTCTACCACTGAAAAGGGACCCCATGACCTGTCTATTTGGAGTGGAGGTGGTAGAAGAAGGGGAATGGAATCCGCTTCCCAGATGGATGAGAGTCTCCATTTGTATTGGCTTGTCATTGCATCCAGAACACTTGGGTTTCGAGTGCCAGGCCCACAGTTTCTCTCTGGTGCCAGGCAACGGTGCGGGCCTCAGCACTGGAGAGACTAACGTATGTTGTCCGGGATAGGGAAGAGACCTTCCTGGGGGAGTGGTCCCTCTTTCTCTCTTCGTTGAGCATGGCTGAGAATATGGTGCTGAGAACAGGAATGAACACATGAGCCATGGTGGGGGGGGGGGGTATAGCCTCATGGAGGCATTTGAGTACAAGAAGGCCCCTGATGGCCCCAAGTGGGTGGGGGACAGTATGTGTATGTAAGGCCTATTTAAAGGAGAAGATTGTAATGTAATGAGGAAATGTGACACTTTTTTATCTTTTGTAGATAAGACCTATTTGCATATCTGATTGCATCTACTTGTTTGTTTGTGTTTTGTATGTCTTTTAAATGGATGTCTTTGTTGTTTACAAAGAAACTTAATAAATAGATTATTCAAAAAAAAATTGCTCTGTCCCTCATGGAAAAGGTCTGCCCACACAGAGAATGCACATTAAAGGCAGACTTTAAAGCACACATTTGTAATATTTTCAGATGCTATATCAAAGGTAAGCTTTGTACAAGTAAACACAATGGTTTCCACAGTGTTCTGAGCTTGTATCTCCATGTATGAGGATGTCTTCCTCTTTATGAGGGTCAGTGCCTCTCATTGTCCCTTGCTTTTTGTCCGCATCCCTCATTTCAGTGATGGATTTTGACAGGTATGCTCAGGAGTCAAGGGCTACTTCAGAGAATGGTGGAGGTGGTTTATGTAAAATGGTGGTGGGCCAGCTGATTGCTGTGCCACAGTGACCACCAGTGTTCTTACCTGGTTCATAGATTCATAGATATGTGTTGGCAGAAAAGGACCTTTTTGGCCCATCAAGTCTGCCCATTCCCTCCCTCTTTACTTGCCCCCCTCATAGATTCCACCATCCTTCCCCTTGACAATCTCTTGTGTTTGTTCCAAGCCCTCTTGAATCCATCCACTGTTTCAGCCTCCACCGCCTCCTCTGGCAGACCATGCCAGGGTGCCACCACACTCTCAGTGAAGTAATGCCCCCTAATGTTTCCCTTAAACCTACCCCTTTTACCCTTAGACCATGTCCTCTAGTTCTTGCATCTACCTTCCCTGCAAATAAGCCCCCCCCCCCACTTTCTTGATCCTTTCACATACTTGAATGTTTCTACCATGTCTCCCCCTCTCCCTTCTGGTCTTCAGCAGGTACAAATCCAACACCCTCAAGCTCTCCTCGTATGGCATCCCACTTGGCCCATGCACCATCTTAGTGGCTCTTCTCTGTACCCTTTCAAAGCCATCTGTGTCCTTGTGTAGGTGGGGTCTCCAAAACTGAACCCCATATTAGGAAACATAGACTATGATGGTAGATAAGGACTGCTTGGCCCACCCAGTCTGTCCAGCTCCCTACCTAATGGATAAGCTGCAGATCCTAGCTAACCAACAGCCTATTTCTTCCTACTCCCCCCCCGCCCAGAATTGCCTTATGACTGTCCCATGCATTCTTGAATTTCACCACAGTTTTTGACTCCACATCCTCCTCAGGAAGACTGTTCCATGCATCCACAACCCTCTACATGAAAAAATACTTTCTCACATTACCTCTGAGCCGATCCCCCTCTAGCTTCAAATTGTGCCCCCTTGTTCTTGCACACCTCTTTTTCTGAAAGATGCTACCCTCTTGGACTTTGTTGATTCCATTGAGGTATCCCAGGTGTGGCCTCACCATGGAACTGCAGAGTGGCATCAGCACCTCCCTTCTTCTACTAGTTATCCCCCTCCTTATGCATGACAACAATTTTTTCCACTTTGCCCACTGTCTTGCTGCATTTGGTCCCTACTCTAAGGTTGTCAGTGATTATGATTCCTAAATCCTTCTCCTGCTCTGGTGCAACCATTTCCTCACCCCCAGTGTGTATGTGGCTTGTGGATTCTTCCAGCCCATGTGCATCACTGTGCATTTTTTGGTGTTGAATTTTAGCTGCCATGTTTCCGATCACCCCTCAAGCAATCTTAGATCTTCCTTCAAAACTTCACTCCCTCTGGAGTATCTACCTTGTTGAAAATGTTTGTGTCATCTGCAAAAAGGCAGACCTTCCCATGAAGCCCCTCTGCTATGTCACTAATGTAGACATTAAACAGAATGGGCCCCAGCATCGACCCCTGGGGAACTCTGTTCATCACTCCTACGTCCCTGGAATCCACCCCATTGACCACCACTCTCTGGCTTCTCCCATTCAGCCAGCACTCCACCAACCTTATTATTTGCTGTCCCACCCCCAAACTCTCAAGCTTATTAACCAGTCTTTTGTAGGGCACAGTGTCAAAGGCTTTCCCAGAGTCCAAACATACAACATCCACTGCCCCTCGATCAACCACCCTTGCCACCTCATCTAAGAACTCAATCAGGTTCGTCTGACATGACCTTTCCAGAGTGAAGCCATGCTGAAGTATGTCCTGCAGCCCCTCATCCTCCAAGTAACTAACTGCCCTTTCTTTCAATATCACCTCCATCACCTTCCCCACTACCGACATGAGGCTGACCCAGTGATAATTGCCAGTTTCCTCCCTACTGCTAGTTTTATGAAGTGGCACCATGTCTGCCCTCTTCCAGTCCTCTGGCACCCACCCTGTATCTAAGGACCAGGTAAATAACCTCACTAGTGGTGCCACAAGTTCCTTCCTTAGCCCCCGGAGTACCCTAGGGTGCATGGTGTCTAGGTCCATAGCCTTGTCTACCTTTAACTTACCCAATTCCTCCCTGACCCTGTCCTCACTGACTGGACTAGGATCTACCTCTATGTCCCCTTCCCTTCCTTTCTATCACTGATCCCCTTCCTTCACCCTCTATTGTGAAGACTGAGCCGAAGTATCTATTCAGCACCTCTGCCTTCTGAAAGTTCCCTTCCACTTGTAATCCCCCACCCTTTACCTTTACTATCCCCTGCCTTCCTTTCCTCCTTTCCCTATATACCAAAAGAAAGCTTTGTCCCCTTTTGGCCTGCCTAGCAATTGTCTCCTTGTCTACTTTTGCCTTCCTAATCTTCTGCCCTGCCACCCTCAGTTTCTCCCTATAAGTTTCCCTATCCTCCTTCCCTTGCATCCTCTTTTATTTTCTGAATGCCCTTTTCTTCTCCCCTATTGCACCCTCACTTCTCTGTTGAACCACAGCAGCTTTCTCCTTGTTCTGCTCTTCATCACCCTCCTTACACAGTTCTCTGTGGCTTTAAGTAGTCCCCCCTTGATATTATTCCATAGTTCCTCCACTCCATCTCCTTAATTTTATTCTTGAAAACTTCCCTCATTTGGGTAAAATCTGCCTGCCTGACCTTCATGATGGTTTAACTTGCTTCATACCCTGCTCTAACCCTGAAGCCCACTGTGTTATGGTCATTTTCTCCTAGGCTGACCCCATCTCCACTCCCTCCTCACTATCCCCATTGGTGAGGACCATGTCAAGTATGTCCCCCCCCCGTGGGCTCCCTGACCAGCTGCTGTAGGAAGGCTCCTTGGAGGGACCCTAGGATCTCCCTGCTCCTAGCTGACCTAACTGTTGGGATATCCCACTCTATATCTAGGAGGTTAAGGCCACCCATCAGCAGAATCTACCCTTTCCATGCCATCTATTGAACAACCCATAGCATCTACATGCCCATTTTCTCACTCTGCATTGGAGGTCTGTACACCACCCCCAGCCTTACTGATGCCCCAGCCCTTCTCTCTAGTTTAACCCACATGATTTCTACTTCCCACATCTTTTCCTATCCTTCCATGACTTTAATGCCTTCCCTAATGTACAGTGCAACCCCCCCTTCCTGCCAGCAATATAGTTCCAGAATAACTGGTACCCTAGGACCCCTACTTCCCAGGCCTGATGCTTGGACCACCAGGTCTCTGTTACGGCTACAATATCCAGCCCCTCCCTCTCCATTATTGCATCTAAGTCTACCTTCTTATTCCTTAGGCTTTGTGCGTTTGTGGAAAGTCATTTCCACCATACCTTTCCCCTCACCCCACCTTCCTTCCCTACCATGACTGGTTTGCGTCCTTCTCCCTTTTGCAGGGGAGTGCTTGCTAGTCTATTCTCTCCTCCTGTTGAGCCGTTACACATCATAGCCTTGTACTCCCACCTTACCAGTTTAACCCCCCAAAGACCTTATCAATGTAGTCTTGAAGACCCACCTCAGTACGCTTGCCCCCTCTCACTCAGTTGTAGTCTATCTTTTCAGCACAGATCCTCATCCTCCCATGTGTCCCCCACCCACCTATTCTTGGGAACCCTTCCTCTTTGCACCATTCCCAGAGCCAGTCACTGAATTTCTTGATTCTTTTCTGCCTAGCAGTGCTGGCACAAGGGACTGGCAAGACCTCTGATAAAGCCAAGGATTTAGCCTCTTCCAGGCATCCCAGCACCAGTGTCTTGCACCTCCTCTTGAACTCCTCCACCTTATTGCCTGCCAGGTCATTTGTCCCCAAATGAATGATAAGGTGTGGCTTCCTCACCAATTGCACCCTCTCCCTGATTTTCTGCATTGCCCTCCCTGCCTCCATCCCTGGTTCAAAAAAGACTGACTTCTGCCTAAATGTAGGACCCCTCCTGATCCATTGTATCCCCTTAATGATGGAGTCCCTGAATACCTTGGCATTCTCTACCTCCATGACTAATGGATCTGGTCTTTTTCTTGCTGAGACCCTTCTCCTCCTAACCACCTCCCCTGCCCTGAAATGCCTACTTGACCTCCCTGGTTTGCCCCTGGTTCCCCTCCTGTTCTCCCCTTGCATAAAGATTCCATTGCATTCTCTCCCAATTCCCCCTGCTGTCCCCTAACTCTTCCTTCTTCACCTTCCCTGTTTACCTGTGTCCCTTGCTTGCCTCCTGCCTTCCCTTCTTCTATCTCCTTGCCCCTTTCCTCCGCTTGCTCCCCTTCCTTGCCTCACTGATCTCCCGCATCATCCGATTCCCTTCCTTGTTCATCTTCCCCCCTCCCCTCCCCTCTCTGTGCTTTTAACCTTCCCCCAAATGTCCCCCTTTTGCCCCTACCCCTTTGTCCACCTTTCTACCACTGGTTCTATCTCTCTCTTCCCTGTTCCCTGGGCCATACTTGCTATTTCCCTTGATCCTTTTAGAACATCCTCCCCAATTCTGTTTGTCAGAGGTGTGCACCGGTTGGATACTGTAACCCCCCCGTCAAGTGTTATGTGTTCCAAGCAAGATGGTGACCATGCTGGGTCTGCCGTCACATTAAGCTCTGAGTGACCCCTCATATTTTAATGTTTACATTGCTGTTTTATTAATTTATTCTTATTCATTTGATTGCTACAATCAGTTTGGTCTTTCGCAATTTACTCAACCATGTGTTAGCTCTTTGTAGCGATATTGGCATTTTTGCTGTGGACTTGTGGACCTATAGCTCTTGGAGCAGCTCTGTGTTTTTGCTGCCTTTAAATCTGCTATACCTGTGCTTTGGGACACTTGTCTGACATTGGGACTCTCGATTCTGGATCTGGACAGCCTTGTGTTTGTTCTGTGGTGGTCGCTGGCTCTTCGCGATTGTCCCATTGTGGACTTGGATCCTTGGAACAGTTGGCAGTTTTATGGATGCTGGCTTCTCTGAATTGCCATGTCAGAAGATTCGATACTGACTGGCTGGCTGCCACTTCAAGCCTCGCTTGATATCTGCCTGGAAGGAGTGTGCTGGAGCTGTGACCTTTGCTGTATGGATTCCTGATCTAATTAACTGGTCGAGACTTAGTGGATTGCAAACTGGCCTGATAACGGTGATTGGGCACCTGGTTCTTGGGACTCACTGTGAGAGTAGAGGCTACCAGTTGGAAGGCTGGTGGAAAATCTTCCTTCTTTGCTCTCTATGGCCCCAAGTTTTCACTGGGCAGCACTGGTGGATTAAATGGGATATCTCTCATTCCGGGGCCCTTTCTGGCCAGTAATATTTGCATTATTCTCACTCTGATTTGATCATCAAAGGCTTGCTGTTCTGGTTTTCCTCATTTTTGTTCAATTTTACATCTTCATCAGGTACTATAATTACATTTTCTATTCTGGAAGCAATGAGAGAGCTTCGCTGCTTACAAAGATTCATGTCAAATTTAATTTCAGTCTTTGTGGCAGTGAGAGTGCCACGTCTTTCTGTTTGGACTCATTATCCTGATAAGGGTTGGGTGAGAGCTACCCTTTGTTTTACAAATCTTTAGAGGATTTAGTAACTTTTGCAGACATTGGACAGTGAACTTTATTGGATAACAATGAATGATCTAACTTGGTGTTGTAGTTATCAAAATTGTTTTATGTTGTTATTTTGGGGGTTATATTTTGGATTGGGATTCTTTCTATTACTTTCATTTATTTTTTGTAGTTTAGGGCATAGGAGATTGGCTATTAAGATTAGGGGTTTGTCATTAAGATTAGTTTTTAAGTTTATTATTTGGGGTGGGTTATTAGCTTTTAATATTTTGTTTTTTATTTTATTTGAAGTATTATGTGCTGGGGAGGCTTAGCGACGGTCAGGCAATATTCCCCCACCAGACTCAGGGAATTACATCCTTTTGACTGTCCCCCATTAACATCTGACACCTATTTTGGGTGCCGTGCTTTGGGGATAGTTAGAAGGCGCATAAGAAAGGGGAGAACTGGGCATGGTGGGGAAGGGGAAAGGGGAGGGTGGATAGGAGTAGTGGGGTCCAAGAGGCACCCTGGGGCGAAATGGAGTCAGAACAGGGGTCCCACCTGTCTTGTCCTCATACCCAAGGGCTCCAATGTTAGCAGGCAGGTGACAAGGTCTTCCCAGACAACTCATCCTACTTGGCCGGCGTTGTGCAATGCCAGATCTATTAAGAACAAGACAGCTATTATAGCTGATCTTGTTGAAACTACCGATCTGGCTTCCATCATCGATACCTGGTTGGATGATAATGCAGGCCCTGTTTTGGCTTCTGCAGTTCCGACTGTGTTCTCCATGATGCACTGCCCGAGGTTGGATCGTAGGGGCGGGGGTGTGGACATCATATTTAAATCTGAGCTGGGCCTTGTGGATGTGCCATTGGGAAGTACCAGATCCTTCAAGTGTATCCTGGGTGAGGGTGTAGGCTGTGGGATACTCCTCATCTACCGTCCACCAGGAGATGGTGGAGCATTTCTGCAGGAAATAGCGGACTTCATCGTTGACATGGTGTTGAGGTCCCCCAGATGGATAGTTCTGGGGGACTTCAATGCCTGGGTCGATGATGAACTCTTGCATTTTGGTCAAAATCTCCTCCAGCTTATGATAATGCTGGCTTTACACAGGTAGTTACCTCCTCAACCCATGTAGGGGGTCACTCGTTGGATCTGATCATTCTCCTAGGTATGGAGATAGCTTATTTGGGGGTGGAACTAGTCATCTGGTCTGACCATCACACCATAAGGTTCAGCTTCAGGGTTCCCCCTAATAGGTCTGCCCCTACGGAGATGGTCCAGTACTGCGGTTTGAGGGGAGTTACCCCAATGACCTATCAGCGGCACTGGACCTATCAGGTTTGTCAGGTGAATGCATGAGTCCAGGCGATCTTGTATCAGCCTATAATAAGGCTGTGGGAGATGCCCTGGACAAGATTGCTCCTGTTCATGTTCGACCCCTCACCCTTCGCCCTAGGAACCCTTGGTTTGATGGTTCCTTGAAGGAGTTGAGGTGAGTTGGTCGAAGGATGGAGAGAGCTTGGAAAAAGTCTGGCCTTGATGCTGACAGGCTTAAGCTAATGGCACATTTTGATGGCTATCAGCTAGAAATCTCCCATAAGAAGGCAGAGTTCCTGTCCAGGGAGATTTCTGCCGTACAGAATCGACCAGCTCAGCTTTTCCGGACCATTGACAGATTGTGCAATGCAATCTGTCTTCAGCCCAGAGAAGCTTTTTCTCAGCTGAAATGCTAGGAGTTTGCTCAATTCTTCGCGGATAAGGTTGCCAGCATCAGGTCTAACATCGGAATAGCCTCTCCTATGAGGAGTTGTGGTGATCGGCAGGATGTGGTGTGCACTCGGTCTCTCTGGTCAGATTTCTGCCAGCCAGAATTCATAGATATTGTGATGATCATCCAGTCAATGCACCCAATCAGTTGCAGTTTGGATCTGGGCCTGACACCCCTTTTATTGGGATGTGTTGATGCTATCTGCTCGATCCTTGCTGAAATTGTCTGAAGGTCCTTGGAGACAGGGGTCTTTCCAGAACCCCTAAAGGAGGCTGTAATTTGACCACTCCTTAAGAAATCCTCCTTGGACCCAGACTGTTCAGCTAACTACCGACCTATCGCTAACCTGCCATTTGCTGGTAACGTTATTGAAAAGGTGGTTGCGTTGCAACTGGATGATCACCTTACAACTCACAAGATCTATGATACTTTCCAGTTCAGATTTAGGAAGAAGCATAGCATGGAGTCTGCACTTTTCCGAGTATTGAATGACCTCCTGATGGCTAGAGATTGACAGGCATGTACCATCCTGGTCCTTCTTGTTCTCTCTGCAGCATTTGATACTGTAGACCATGGTGTGCTATTGGAGCACCTGCGGCTGCTTTGTGGTCTGTCTGGTACATCCTCAAATGGTTCCATTATTTCCTCGCAGACAGGCTTCAGAGAGTTACCACCGGAATTTACTCCTCTGGCATTTATTCCCTGTCTTGTGGGGTGCCACTGGGCTCCATTTTGGCCCCCATGTTGTTTGCAGTATATATGCTGCCATTGGGAGATATCATCAGGTGATACAGTTTGAGTTTTCACTGCTATGCAGATGATACTCAGCTGTATATGTCTTTTCTGCCCGGACGGGATGTTGCACTCTGTATGCTAAACAACTGCCTTACCGAGATCAGGACCTGGATGAGTACTAGCTGGTTGAGACTGAATCCGGATAACACTGAAGTGCTGGTTGTGGACCCTGGTCATCCAGGAGTGGGTATGGGAGCTGGCCAGGCATCAGGTATTTTGATTGATGGCATACAGCTCACTACCTCAGACCGAGTGCGTAACCTTGGTGTTATTTTTGACAACAGCCTGACACTAAGATCTCAGGTGTCGGCTGTTGTCAAATCCTCTTTTTGCCATCTGAGGAATATAATCTGGGTGACACACTTGGTTCCTCCGGATGATCTTCCAACACTGGTCCACGCCTTCATCACCACCTGCCTTGATTACTGCAATTATCTCTACTTAGGGCTGCCAGGGGTTGATATCCGCTGCTTGTAGCTAGTGCAGAATGCGGCAGCCAGGCTTTTGACTGGGATGTCTAGGTCCAGTCATATTACCCCTGTGCTCCGTGAACTATGCTGGCTGCCTATTCAGTGGCTGGTCACCTTTAAGGTTGGTTTGCTAACCTTTAAAGCCCTACATGATCAGGGACCCAGTTACCTGCAAGACCTCTTGATACCCCACTTCCCCTCCCATTCTCTCTGATCCACCGATGAGGGATTACTAGAGATTCCCAGGGTACGACTAAAAACATCAGGTGCCCGTGATTTTGCTTTTTTGGCTCCAACCCTGTGGAATTCTTTACCTCGACGGTTAAGAGAATGCCTAACCATTGACAGATTTAAGATTGAGTTAAAAATGTATTTATTTAACTTGGCCTTTCCTAATGATTAATGTACTTTATCTTCCTGTTTTAATATTATATTTGTATTTGGTTTTATGTGTAGCACCTTGGTTTTTGAAAGGTGCTATAAAAATAAAGTTTGATTTGATTTGATTTGTTTCCTTCCCCCATACTGCTGAGGTAAGTGCTCTTTTATGAATCCTTCGAGTTCCCCTTCCCCTACCCCTCACTTGCAAGTGCAAAAGACAGACCACAACATGAAGAAAGTATCAGAGAGCACAGCACAGTGCAGGGGTATGTGTGAGGTAGTACAACACAGGTTAGGTCAGGTTTGTGTAAGAGCAACAGGAGGAGTGTGTGGGATTGTGTATGCGTGGATGAGGGATTGCAACATGGGGCAGGCATGTAAGAGGGCAACACATGGCAGCTGTGTACAAGAGAAAGCATGGTACAAGATGAGGTGAAGGAAAACGCACGATACAAGATGAGGTTAAGGAAACAGCACAACATGTTGAAGGTGTGTAACAGTACAACATGAGGTGGTTGAGTGAAATTAAGCACAAAACTAAGTGGGTATATACAAGATAGCACAACACATAAGATGGATGTGCAGTAAAACACACAACATAAGGCAGATGCGTTCAAGACATTGTACAACATTAGACATGTTTTGTGGGAGAGACTTAGATGAAGTAGGTGTGTGTGACAGAAAGCACTATGCAAGACAAATGTGTGGGAGAGGGCCCAACATAAAACAGGTACAGTATGTAAAAGAATGCAACATAAGGGGTGTGTGGACAGTGTGGAAAAGAGGGCAACATAAGAGTATGTGCAAGTAGCAGTAAAATGAGTATACCTGTGTGTTATCAGTGTGGGAGGATGCGTATGACAGAGCAGTACAATGTGGGTATGCTTATGTAAGAGCAGTGCATAGTAAGCTTGCTTGTGAGAGCACAGTGATTTGGTTGTGCATGAGGAATAGCCAGATATGAGAGTAGGATATGTAACAAAAGGAGTAGTAGACTGAAAAATGGATATACACAGTATGTGGTAAAAAAAACATGCTACCTGAACTGCTTATAATTTGCTGTCTCCAAGTGTCCTCATCATTCTTTAATGTGTGCATCTGGAAAGAAAGTGGAAAACATCTTAAGAAACTTGCTTCTGAAACAAAACATCCAACATCACCAAGTTAAGCTCATGTTAGGTCTAATATCTCAGCTGATAGAGCACTGGGTAGCATTTTGGGGGCCTGTGTTCTATTCCCAGTTAAGTCTCATTTTTTGACCCAAGTGGTGCTAGCTGATAGTGAGTCACACTACAATGTGGGAGACCCAGGACCAACTCCCGATCCCGATTCACATCCAACAGGTCAAAGGGGGCAGTACAGTATATGGAGGTAATGGGCTGTAACTCTGCAAAAGGAGGGTGTAAGCAGCCCGCTTTGCTGGTGACACTTTTGGCAAAGCTGGAGTATGGCACCTTGTGTGAGGAGGGTGCAGGCAGCCTTCTCTTCTGGCAGCACCTATGGCACAACTGTAGTATGGCACTGGTGCTATTAATGCACAATGTCTTGCAACTAATGGTCAAACCATGAGGGCTAAAATTCCACCCTACAGCACACGATGCCTGGATAGTCTCCTCCCACCTTAGATCTGTTTACAGACTCTATATCATTTCTCACCACTATGTATACTTTGATATATTATGCTAATGGGTATAATGATGAGGATCAGTCTCTACCAGGCTGTGGAGAGTCGGATTTGTATGGTTATCCCCATCCCCTCAACAATCTTTCACCATTGTCCTTACCCTGATATTCTTTCCCTACCCCACCTTTTTAAATTTTTTTTAATTATTATACTTTTTGCTGTTTTGCCCATCGTTATCTGCCCTGGTCATGGACCCCCACACTGCCATCTTCTGTAATGCCAGTGCTCTCCTTGGCAAACCAGGGGGTGGGGTCACAGCACTGTCTCCCTTCCAGTTCCACAATTACTGGTCCTTTTTGGGAGAGCCAGCTAGGAGGCTAATTGAAGCCTGGGGGCAGGGCTTCATGGAGACAGCCATTGCAGATTTTTCTCCCCTAAAGGCAGGGGCAGGGATGTGCAATGATGAGTTATGCAGGCGTTGGTGCTATGCGATGAACCCAGCCTCCACTGGGTGTAGCTACTGCCGAGCACCCTCCCTGCAGAAGGAGAGCAGTCCTGGGATGCTCAATCCTTCTGCCCGGCTAGCCCTCCGATGACCTGGGTCCGTTCCCGAACCTGGGTCGCTGGCATCACAAGCGGAAATCCAACTGCTGTGCCAATAGGCCAGCGCTCCCCACCCCTCCTTTATCTAACACAGCTCACTGAACCCTTTAAAGGCAAAAATGTAGGGAACACTGTGTCCCATTGATTCCCACCCAAACCTGGGAGTGGAAGAATAAAGGTAAATCCTGGCCATTCAGTTTGCCCCCCCACTCCTCTTGACATCATCTTGACATCAATATCCCCCGCCAGCTTGGCCATGCTCAAACCCCTTAATGTGTAAAAGATGGGAAGGTAATGGCTGGCATGGTTAGCGGGCATGGTACTTTTAGAATCACCATTACACCATTAGATCCTAGCATGGATAACAAAGACAATTTTCCTGGGTCCTTGGGATTCTGAAACAGGGGTTGGGTGATTCGAGGAAACATCCAGTCGTACCTGTTAAATGAGAAAAACAAAAGGGTCACAAAGGCTCTGCAGCTCTTTAATAGCTAACTGGACAAACAAGGCACTGTAATCATAAAAGGGTCTATGACGCTGGTTCAACAAACATCTTGTCGACCGACATTACAGCAACGGACTTATGTTGACCCCAAGTTGCAGTCAGCATAAATCTGTCAGGTAAACTATCTTTTTTCAGGAGCTTTGCCCCCCAAACCATCCAAGCAGGGTCTCTGCACCCCACCCCCACCCACTTTAGGATTATCAACTCCAAGTTGGAGTTGATTTGGGTGGGGTGCAATACCCGGTAAAAGCAGAGCCAAGATCCTGTGGGTACATTACAGCAGCAACAGCGAATTGTCACTGTAATGTCATTCGCTGTAAGATTGTTGCTGTTCAGATGGCATACCATCATAAAACAATACCTATCTGATACACTTGTGTGTCCTCCCACACCGGAGCTGATGTCCTGTTACAGTGTGGTAATGACCAGTAGACAAAACAGAAAATGGGTTACTATTGGTGATAAAGATTCTGATTAGATGGGTAAGGTGGGTGGTTTAAACATTAAAAAAGGATTTTTAAAGAGTTTTTTTTTTTAAGTGGGTTGGTTGGGAGGGTGATACCAGTGCTAGGGCAACAACCTGAGTTAAGGGACAGATGCTGGTCACTAACATAGACTGGTGTAACCCCCCTGCAAATGGGGGTTCCCAAAAGACTTCCAGGAGCTTGCTTGAATGCTCCAAGCCTGAATGGTGTTTGTCGTTTAAGCCATTTATCAGTGAGTGTTTTTAGAACCTCTGGTACTGTCTCTTTAAGAGCTGTCTGCTTGCAGACATAATTAGTTTGTATGGGGGACTGTGTGTTTCTTTGATTGAGTACCACTCAAGCTGCTGCCAATTCACTTCATTTTGCAGTCACTAGGAGTGCAAAGGAACCTGTCTGAAAGATGTAACTGATTGCCAGAAATCATTTACAGTAATAATAAAATTACAGTTTGTCTAACCTGCTTTCTTTGCAGTCAGAACTGTCTGCCTAGTTCCCCATTCTGGTTTTGAACTGCTGAACTGGACCAATCAGTGTGGGGTAAACTAGCTCTAAAATGATGCCTTGGACGAATCAGAACTTGGGACTCATAATCTGAGCCAGCCACAAGAGGATTGTATGGGCAGTGACTCTGGGAGATGTAGTTTAGACTTGGTGCCTTTTTGGACCAACAGCAGCAGTCTATTGTGGTGACAGCCAATCCAGTCAAGAACTGGGAGGAACTCAAAGGAAGTGCCGGTTTTTGTCTGTTGGGAGTTTCAGTTTGAGATCTGAAAGTGAAGGGAAGAAACCCTGTGCTCCTTCAGTGCACAGTTTCAGTCAAAAACGTGTGCAAGGCCCAGAGTTCCGGTCTACAACTTGTGTAACTGCTTGTTAGGACTGAATCCGTCCTGTGAAAAGAATCAAAGGATCTCTGAAGAGTAGAAACCAGGCTCACCCTGTAGAAGACTGAAGAAATTGTTGAATTACACTCGGTCTGTCAGGAACTGAATCTGCTGTGTGTTCTCCTGGTTATTGTGCAGTAATTGCGATTGGGATACAGATGCAGCCTGCCTGGTATAGTGTTTTTTTTTTACCATATAATGTGTGAGGAGTCTCTTGGAGATCAAAAGTAGCCCTGCTGACATTGAAGGACCATATCTTCTTTGGAGGTCGTGAGTACTAATTCGGGGTCGCTCCCTGTTGAATTGCCACATTAAATCCAAATGGAATTACTGTACTGCTGACTGTTTAATTTTCCTTTTTCTCTGTGTGAAAGGGCCCCTACCAGCTGCCACGGTTTGGACTAGCCACTAGGGCCTGGGTACCCAGGGACAGTAACTGGTAGGGATAGGCCTGTGCACAGAGCCATAGGTAGATAGTAAAGTGATAAGCTAATTAACCTGATTTCCCCCTGTCCTTGTTATATCCTCAAATAAATCAGAGCTGTTTGTTTCAACAAAGTTATACTGCCTGAGGTATTTGTCTATGTTAAAGTACTGTACTGTGATTGTTGCACTGTATCTTATTTTACAGGATGTCCCGGTGCCTGAACCAGCCTTGGGGTAAGTGTATACTGTGAAGGTAATTCTGCTATATTGTGTGGGCCACTAGTGGGAAGAAAGGGGTTGCAGTGTCCCAGAGGCTGTGACCAAGTAAGTTTAACTATTGCAAACCCTGACCTCTGGGTGGAGGCACCGCCATTGGATCCAGGCCCCTCAACCTGTTAGTGGCAAATCAGGCAGGGGTAGTAGCCCCTGGGATAGCGCCATCTAGGGGTTACATTTTGAGGCACCGCTGGGATTGTGTGTCTCTAGTGGCCATATTTACAAACCACTGTTAAGGGAAAAAAATAAATAAATAAATAAATGGGTACCCGACAGAAGTGGCTGTGCACCGGCTGGTGGAGTGGTGTACTGGGGAGGAGATCGACCTCAAAATGCTATGCTTATCCTGGACATCCCCTGGGTATCAATACGGACACTGTGCAGGAGTACTTTCCAAGGTGGAAGGTTTACAAAATCCTGTGGTGGTGGGTCGGCACGCTAATCTGCTCACCCACACTTTCCTGGCCCTAGTAGAGTTTAAGGATCCCATAGATAGCTCCAAAGTACCACAGACCATTACCCCAGAGGAGCCCTCACTGCTTGAGAGTGATAACTAAGGACAGTAAAGACCGGGGAATGAGCCCCACCACTATCTGAAACTTTTGAGGAGAAATTTGCTAAATGGTTGCTGGGAGAAGGGAAAACTGTGGAGGACTTGAAGAAACTATTCTTGCCACCTGGGGGTGTTCCTCCCCCAACACCCTCTCCTGCTCCAGTACCCGTAATGGTGGCTGAACCAATGCAGACTCCTATTTCTGCACCTGCCATTAGTCACGACTCTTACCGAAGGTTGAGGATCTTCTCTGGCACCCTCCCAACCCCCCAAGGGAGGATGACTGGGAGACCTGGATAGACTATGTTGCCCCAAGTGCTAGAATGGCAATGCTCGGAAGAAGCGAAAGAGGGTTAGTGAGAGCCTCCGAGTCCTGCCCTGGCTACCATCCGTGCTAAGCGGGCCAGTAACCCTGAGGCGACTGCACAGGCCTATCTTGGAGGCCTTGGAGAATGTATATGGGAGCCCAGATTCTGATGAGGACCTATGGTGGAGAGTAAGAAATGCACAACAGTACCAAGGGGAGTTGTTGTCTGTGTATGTCTCTGCTGGAAAATTGTTGCAAGAATGCCTCAGAAAGGGTAGTTTGCCAGTGATTGAACTGGACCGAACCAGACTGGACAGAATCCTTAAGTCTGCCCCTTCTCAGAACTGCTGTTACTTCAGTTACGCCTAAATCGACTGGAATCCCCACCTCCTATGATGAGTTAATGAGAGAAATTCGAGGAGTTGAGAAAAGGCGACCTCGGGAGGGACCTGCACCAACAGCTGTGGCTACGACCCGAGTGACTGAGGGTGACCCATCAAGTGAAGTTCAGGGGCAGAGGTTGACAGTCAATGAGTGCTCTGACAAGGAAAAAGATATGCCACAATGGGGCGAACTGTTGAGAGAGATCCGGGAATTCAAAAACAGTCCCTTTATGAAGGCCACGCCTGCAAGTACGGGCCCTGACCTATATCCGACTGCATCTGCTATGGGGGTGGGGGTACTCACCCATGTATCTCCTGCTGATAACGGCTCCAAACTCAATTCCTTGACCATGGAAGTGGAGAAACTGACGAGATGTCTCCAAATGCTTATCACGCCGCAGACAGAGATGGCACCCAGGTTTCCAGTTAGTAATACCCCCGCCCTGGCTCCCAGTGTGGTGCCTCGGCCAGCTCAAACTCCAGAAAGTATGTTTTGCTATAATTGTGGGAAAGATGGGCACATGAAAAGGGAATGCCAGTCCCCAAAAGACACTGACAAAGTTGCATATAGGCTACAGGGAGAGCTTCGGAGAACAAATCAGTGGTTAAGAGGTGCACACATGAGTCCCAGTGAGGCACCAAAAATGCTAATTCACGTCCTTGTGGCAGGTCAGTTGCCCAGGCCCCCACTACCGCCTCTCCAGACTGGTCCAGAATAGTGGTCCCTCCATGGAGACCACTGTAAAGGTGAATGGAGTGTCTACAAGAGCTGTATTAGACAGTGGCTCCAAGTGACAATTATGTTTCAAGATTGGTATCAGAAGCATTTGTCAGACGTACCCTTACAACCATTAGAAGGACTGCATGTATGGGGTTAAGTGAGAAGGCCTACCCTATTCTGGGTATATCCAATTTGGCTGTCTTTCCCCACCTCCGTGGCTGGAGTGGCGAACAAGTAGAGACCCTAGCCTTAGTGTGTCCCCACTGGACTGTATGATGGTGTCCCTTTGTTGATTGGAACAAATGCTCATATGTTCAGAAGGCTGGCACATTTGTGTTATGAAAACAGGGGTCAAAGACTAGTAGAGCTTTAAGAGTTCCGGCTTTAATTAAGAGGCCTATGAGGCACAGAGATGCTGAAAATATAGAACCAGAGGAACCGGTCGGAATTGTATGGAAGAAGGATCCTGAGTCTCTGATCCTGGCACCAAATGCCCAGTGTACCTTACAGGAGAGGTCCGTATCAGAAAGGATGTTAAGAATAAAATATTAATGTTGGATGCACCAGGCGATGGAAAATTGCCAGAGGGACTGCTGGTCAAGCCTAGTATTTTGCCGCTAGAGCCCATGCTTATGCCAGAAGGGTAATGGTCCAAGTTCATAATGTGTCTGAAAGAGACATTCGAGTAAATAGAGGTTGCATCCTGGCTAATGTGCATTGTGCAGACACTGCAGTGCTACCCAGCAGCAAGAGTTCAAGGAAGAATGACAGAGTAGCGCCTGACTTGTTTGATTCGGCAACTCCCGCTGCCAGCTGAATGGAAAGTGAGGATCAGTGAGAAGCTTGCCCAGAGAGACCAGGTGTTTTCTTTAAAGGAATGGGACGTGGGATGCGTGCAGGAGCTGAGCACAATATCCGGCTGCATGACGAAAGACCATTTCAGTGAGAGGTCTCGACGCCTGGCACCTGCTGATATAGATGATGTGAGACGGCATCTGCAAGAGATGTTAGCGGCTGGTGTAATACAAGAATCCAGAAGCCCTTATGCTTCCCCCATTGTGGTAGTGAGGAAAAAGAATGGGACAGTAAGGATGTGCGTGGATTATCGCACCTTAAACCGGCGGACTATCCTAGATCAGTACACAATGCCCCGCATTCAGGATGCTTTGGACTGCCTAAGCAGGGCAAGTGGTTCTCTGTGCTGGATCTCCGCGGTGGGTACTACCAGATCCCGATGGCCCCAGAGGACCGTGAGAAGACAGCCTTTATCTGTCCGGCTTAGCTTCTATGAATTCCTTGAGGATGCCTCAAGGTTTCAGGTGCCCCAGCCACTTTTCAACGATTGATGGGCGTGCAGTGGGGACATGAACTTACTAGAGTGCCTGGTATACCTAGATGATGTTATTGTGTTTGGCAGCTCACTGGAGGAACATGAGAGCAGATTATTTAAGGTATTGGATCGACTGGAGGACTTTGGCCTTAAACTGTCCATTGATAAGTGTCAATTCTTTCAAACATCAGTAAAGTATGTGGACACATAGTATCCACCGAGGAATAGAGACCGACCCAAGTAAAGTTGAGGCCTTGACCACCTGGCCACAGCCCAAAATCTAAAGAACTGCAAAGATTCCTGGGATTCTGTGGTTATTATCGGCGCTTATCAAGGACTATTCAAGAGTGATCCGTCCTTACTTAACCTTACTCAAGGGTATCCCCAACCCACAAAATACCAAAAGTCAGCGTCCTCAAGACTGAAAGAGTGTATTTTCATCCGAGTGAAGTATTTGGGGCCCGCTGGACTCTGATTGTAGACTGCTTTTCATGAGATCATATATCAACTTACCCATGCTCCAGTGCTGGCCTATGCGATCCAAGAAAACCTTCCACGTCCTGCACACTGATGCTAGCTTGCAAGGGTTGGGGCTGTGTGGTACCAAGAGCATGAGAATGGCCTGAGACCAGTGGCCTTTGCCAGTAGAAGCCTGACCCCATCCGAAAAGAACTATCCTGTACATAAGTTAGAGTTCCTAGCTTTGAAGTGGGCTATTGTTGACCAATTCCATGAGTACTTGTATGGGGCTAAATACTAGTAAAACTGACAATAATCCTTTGACCTATGTGCAGACCTCAGCTAAGTTGGATGCCACTGGCCATAGGTGGCTTTCTGCATTATCTACATATGACTATGCTCTCGAATACCGAGCAGGTCTGAACCACATAGATGCTGATGCTCTCTCCCGGAGGCCTGTTCCCCAGAATGATTGGGTCCGATTGGCAGAACCTGACATTCGGGCACTCTGCCGGAAGTTTGACAGGGAGGAACAAATGTCCCCGGACGCAGTGGACTGCATGGTGGATTGCCTGGGACCCTCTGAGAATTGCATACCTGCTGCTTATTGCCACTTTTCTGCAATAGACATTGGTGCACTGCCTCAGCTGGACAATGACAGTATTCGGCGGGCTCAATCCCGCGATCCCATGATCAAAGCAGCTTTAGAAGCCCTCTATGCAGGAAAAGATGTGTCCAAATTACGCTCCACTGATTTGAGAACTGCACTGTTATACAAAGAAGGTCCTAAGTTGAAACTGATCAATAAACTGTTATACAGAGAAACAGTAGACAGAGGGGGACAAGTAGACAAACAACAACTAGTGCTGCCCACTGCCTTTCGAGACTCAGTACTGAGGTCCTTGCACAACCACATGGGGCACCTTGGTATAGACAGAACACTTGACTTGGTGAGATCCAGATTCTATTGGCCAAGATGGGGGCTGATGTGGAGCAACACATTCGAACTTTAGTAGTCGCTTACAGAGGAAAGCTTTGCCCCAGAGGGCTGCCCCCTTGTTAACATCACCACCAGTGCACCCATGGAGCTGGTCTGTATTGATTTTCTGAGTTTGGAGTCAGATCAAAGAAATATCAGTAATGTGCTGGTGGTCACTGACCATTTCACGAGATATGCCCAAGCTTTCCCCACCAAAGACCAGAAAGCATCCACTGTGGCCAAAGTACTTGTAGAAAACTTTTGTTCACTATGGGGCTCCACAAAGAATCCATTCTGATCAAGGGAGAGACTTTGAGAGTCGTCTGATCAAAGAGATGCTTTCTCTGTGGGGAGTGCGAAAGTCCAGAACCACTCCTTACCACCCCAAGGGGGACCCACAGCCTGAACGTTTCAACCGCACTTTGCTAGATATGCTAGGCACCCTGCACCCAAAGGACAAGCCAAGATGGAGCCAACAAATTAGCACCCTGGTACATGCTTATAACTGCACCAAAAGTGATGCCACTGGATTCTCCCCCTACCGCCTGATGTTTGGAAGAGAGCTCGACTACCAGTAGATGTGTTTGGGGTCTCTCCTGATGGGGTTCAAGCTGACAACTATTTACAGTATGTGCAAAAGTTAAAGGCCCAGCTAACTCATGCGTACCAACTGGCTCAAACCATGGCTGCCAAAAGAAATCTGGCCAACAAAGAAAAGTATGATAAAAAGGTGAAAGCACAGGAACTCCAGGAGGGAGATCGGGTGTTGCTAAGAAATCTGGGACTGCATGGCAAGCACAAGATTGCTGACAGATGGCACCATCTCCCTCACATTGTAGTGGGCAAACTAGATGATCTGCCAGTGTACAAAGTAAGGCCTGAGAATAATTCAAAAGATGTAAAAACAATGCATAGAAATCATTTACTGCCCATTGGACAAATCTTAATTGAGTCTGAGCCCGAAGATGCCTCTGGACCAGTGACTAGAGCTGCTGCTAAGAAAAGATCAAGAAAGTCTGCACCTACAGAAGCAAAGTTAAAGTGTTCCCTCCACAAGTCCCAGTTGAGCATGACTGTCAGTCCATATCGGAAGAAAGTGAGGTGACTTTGAATACTATCCTTCTTACGAACTGAGTCAATTGTTTCGGGCAATCCCTAGTCAATACTGGAGACAAAGCTGGGCCTTCTGGACTGTCTAAGCCCCAGCTTCATCCCTGGAGCCAATGCTCCCAGAAAGTGAAGTGCAAAGCATCAGATCAGATGAAATGGAATCATTGTGCATGGTTGAACTGTTTGAGCTTTCAGGGAGGAAAATGATAGATTGGGGCAGACTGGTGATACACCCGAACAAGAAGAGTATTTTGAGTGCCCTGACAGTCCACTGCCAGTGTCCAAAGCTCTCCATCGAGCCAAATGTTGTGGACTCAGAAACTGTAACTCCTGGAGCTGAAAGTGCCCCAAGTTCTAGCCTCTCTACCCCATGGAGACTCCCCTGACAAGTGAGGACAATGCTGAAAATGAGGCTCAGAGTGCAGAGACTGTAACAGTTCCCCCTAGAAAGACTGGTCGAGCTGTAAAGCCTGTGGTGCAACTCAGTTATGATTCCCTGGGCCGGCCAGTGGACCTGCCTCTCAATGTTGTCCATAAAGGAGTGTATGTGTCCCCGAGCTCATTGCCCAAACTGGGTAATTACTAACTCAAGTTGCTTATTGTTGCCCTCTAAGTATGGTGCCCTTGCCCGTCCAGCTTCAAGGTAACTGATAGGGAAGGGCCCCTCTCTTCAGGTTTCATGTACAAGAGGTAATAACTTGAGTTATGGTACAATGTGTGTTATACTGTGTAAAGAGGACGTACTGCAATGTTTCAGAAATGGTTCTTGGTAAAATGATGTATTGACTGATGATTACATGTGTGAGCCTAATGCAAATGTATATGGTTGCAGTTGAAACTTATGGGGTACTTCTGCTTGACGCGGACGTCAAGCTTTTCCCAGGCCAGGAAGGTGTAACTCTGCAAATGGGGGTTCCCAAAAGACTTCCAGGAGCTTGCTTGAATGCTCCAAGCCTGAATGGTGTTTGGCGTTTAAGCCATTTATCAGTGAGTGTTTTAGAACCTCTGGTACTGTCTCTTTAAGAGCTGTCTGCTTGCAGACATAATTAGTTGTATGGGGGACTGTGTGTTTCTTTGATTGAGTACCACTCAAGCTGCTGCCAATTCACTTCTTATTTTGCAGTCACTAGGGTGCAAAGGGAACCTGTCTGAAAGATGTAACTGATTGCCAGAAATCATTTACAGTAATAATAAAATTACAGTTTGTCTAACCTGCTTTCTTTGCAGTCAGAACTGTCTGCCTAGTTCCCCATTCTGGTTTTGAACTGCTGAACTGGACCAATCAGTGTGGGGTAAACTAGCTCTAAAATGATGCCTTGGACGAATCAGAACTTGGGACTCATAATCTGAGCCAGCCACAAGAGGATTGTATGGGCAGTGACTCTGGGAGATGTAGTTTAGACTTCGGTGCCTTTTGGACCAACAGCAGCAGTCTATTGTGGTACAGCCAATCCAGTCAAGAACTGGGAGGAACTCAAAGGAAGTGCCCGGTTTTGTCTGTTGGGAGTTTCAGTTTGAGATCTGAAAGTGAAGGGAAAGAAACCCTGTGCTCCTTCAGTGCACAGTTTCAGTCAAAAACGTGCAAGGCCCAGAGTTCAGGTCTACAACTTGTGTAACTGCTTGTTAGGACTGAATCCGTCCTGTGAAAAGAATCAAAGGATCTCTGAAGAGTAGAAACCAGGCTCACCCTGTAGAAGACTGAAGAAATTGTTGAATTACACTCGGTCTGTCAGGAACTGAATCTGCTGTGTGTTCTCCTGGTTATTGTGCAGTAGTGCGATTGGGATACAGATGCAGCCTGCCTGGTATAGTGTTTTTACCATATAAATGTGTGAGAGTCTCTTGGAGATCAAAAGTAGCCCTGCTGACATTGAAGGACCATATCTTCTTTGGAGGTCGTGAGTACTAATTCGGTCGCTCCCTGTTGAATTGCCACATTAAATCCAAATGGAATTACTGTACTGCTGACTGTTTAATTTTCCTTTTCTCTGTGTGAAAGGGCCCTACCAGCTGCCACGGTTTGGACTAGCCACTAGGGCCTGGGTACCCAGGGACAGTAACTGGTAGGGATAGGCCTGTGCACAGAGCCATAGGTAGATAGTAAAGTGATAAGCTAATTAACCTGATTTCCCCCTGTCCTTGTTATATCCCCCTAAATAAATCAGAGCTGTTTGTTTCAACAAAGTTATACTGCCTGAGGTATTTGTCTATGTTAAAGTACTGTACTGTGATTGTTGCACTGTATCTTATTTTACAGGATGTCCCGGTGCCTGAACCAGCCTTGGGGGTAAGTGTATACTGTGAAGGTAATTCTGCTATATTGTGTGGGCCACTAGTGGGAAGAAAGGGGGGTTGCAGTGTCCCAGAGGGCTGTGACCAAGTAAGTTTAACTATTGCAAACCCTGACCTCTGGGTGGAGGCACCCGCCATTGGATCCAGGCCCCTCAACCTGTTAGTGGCAAATCAGGCAGGGGTAGTAGCCCCTGGGATAGCGCCATCTAGGGGTTACACTAGCATGGGGGAGATTGACAGGATTCAACATCCCTCAGCCCAGTTTCCTCTTGGAGAGGGGGGAGGTGGAAAGATGCTACACTTACTGACCACCACAGTAGACTGCCAAACTGGGTGAGTTGAGGAGGAGCAGCATCTCTTGGGAGGGTTACCTAAGCACAAGGTAAGTCCCTGGGATTGGGTGGCTAGCAGCAGTAGGGACCAGTCTGTGACATGTGGCCTGCAGCAACCAGGACTTCATCCTACCAGCTGCTCTTTTCCCCATTTTTCATACCAACCCACTTCTTGCGATGCAGTGTGTGGCCCCCATCAGGCCTTGACATGCACGTCAACCCCGGCCACGACTGGCACAGCCTTTCTCTTTTCTCCTCGGCTGGCCACAGACCAACAAATGCAAACTGCAAAGTTATGCTTTGTGGTTTGTGTTGTCGAGGCACAGGTCAGGAAGCATAGAGAAAACCCAGGAGCAGTTGTAAAATTCCACAAAACTGTTTATTTCTAGTTGCAGTAACATGAAATAAAATAAACCTGTTCAGAATAACTATATACAGAAGCAAAATAAAATCTCTTGTAAAAAATCTCCCTAGCAGCTCAGCTGTTTTTATAACTCTTTCCAACCCCCATCCTTTGCAAGCATCCTATCCTTTGTAAATTTCAGGAGTTGCTAGAACATTGAGAACTTCCTGAGGTTCCCACAGCAAGTGCAAAAGGCTTTTGCACCCAAGTAACCTCTAGCTTTTTACAGTTATCTCAAATTATAAATATATACATTTCAACAATTACACAATTTTCTAAACAAAGTGATCCCAATATCAGCTACATTTCCATACACTGATTCTCATATATTTTATATTAGCAGATATAGATATGCAAGGAAGAAAGACAGCAAGAGAAAACTGAGAGACAGTGAGAGGCAAAGGATTGTGAGGATGGTCGGGTTGATCATGTCTGAGGTCTCACAGGAAAATCTGGTTGCGCAAACAGACAGAAAAGGAAAGAATACAGATCCTTGCATTTAATCACTTTCTCCAAAACAAATGGGACACGGTCCTATTCTACCCTGTCACAGTTTACATTTGTTAGGTCAGTGGAAGGCAGAGAAGAAGAGAGGAGACAGGAGTGCTGTGCCAGTCACTGAAATGTGTGACTAGATACTACTTTTTGGATAATGAAATATGCAACTAAAGGGTGTAGGGGAGCCACTGGATATCAGGAAATAGACCAAAAAGAGTAATATGTTTTATAAAACAAAAAAGACACTGTGAAAAACGTGACAATGCAGCAGACTGAAGAAAAGCGAGGAGTGCTGTGCCATTCACAGACTGCGTGGCTCAATCTTACTTTTGGAACAAGGAAATATACAACTAAAGGGTGTAGGGAGGATTACTGGACATCAGGGAATAGATCAAAGTAAGTGATATATTATTTTACAAAACAAACAAAAAAAAGAGCAGGGATATGATCTCATTTTTTTTGCATCCTCAGTGACATCACAAAAGACTGCAAAAACAAAAATTCTTTGGGCAAGAAATTGAAAAAAGTGCAAAGGAGAGTACAAATGTTTCCAGTGTACTTGTGCCCAATCCAGAGGTTTCTATATTCAGTCTGACAGTGCACCACCACTATCCGACTGATAATCAGCACATATCGGCACAGTGCTAAGTCAAGTTGCACTGCTCTGACATGATCTGGGCTGCAGCCAGCCCATAGTGAATTGTGCCCCAGACCAGAGAGTACCAGGAGCTGCAGCACAATATTCAGCAGCACCATGCAAATGAGCCCATTGG
Organism: Neoceratodus forsteri; assembly: GCA_016271365.2. Taxonomy (NCBI): domain Eukaryota; kingdom Metazoa; phylum Chordata; order Ceratodontiformes; family Ceratodontidae; genus Neoceratodus; species Neoceratodus forsteri. The sequence continues at coordinate 1,231,212,973 of CM057454.1, forward strand.
GCATGCATGACCCTAAGGGGCCATTAGCACGTCCACTATAGGCCCATCTGCATTGGAAGTGGCAGCATGTTTGTGCCTGTCCTAACATCCTGTCATCTCTGGTGACTAGTGGCACTCCCCACCATCTGATCCCCACCCTCAGTAGTGTGATGGATCCCCTGGTGTCTAGTGGCATTCCCCTCACCCATTGAGCACCTGTTCTGTAGACAACACCCATCACTGGTGGCCTACAGCACACTTCCAAAATGACCATCCTGTTGCTGGAAAAATAGTTACTGTTGACAAGTGACCACCCCCTGCACACCCATACCAATGATGGTGGGATGTACCCTGGTGATTACTGGTACTCCCCAAACATCTATCCCATAGATTGCTATATGGTCCCTGGCATCTCCTGGCACCCCCTGCTCACCTGTCTGAGTGAGTAGCCCCATAGCCCTTGTGTCCAGTAGCACAAGCCATCCCCCTGAGCTCCCTGCCCATGTCCCCTATACAATCCTTGGTATCCAGTGGTAACCCTGTTCCACTCCCAAATGCTGGGCAACAGATGCACTGACACAGTAGCAGTCCTGGGTTCCCAAACTGCCTCACCCACACCCAGTGAAGCTCCCACCCCAACCCCTTTCCTTTATCTGGCAGGATGGGAACATGCAGTGAATCCCTCTATGGTAACCTGTACCGCCATCCTCTCACTTCCACCTCCAATTGCCATATGAGCTGCAGTGAGCACTCATACTGTGTGTGTGTGTGTGTGTGTGTGTGTGTGTGTGTGTGTGTGTGTGTGTCTCACTTGTCAACACAGACTGTCTTCTCAGCAATGGGTTGCTTGTTTGGGGTTGGGGGTCCTGCTAACCATCAAGGATGGGTGTCATCTATGGGATGGGGGATTGAGACAGTTTGAGGTCTCAGTGGACACCATGGCAGACAGTTACAGTACTGTAATGATACATCAGAGGGTGGGGGTGCCACTAGACACAAGGTCAGACAGTCACAGTACCAAGACAGGGGATTGGCGGATTGGGGGTGCTACTACACCCAGGGTTATGGTGATGCTCACTCAGACAGGTGATCAGAAGGAGAGAGGAGCCACCAGACACAGGGGCTAGGGTGGTGTTCATCTATACAGGTAATTGAGGGAGTGGGTGGTGCTAGACACTAGGACCTACACTGAGTTTCCTGGGACAGGCCGTCAGGAAAGGGGTTCCAATGGAGACATGGGCATCATATACATGACCAAGGATGGGGGCTCAGAGCATGGGGTGTCCTTTATTTTGCCAGGATGTGGGATCACAAGTTGGGAGGGCAGATGGCTGCAGTACAGCCATCTTGCTACCAGGTCTTTGTGGCCAGTTAAGACTAGGTTTGTGCAGGCAGTAAATAGCATCCCTTTAGGTGCCATTTGCCACTGCCACAAAGCTCTAAAATTGCTGCTGCCCCATATGCAGAGGAAGACCCACTCATTTAGGCCTCTTTAAATCCTTCTGCCATTTTGCCCTTGACTCCTCTCCCTTAACCCAACACTGATATCTCTACTGCCCTCTGTCCTTTACCTCACTTACCAACAGACATATGCTGCACTCAGCAAAAGTTATCTTGAAATACTGGCTTGGTTCCCTCCCCACTTACCTATCTGATTCTCTAGCCATCCCTCCCCCCTCTCTCTACACACAAAGATCTTGTGACACAAGGATCCTAGCCACCCCCTATTGCTGCACAAATGCAGAGCAAAACTGGTTCTCCTACCAGTTCCCTAGGCTGTGGAACTCCCTCCCCCACAGATCCATCACTCATCTACCACTGCTTCTCTAACTGCCGCCCCACACAGCTATCTAATCACCAACTGCTCCTGCTATTGTCCCCCTCCATTCTGACCACTTACAGTCTTCCGACTCTCTCATCCCTCTGCTCATGTGTTTTAAACAACCAGTGGTGCCTAGTGATTACATGGCTCCATGCCTCTACACAACTACTCTAATCTCTCTACTCTTTATCCTTCCTCCTAGAGCACTTCTGCCAGTCATGCACTTACTATTGTGATTACATGCAACTGTACGTTTTTCATTACTGTATTTTATCATCTCTATGTTATTTATGTACTGTGTTTTCCCAATTGTTACCCCTTCACCCAGGACATACCATGAGATGAGCAACTTGTTCAGTGTACCTTTCTTGGTGAAACATTTCAAAAACCAAAAAAATAAAAATTTGCATGGGCACCATGTTATGTTAGCACATGAGAGCTAAGAGGTTTAGCCCATGCTACAAGGGTCTCTGAATATAGACTTCTCCCACAAACTGTGTGCAAAACCCAGTTACATAGGCTAACACCCCTTAACTTTTTAGTATCCGGCCCCTTATCTGTTATCCTCCAGCAAAACTCAGGAACACACCCTGAAGCTTAGTGCAATCGGTACTGGTCGAATAAGCATGATTATGTGCTCCTTCACAGTTATACAATCTAAGTGACTTCCTGGCACACAGAGGTCCCCTGTGGCTCAGTCTGCCAGTCACATCATCAAAGGGCTGGCTGTGGGGGACACTGGGACATGTAGTAGGTAAATGTGGCAGATGGAGGGTTGCAAGATTAACCAGTAAAATAATGAAACTACAAAATCGTAAGTACATTGAAACAAAACAAAAAAAAATCCTTTCACTGCATTTTTCTTCATTGGAACCTAATGGTCCTGCAGCATTACTCCAGTTGAAGTGAGGATTCCCCTTTAAAGTTGATTTGCTAACTTGTAAGGCCCAACATGGTTTGGGTTCTGGTTACCTGTTAGATGTCCTGAACCCTCATGTGCTTTCACCCTCTCTTTGCTCCATCAAGGTGGGCATCCTAGCTATACTGAGGGCTGTGCTGAAAACCTCAGGAGACTGGGTCTTTGTGGTAGCAGTACTGGTCTTTTGGAATGGGCTCCAGAGGGTCCTCAGACAGGCTCCCATAGTGACAGCCTTTAAAGATGTGTCTGAGGACCTTTTTATTGAAACATACCTTTGGGGATCGATTGATCTTCTCTATTAGGCCCGACCAGCACAATCTTTATGAGTTTTATATGCTTTAACTGCTGATTTATGATACACTGCTCCCTCGCTATCATGAATCTTGTTATTGTGAATTCCTGGCTATTACAAACATGCGTTTTGGCTCCCAACTAACTAATGTTGTTGAACGGTAGTAACAGTGGGCCAGTAATCATGCTTGCATGTTATCAATTGCTCCAGTTAAAAAGTTGCTGTCACATTACTCTGCTAACATCTCACTTCTCCCAATAACCCCCCCCACCCCCACACACACACCTGCTGTCGATAACACTTGTCAATTACAGGCAATTACAATTACTAGAAGTCACTAGTTCACTCCTTAAAACATTGCAGCAGTTACACACTGGTATGTTGGCATCCACAATGTGTATGCAAACATGAAGCACTCCTCAAACTCCATGCAGACAAAGTTGGCTGTACTCAACAGGCTTAAGGCAGGAGAAAGCCTCAAAAAAGTATAGGCTGAGACAGGCTATTCTAAAGCTATGGTTTGCACCTGGTACAAGCAGGAACATTCCCTGTGCAAATTTATAGCAGATTGTGGTGAGCTGCAAGACTTGGATAGAAAAAAGTTGACATTGGGTGATGAAAAACAAATTGACATTGCCACCCAGCTCTGGTTCAGTCAGCAGAGAGCAAATGGAGTACCTGTTTCTGGTTCAATCGTCTGTGAGAAAGCAGAGCATTTTGCAAAGCAATATGATGCTGTCAATAAATTTAAATTCTCAAACAGCTGGCTCTGGCAATTTAAGCGGAGACATGAGATTCACAAAGTGGCAATTACAGGAGAGCAGCATTCCTGTGATGATGAAGCTGCAGCTGATTTTTTGCTTAAGTTAAAATATGTCATCTTGGAAGGGGGATACATGCCAGAACAGGTGTGCAACGCAGATGACACTGGCTTGTTCTGGTGGTGCCTCCCCCGATGTTACTCTTGCGAGTAAAGCAGAACCAAATGCAAGCAAAGGTTTCAACGTTTCAAAAGCAGGATTGACATTCTTGTTTTGCAGCAATGCAGCTGGGACACATAAGGTGACTCCACTATGCATTGGCAAGTAGGAAAAGCCACGTTGTTTCCACCACGTTAACTTATCATCACTGCCTGTCCAATATGCACACAGTAAAATGCATGGATGACCAGAGTCATTTTTAAAAACTGGTTTCTGAACTTTTTTGTGCCATCTGTGAGGAATCGCCTAAGAACCAAACACCTGGCACCAAAAGCTCTGCTGCTCTTGGACCAATGCCCTGCCCACCCTGCTGAATCAGAGCTCAAATCTCATGATGGTAAAGTCAAAAGATTGTTTTTACCAAAGAATACAGTGTCTCAAATTCATCCCATGGATGGTGGCATTATCGCCACATTCAGAAAGCACTACAGAAAAAGACTTCTTAGTGATTGTGTTTCATGCTCTGATGAATGACTGTCAAGGAGTTTCTGAAAAAGCTAAACTTACTTGAAGTGCTGACATTAGCAGGAGAGGCTTGGAACAATATAAGCAAAGTGGCAATTACAGGAAATAACTCCTAAAACTCAAGGTGGACAAAGCAATGGGGCCTGATGGGATGCACACCAGAATCCTAAAAGAACTAAGGGAGGACCTAGTGACACCACTGACCACACTTTTTAATAAATCATGGGAGGATGGGGTGGTACCCAAGGACTAGAGGAGGGCAGATGTGATTCCTGTTCACAAAAATGGGAGCAAGGCAGAAGCAAGAAACTACAGACCTGTAAGTTTGACCTCAGTGGTAGGGAAAATGATGGATTCACTTCTGAAAGAAAGAATTGTTTAGTACCTAGAGGCCAGCGGGGCACAGGACCCAAAGCAGCATGGATTTACAGTAGGAAGGTCATGTCAGATGAATCTAATTGATTTCTTTGACTGGGTGACCAAATTAATAGACCAGGGAGGGGCTGTTGATATGGCCTAGACTTAGCAAGGCATTTGACACAGTCCCACACAAAAGACTAATAATCAAGTTAGCCAGCCTGGAAGTGGGTTCCAGGGTGGTAGCCTGGGTAGCAAACTGGCTGCACAACAGGACACAGAAGGTAATAGTGAATGGAACACATTCTGAAGAAAGGAGGGTTACTAGTGGAGTACCTGAAGGCTCAGTACTGGGTCCAGTCCTCTTTAACATCTTTATACAGTAGGTGACATTGCAGAAGGACAGGAGGGAAATGTATGCCTCTTTGCAGATGACACAAAGATCTGTAACAGAGCTAATACACAAGGGGGAGTAGAAAGGATGAGAAAGGACTTGACAAGGTTTGAGGAATGGTCAGACATATGGCAACTTAGATTCAATGCAAAGAAGCGCAAAATAATGCACCTGGGAAACAAAAACCCAGGAGAAGAGTACACAATTGCAGGGGAGGTACTAACAACAACAAAAATGGAAAGGGACTTGGGGGGTAGTCATATCAGATGACCTAAAGGTGGGTAAGCAATGTGAGAAGTCAGTAAGGAGAGCCAGGGGAATAGTGGGATGCATAGGAAGGGGCATCACAAGTAGAAAAAGGGAAGTGGTTATCCCTCTGTACAGACAGTTGGTGAGACCCCATCTGGAATACTGTGTGCAGTTTTGGGAATCCCATCTACGCAAGGACATAGACAGGATGGAAGCAGTCCAGAGGAGGGCAACTAAAATGGTGCAGGGTCTGCATCAGAAATCATATGAAGAGAGACTGAGAGAGCTTAATATGTATACCCTTGATGAAAGGAGGGACAGGGGGACATGATAGAAACTTTTAAGTACCTCAAGGGATTCAGCAAAATCCAGGAGGGTAGCATCTTTCAGAAAAAGAGATGTGTAAGAACAAGGGGGCACAATTTAAAAATAGAGGGGGGACGACTTAGGGGTAAATGTGAGGACATTTTTTTTCACGGAGAGAGTGGTGGATGCATGGAACCGCCTTCCTGGGGAGGTTGTTGGGTCTAAAACAGTGGGGGAATTCAAACATGCATGGGACAGACATAAAGCAATTCTTGTGGGTGATAGGAAGAAATAGGCTGTTGGTTAACTAGAATCTGCAGCTTATCCTGTAAGTAGGGAAATGGGCAGACTGGGTGGTCCAAGTGGTCCTTATCTGCTATCAAAGTCTATGTTTCTATGTTAAAGTGATTGTCTGCCAGTGCTGGTTAACAACACTGGGGCCATCTTTTGGCAATATGCTTTAGTCTGCTTTGGAATCTGAATCTGATGACACGTCAGAGATACAGTAGCAGACATAGCAGAACAGCTCAATTTGATTGCCCAAAGAAAATCCCCCACTGAGGTGATAGATGACTGGATATCAGCGGATGACAGGTTACCGACAAATGAGCAGCTTACAGAGGAGGAGATCATAACGGCCATAGTGGAGTGAGCACAGAGAGCAGATGAAAGTGAGGACTCTGATGATCAGAATGAACAAACTGTTGTGCCCCCAAGTAAAGCTGCAGTCACAGGGCTCAAGACCACCCCAGAATGGCTACAAGCTCAAGAGGCAGACCCCCTAAGGGTACTTCAAATGAGGCAGCTCTTATCATATACCAGGAATTTGGCATGATTAAACAAAGCAGAAAACCATAACTGATTTCTTTAAACTTTAGACTTTAAAACTTTCTACTCCTCATACTGCACTTTATTACTGCATGTATACGTACATGCGAGCAAGTGTATGCTACATTTGACAAAAGGTTTTACAGCACTTCGAGGTATACTGTTGTTTTTACATATAGAAGTTTTTTATAGTGTGATTAAATGTATGTTTTTAAAACACTTTCATACCCACTTTTATATCACAGCTATCTTATTAAACGTATTAAACGTTACCAGTCGTTACTGTCGTCTCTTTCTATAATTGCTGCTAAATTGGAAACACACTCCCTTGAAGTAACAAACATGTTACTATAATGAGTGTGCTCCATGGTTCCCATTTCATTCATTTATTGAGGGACCACTGTAATTACACGATTGTTTACTTATGGACTGATTGTAATTTCTGAACTTTTGTAAACTGCCCTAGGCCGATGGAGAAGGATGTTGTTACAAATAAAACCTACTACTACTTCTCCTAGAGGGTGAAGAACCTGTTCTGAACGTTTGTAAACTGTCTTAGGCCTATGGAGAAGGGTGTTATAAATGAAACCCACTACTACTTCTCCTAGAGGGTGGAGAACCTATGAAACAGTTTAAAAGTATAGAAAGTACTCATGAATATGTAGCTGTATCTGAAATCATATGCATTCCTACTATACTATATTTTATAGGATCTGGTTAAAATCATGCATTCAAAATAGCAAGAGTCATTAACGTGCTACCATTTCAGCGAGTACTTTAAAAGGGCTGGCACAGAACAGCACAAGTACAATAACAGCATTAGATACCTACCTGAATCAATCACGTCTAATCGAATTAAAGGGCTATAAAAACACTCACCCTCCATATTGTGTGCTGTACTAGCTCAGTAGTTACATAATTGTTCTGTCTTCAGTGTCCCCGACTGCAATTTCAAGTGTTGTCTCTGTACCTCGTCTTCTACCTCCCCCCCCCATCCTCTGGATCAATGAGCACCATTGCAGTGTCCCTGTTGCAGATGTGGTTGCTACGAAGTGCTTCCTCAGAGAACCGCAGCTCTTCCTTTGCTCCTGCAGCTGCTTGGTGCCTCTCACAGCCACTTCTGCAACTGAGAAGACACTTCTACCTGGCTCAGCCCATCTGGACTGTGGCTCCTTCAGCAGCCTCTCAGAACACTCTGCTCCTCACAGGCTCTGTCTCCTTTCATTTCCCATAAGTGGGGACTGCAGCTCTGCATGCTGTTTTTTTTGGCCGCTCTACCCTTTCTAGAACTGTATTATTTTCTTGCCTCTGCAGCTGCATGGAGTGACCTGCAAGGTCACACTCCACACTTCAAATTCAGAGGCTCCACAATCATAAAAATAAATAAATAAATAAAATGTTCCTATATCTCCTTAGTGGGGCTTGTGCTGGTGCATTAACACTATAGCTGTAGAATTCACAGGCTGGATGAGAAAACTGACCACTCAACTCAATCCTTTTCTTTCCATAATCTTTTACAAGTCAAGGCAACCTTCTCCCATGTCAGACAGACACATTCTCAACCAGAAACTCTAGAAGAACCATAATTGGTGACTATATTAATATGTCAAGAACATCTCCAACCAGGCCTTTGTACCACATGTGTTGTATTTTTCCACTGTTTTGAGCACTCCCATTTTGAGCTCTCGTGATTAAGAACTAGCTCTAAAATGTAAGCGTTGTATTGTCTTGCACTTTTTCAGTTGCGCTATTTTGACAGTGAACCATATTTCATGACTGTATCAATATTCTATGAGAGATCATAATGTTAACCCTGTGATAAATTTGGTTTGTCTCTTTCTAAACTTCAATAAAACTAACTGAAAAAAAATAAATATAAACAATATCTATGAAGTCAATACAAGCTTTCAATGTATTTATTTATTTAAGTCTTTGGTAACCAGGTAGGTGCTCTGATCCGAGGGACTGTTTTCAGACACGACCAAGACCACAGAAGGTGGCATTACACAGAAAGAGAGAACGTACAATGCAGTGAGAACAATTGCGAGAGGATGCATGAAAGGGCATGCATCCCATACACAACTGAATCCCCAACCATGTGGACAGCAATGCACCAGGGTGGCCCCCACCACACCATTCACGAGGCCGTGAGTGCACAATACCGGGGGCTATGTGGGGTGCTGGTTATGCTCAGAGGAATCCTGGCATACTGGATCTATGTGCCCAGCCTGTGGCACACAGGACACCAGCCCAGTCCTGGCCATCAAGTACAGGCCCCCTCATATGCCAGTTTCCCTGCCCCATTCCAATGCGACAGGCCCCCCACACACATATTGGTGCACCAGCCCTGTCCGTGTGCTACAACCCCAACCTGCCACACATCATTGTCCCATCCCCTGCCATATGTAGGCACCCCCTCCCCAGCACACAGCTCTGCCCTGACCCCATCACTGTGCAGGAACAGCCCCCACCACACATCCATTCCTCATCCCGCAGTGGTGGTACCCACCCCTTCCCCCAGCCACATCAGTGCCCCATCCCCAAGGTACTTGAACCCCCTTCAACAAAGGCCCCAATGTGACTTGCCCAGTGCATTGCAGAACATCCCATACAACCCCTGATCCCAGCACCCTGCCCCTATTGATGTTCAGTAGTCTCTCACCACCCCCAATGGCACTAACAACCCCCCCATCCTCCATGTCTGCCCACTGGTGCTGTGGTATGGGATGGTCTGTGGCACTGCTCTCCTCACACTTCCTCAGCAGCTGGCCATCCAAGTGATGCTGGGAGCATGCCCCTATATATAGGCAACATGATACCAGCATCACTTGGGCAGTAGACAGCCGAGAAGGTATGAGGAGGACTGTACCACTGGCCATCCCATGATGCATCACCAAGGGGCCGATACAGGGGTTGTCAGTATCATGGGAGGGTGATGGGAGACCACTGAACACTAATGAGGGAGTGGGGGAAACCAGGGTCAAGAATAAGGATAGTGTGGTCAGAGGCATGCGTGTGTGTGTGTGTGTGTGTGTGTGTGTGTGTGTGTGTGTAGGTTTACTGCATTCACAGGGCTGGTGCCCCTATGTGTGTTGGGAAGGTGCCTGCATTCACAGGGCTGGTACCCCTACATGTTGTTTGGGGGTGTCTGCATTCATTGGATGGGTGTTCCTACTTGTGTTTGGGGGGCTGCATTGGTGGGGATGGGGTTCTGCGGTGTGTGGGGGCATTGGACAGGCATTGGAACCAGGGTGGGTGTTTTGCATTGGGTGGGTGGGGCAGCTGTGCACCAGGGTATGGATGGTGCCAAAAGGTCAGGATTTAGGTAGGGGGGTTCTTGCGCTGATGGGGACCATCTGCACTCTTCACAGTTGTGTGCATGGGATGCAGGTACCAGGTCCCATACCGGCATACAAGGGGGAACCAGTCCGGGACCCAGGATGGGCATTTGATTGGTCTGCCTGGGTCTGCTACTCTGCCCCCATCCACCCTGAACATACCTGCATGCCAAGGGGGGTGGGGCCACTGATAGGTCATTGCCATTGGTGAATACCAGCCTGTGCACACCTGTTCATGGATGCGCAGGTGAGGTACATACCTCTGGCACATAATTTATGCCTGTTGGTGCCTTAACATATATCGGTATTCTTTGCATGCATACTTTCACTGTTTTGTCATAATTTGAATTCAGCATAATTTTTTTGTTAATGCAACCATTACTTAAAATTAAGGAGAAAGATGATTTCTTAGGGCATTTTAATTCAGATTGTTTTATTCTTAATCTTCTGATTATTTTAAAGTAAGCATAAAAGAATTAATTCATTTGTACCTTAATTTTTATTAAGTATATTCTGTTCAAATAATTAAGGATAATTAAGTGGTTTAAGTTTTACAAACTTATTTTTAAAGGCACCCTTAATTTTAAATTAAGGGGCATATTCAAAATTCAGGGGTTAATTAATGGAAAACTAAAGAGATTTTGAGCACTTTTTGTCCCATAGTAGTTGTGAGCTATCAAATCTGGATGTGCCCTTGCCTCTTTAAGGGATTGCTATGTTTTGGAACCCCTCCCCCTGCAGTAACATGCTATGAATATTAATCGGCTGATTTAAATAATTTAAAGACCCATCTCACAGGCAGACAGGAAGTGCAATTTTGTTTCTGAGAGTAGCTATGGTGGAAATAGGAGCACACAGAGGGAGCTGCGGAGGTAACTTGATTTCCAGGAATACCCACTGAACTCCTTTTAGTCCCAAACTCTGAAGAGCTGCTCAGGGTTCTAAGCAATGTGGTTCTGAACTGTAAGCAGGTGATGCGGAGACTAAAACGGGATCATGAAACTGGAGGTAAGGAATCTGAGGTGAAAGAACAAAGCAGAAGTGGGGTAAATGGTGTCTGACATGTTTTGTTTCATGAAAATGCTTCAACTTTTTACAAAAGAAAACAGTGTTATTGAAAGAGTTTCCGTACAAAAGCGAAATTCATTTTTGGATTCTTTTTAGCTTAATGTTGTCTTATTTTTGCATTTCCATTTTTTTGTGCATTAATATTGTCTTCTTTTCAGAAACAGTTTTCTACCCAAAAGCCATTTAGAATTTTTTTTAGGACTGATGATAGCTTGTTTTGTGTGTTTAAATACTGAAGATTAAACATGGCATGAAATAAGATTTCCTTTTTATGTCACAATAGAGTTTTACGTGCAACTTCTGATATGTGAGATAATCACATTTTTCTTTCCATATGTTGAGTTTTATTTCATTTTCTGTAAATGAATGCACATCAGGCAAAACTATTATTGTCACATACCATCCAACTGCACATGGTGCTTACACAACTTCATTTTGCTCCAATCAGTCTTAAATCAGTTTTGTATTGAAAATGTAACTTTTTTTCTCAGCATTTACATTTTTAAAATATAACTTACAATTCTTAGGGGCAGGCAGAGTGGACTGGCACACCCAAACTAAATATGATTCTGAACACTTTTAGGGATGGAACTATAAAATAATATTTGCTTCTAGTACCAACTGTGTTTTTATAATATTTACATGTGCTGATCTATCTTACTTTAGGGAAATAACCCCCTTTTTCCATCAGAACCAGAACACAGGCCCCTCAACCTTCTTTGAGCCCACAGGGGTAGCAGCTCGTAAGTACAGGGTAGCTGGGTTACATATATGTTAAGTTTTTTTTTTTTGTCTGTAAATGAATGCTCATAAGGTAAAACTATTATTGCCACATATCACCAAATTGCAGATGGCACTTATACAACTTCATTTTACAGAAATTAGTCTTAAATCGATATTCTATTAACACTGTAACTTTATTCCCCTGTCATTTAAATTTTAAAAATAAAACTTAATGTCCTCAGGGACAGCTGAGAGGACTAGCACACCCAAACTAAATATGAACAGTTTTAGGGATGGGACAAATATTCATTTTGAGTACCAATTAAGTTTTTTATGATATTCACACAGTCAAATAATGTAACAAAAAAAGGCAAATATTAAATTTCTGGCATAGAAAAATGTTGCTAGAGAAGCTGACATGTTGGTGTCAGCGTGGCTCAGTTGGTAGCACATCTGCCTCTGGATCAGAAGGTTGTGGGTTCTCGTCCCACACAAGGATTGGACTTGCACCTAAAAATTGCTGGTATCCGAGTGTAGTATTGGGGGTGTTGTACTGCTGGGGTGTGCTGTCTTTCAGATGAGATGTTAAACTGAGGTCCCTTCTGCCCATCCTGGTGTTGTCCTGGTGGGAGTCCTTTTAGAAGTAAAAGAACCCAGGGCACTCTTCGCAAAGAGCAGGGAACATTCCTGGTGTCCTGGCCAACATTCCCCTTCCCATAAACCAGTTCATGCAATTATCCAGGCTGTGTTTGGGTAATGATGTGCGATATGGCCGCAACCACACACTCAGTCACTTCACTACCAGTCTAATATTGCTTGTAAAGTGCTTTGTGATACTGTGTATGAAAAGCTCTGTATAAATGCTGATGCCCTTGGGGCAGACTAGCTCACACAAAAAATGGTCCTATTGAGCCACACAATATTTTTTGGGGAAGTGGTTTGTGTAAGTATTTTTAATTTACAACATCCTGCTCACAGTTTCCAACTCTTGTGATGCTCCAACACTATCTGTGCAGCCACAACCACAAAAGAGCATTTTAATGAACCTATGTGGTGAAAAGAGCTGCAGTTGGTGACCCTAAGTGGGAATCAGGGTCTGCAATTGATGACCCTAAGAGAGGAACAGGGGCTGCATTTAATAACATGATGTGGAGAACAGGGCTGCAAATGAATGGATTGACCATATTCAGGATCGGGGTGGGGGGGGTCTATACTTAGTTCATTTTTATTTCTGTTTTATTTTTAACCGTGAAAGATAGACTAAGCTGTGTCAGCTCATTCCTATGCATTTGTGGGGAGGGTTAGCAAGGTTCTGTTTTATTGACCTGGGGAATACGGTATAGTATATTTATAGCTCTATATCATTTACTTAGAGCGCCTCACAAAATATACACAACACACCCCTTACCAAGCAATGGGCAAGTATCTTGACTGGTGCAACATTCAGGGAAGCATGCTGGCATATGCAAGCTGCATGCAAATTTTTATGTAAGAATTGTATGCAAGGAATATGTAAGGAAAGTGACATTCTCCTTGTAAGAAAAATGAATGCAGGTACCCATAAAGTATTTTCCTTAAAAATGAGGGCCATTAACAATTGATCTGATGAACAGATTCTGAAAGCTAGTGGCGAAACTAGCCACCACCTCACAAACTAATTTGTCCCATTTGCTTGTGAGAAAGGCTCCAATAACACTTGCATCTCGATACATCAACTATACAGGAAAGGCTCCAGCAGCACTTGCATCTCATTACATCAACTATACAGGAAAGGCTCCAGCAGCACTCGCATCACATTACATCAACTATACAGGAAAGGCTCTAGCAACACTCATATCCCAGTACATCATGTATTTCAAACATTCCACTGTTTGTATCTATCTGCCTGCCTGTAGCTATCTGCCGTGTGTCTGTAAGACAGCTAGCCATACCTCTCACTGTTGAATGTTTCTGTCTCAAATACTGTGCATTGTATTGGGTCTTGGCCCCCAGGTCACATCTGAAATCAAGCATCACTGCTCAGAATGCCTTCCTGGTAAAACTTGTAAATAAATAAATTACATCAACTACACAGGAAAGGCTCCAGCACTCATGTCTCATTATATCAACTACACAGGAAAGGCTCCAGCAGCACTCGCATCTCATTACATCAACTACACAGGAAAGGCTTCAGCAGCACTCACATCTCATTACATCACTACACAGGAAAGGCTCCAGCAGCACTTGAATCTCATTACATCAACTACACAGGAAAGGATCCAGCCTTTCGCATCTCATTACATCAACTACACAGGAAAGGATCCAGCAGCACTTGCATCTCATTACATCAACTACACAGGAAAGGCTCCAGCAGCACTTGCATCTCATTACATCAACTACACAGGAAAGGCTCCAGCAGCACTCGCATCTCATTACATCAACTACACAGGAAAGACTCCAGCAGCACTCACATCTCATTACATCAACTACACAGGAAAGGCTCCAGCAGCACTCACATCTCATTACATCAACTACAGGAAAGGCTCCAGCAGCACCATCTCATTACATCAACTACACAGGAAAGGCTCCAGCAGCTTTCTGCATCTCATTACATCAACTACACAGGAAAGGCTTCAGCAACACTCGCATCTCATTACATCAACTACACAGGAAAGGCTCCAGCAGCACTCGCATCTCATTACATCAACTACACAGGAAAGGCTCCAGCAGCACTCGCATCTCATTATAACAACTACACAGGAAAGGCTCCAGCACTCATGTCTCATTATATCAACTACACAGGAAAGGCTCCAGCAGCACTCGCATCTCATTACATCAACTACACAGGAAAGGCTTCAGCAGCACTCACATCTCATTACATCACTACACAGGAAAGGCTCCAGCAGCACTTGAATCTCATTACATCAACTACACAGGAAAGGATCCAGCAGCACTCGCATCTCATTACATCAACTACACAGGAAAGGATCCAGCAGCACTTGCATCTCATTACATCACTACACAGGAAAGGCTCCAGCAGCACTTGAATCTCATTACATCAACTACACAGGAAAGGATCCAGCAGCACTCGCATCTCATTACATCAACTACACAGGAAAGGCTCCAGCAGCACTTGCATCTCATTACATCAACTACACAGGAAAGGCTCCAGCAGCACTCACATCTCATTACATCAACTACACAGGAAAGGCTCCAGCAGCACTCGCATCTCATTACATCAACTACACAGGAAAGGCTCCAGCAACACTCGCATCTCATTACATCAACTACACAGGAAAGGCTCCAGCAGCACTCGCATCTCATTACATCAACTACACAGGAAAGGCTCCAGCAGCACTCACATCTCATTACATCAACTACACAGGAAAGGCTCCAGCAGCACTCGCATCTCATTACATCAACTACACAGGAAAGGCTCCAGCAGCACTCGCATCTCATTACATCAACTACACAGGAAAGGCTCCAGCAGCACCACATCTCATTACATCAACTACACAGGAAAGGCTCCAGCAGCTTCGCATCTCATTACATCAACTACACAGGAAGGCTTCAGCAACACTGCATCTCATTACATCAACTACACAGGAAAGGCTCCAGCAGCACTCGCATCTCATTACATCAACTACACAGGAAAGGCTGCAGCAGCAGCACTCGCATCTCATTACAGCAACTACACAGGAAAGGCTCCAGCACTCATGTCTCATTATATCAACTACACAGGAAAGGCTCCAGCAGCACTCGCATCTCATTACATCAACTACACAGGAAAGGCTTCAGCAGCACTCACATCTCATTACATCACTACACAGGAAAGGCTCCAGCAGCACTTGAATCTCATTACATCAACTACACAGGAAAGGATCCAGCAGCACTCGCATCTCATTACATCAACTACACAGGAAAGGATCCAGCAGCACTTGCATCTCATTACATCAACTACACAGGAAAGGCTCCAGCAGCACTCGCATCTCATTACATCAACTACACAGGAAAGACTCCAGCAGCACTCACATCTCATTACATCAACTACACAGGAAAGGCTCCAGCAGCACTCACATCTCATTACATCAACTACACAGGAAAGGCTCCAGCAGCACCACATCTCATTACATCAACTACACAGGAAAGGCTCCAGCAGCACTCGCATCTCATTACATCAACTACACAGGAAAGGCTGCAGCAACACTCGCATCTCATTACATCAACTACACAGGAAAGGCTCCAGCAGCACTCGCATCTCATTACATCAACTACACAGGAAAGGCTCCAGCAGCACTCGCATCTCATTATAACAACTACACAGGAAAGGATCCAGCAGCACTCGCATCTCATTACACCAACTACACAGGAAAGACTCCAGCAGCACTCGCATCTCATTACATCAACTACACAGGAAAGGCTGCAGCAGCACTCACATCTCATTACAGCAACTACACAGGAAAGGCTCCAGCAGCGCTCACATCTCATTACAGCAACTACACAGGAAAGGCTGCAGCAGCACTCGCATCTCATTATATCAACTACACAGGAAAGGCTCCCGCAGCACTCACATCTCATTACATCAACTACACAGGAAAGGCTCCAGCAGCACTCACATCTCATTATATCAACTACACAGGAAAGACTCCAGCAGCACTCGCATCTCATTCTATCAACTACACAGGAAAGGCTGCAGCAGCACTCACATCTCATTACAGCAACTACACAGGAAAGGCTCAAGCAGCATTCGCATCTCATTACATCAACTACACAGGAAAGGCTCCAGCTACACTCACATCTCATTACATCAACTATACAGGAAAGGCTCCAGCAACACTTGCATCTCATTACATCAACTACACAGGAAAGGCTCCAGCAGTACTTTCATCTCATATCAACTATACAGGAAAGGTTCCACCATCTAATAGAATGGCAATCTTCTGTGCATTGGCAATTACACCATATGCTGTCAGGGAGTGTATCCACTATTTTACACACAACTGCTCTTCATAGTAGGCAGTTCACTTGGGTTTGTCTACCCACACTTGGAACTACTGGAGTGTCTCCCTCATACCTCTCAACTGTACCACATTACGAGGAACGTTCCTCATTTTATTTCACAAAAGCTCACTGTTCCACATTGTGAGGACTTGTTCCACATTCAAAGTCAATATTTTAAAGCAAAAATCCATAGTAAATGATGCAAAAAATATATTATTCAATTAATAACAGACTTTCTGAACATAAATGCAACATGTTAACAGTGTTTTGAGTTTCTTAGGTAAAGATTTGATTAAATGTTCCACATTTTGCCCATTTGTTCCACATTTTGACAGGCAATGTTCCACATTTGGGGGACAAAAGGTTGAAGGGTATGGACTCTCCCTGTTTTTTCTGAATTCTGATTCTGTGAATCTGTATCTTTGAGTTCTTCCAATAACAGAATAAGGCTGCTGACTTGGGCAGGCATTAACTGATGTTTGCATAAAATGATTTAAGGTTTGCTATCAACAAGCACACACTAGAGACTCACACATGCAGGGCATCATCAGCGGTACAAACCAACAACAAACATGAAAAAGGCGCAAGGATGTTGCCCTCAAAAACCTTGAGAAATACAAGGAACCACAAGATGTTGGACACCTCATGGTTTTAGTCAAAAAAGTGCAGCAGCAAAAAAACACAGTGCTTCAGGACTAGGCTTGTCCCTTAATCACTGGGACTGGTGCACTTTTTGGATTAAAACTGCTAGTTTTCAACATTTATTTATTTGGCTTTTGTTTAAAGGGGACAGAATCAGTTGTGTTCCAGTACAGTAACTGCTTCTTATTGTTTTTACATGTTTTCTTGTGGATTTTACTTGGTAGGAGGTTATTTCTTTTCTTTCTTATTTCTAAGGGGCTAGCAGGGTATTGTTTTTGGGGCTGTTGGAAGTTTGAAAACTGGTTTGGTGGCTGTAAGTTGGCTCATTTGTTGGATATTTCACTGTGTTACAGGCTACGCTTGTGGAGGCCTATTTCTTCTGGTTTAAAACCCATTTGGTGGGATTTGCTTGAGGCTGGTTCTTTGGCTGCACGGCTTGGAGGAGCAGACACAGGGCTGATACACTCTCTCTCGAGTCGGGTGTAGGCCCTAATCCCACCCTCTCCAGAGTTCTGCTAATTTATAGGGGAACACCTGCCCTGCAATTGGAGGAAAAGGCTGCAGGTGTAGCTCATATAGTTCTAGCCACTGGGGCTTGGATTTAAAGAGCCCTGACACCGTTAGAAAAACTTGGAAAAAATGTAAGATTCAGACAGTTCAGTTTATTTGATATCTTTTCTATAATCATTTACTTGTTTCTTTATTATTGAGGACAGCTGTATGAAACAGGATTACTGTCCGTTAGACTTTATCTGCTCTTTTTGCTATCCTACATATGACATCATCATCTGGGTTGCACCTGGAAACGAGCTCTGTTTGTGGTGCTTTTTCTGGTTACCAATTTTAAAATAAATAAATGAATAAAATCAATAATCCCCCATTTATGGCATCACAATTATCCCAAAAGCAACAGACTGTGATGTTATAAACAGAACTGTGATATCAGATGTAGGTAAGCAGCCAGAACAGATAGGGCAGCAATCCTGTTTACATGCAAATGTCCTTAGTAATAAAAAAGAATGAGAAATACAGAAACAATATTAAAATATAAGCTGACATATGCTAAACATTACATTTTCTCAAAGCTGTCACAACAGTGTCAGGAGCTCTTTAAAGGCTGGGAGAGAGAAGCTTAGGGAGTTGTTCACTTCCCTTATAAGTTTACTGTGTTGTACTGCACCTAGTAACAGGGTTACTGGTTTACTGTGGGACTGTATCGAGGATTAGTGGGTGTACTGATTAGAGAGTAGGGGTGTATCTTGGACTAGTGGGGAACCTGGTGGCTCACCCAAGGGAACCTACTTGAAGGGGGATGGGACCACATGTCATTAGGGTCGGCATATTTGGGAGGGTGTTGGGGTGAACAGGGTGTGGGGCAGTCATGATACTGGACTGGGCTTGGAATTTTGGTGGTTGCCTAGTGTGCTACCAGCTGGCACAGCTTAGGGAGGAGGTTGCGGGGATTCGGAGACAGCTGGGGGAAGGGGGGAAGTATGGTTGGGGAAGAGGGCAGGGGATCTCCCACGGGGTTGCACCAAGCACTAGGGGTGGGGGCATAGGGAAAGGAGTACAGGAGAATACTCTGGGGTCACATAGGAACCCTGGCAGAGGGGGCCCAAAAGGAGGACACTACCAAGGAAGCAGGCAGGTAACTGGGGGCCCTCACAAAGGGGGGGCCAGAGGAGCAACATTCTCACAGAAGTATTCAGATGGCCAGACTGGACAGAAGGAAGCAAGGTGGGGAGGTGGATTGGACCTTTTGCTCAGTAACTGCTTCAATTCTCTTCTTCTGCTTGAGGATGAGGGGGGTGATGTAGCCATGACAGGGGTGGTTAGAGATGGAAAGAGAGTGGGGGACAGGAGGAACAGGGGGAACCTGGAATGCAGGAAAATGGGGGGAGCACTGAATCAGAGCAGGAGGGGCAGGGGGAAGGGGAGGAAAGTGCAAGGAGAAGGACCAGTTGGGAGGAAAGGGCAAGGAGAAGGACCAGAAGTACAAGGAGGATACAGTAAAGGGAGTTGAGGGTTTAGGCTAGGGGAGCATGACAAGCAAGGAGGGACTAAACAGAGACTGGAAGGAAGGAAGGACAAGCCAGGCTAGTTTAGTGGATGGGGGAGAAGGACCAGTGCTAGCATTTAGGGGGGAGTTAGTGAGGTACAGAAGGATACTCGGGAGGAGGAGAGGCATAAGATCGTATAAGATCGGAGGGAAGGGGGTGGCGGGGTAAATAAGGAGGGGGTGGCATGTGGCACCCAGATAGGGGGAGGAACAAGGAGCTGGCTGGGTAGATGGGCCGGTAGAAAGAATGAGGGACATGGAAGGGGGGGGAATGGAGGAAAAGGAGCAGTCAGAGTGCTCCTGTTGGGGGATGCTATGATCAGGGGTGTCAAATGGGATAGGGAGGTAGAAGCCTGGCCAATTAGAACAAAATGCTTCCCTGAACTAACGGTGCACAGGGCCAAGCATGAGGTATATCAGCTGGCAAAGGATTGTGGGGGTTTCCTGGACATACTGATCCACCTGGGTACAAATGACATTGAGGGAAATAGCCAGCTAGAGATACAGGCAAGGTTCAGGGAGCTTGCCAGGGTCTGTCATGACATAGGATGCACAATTTCCTTCTTGGAATTCCTGCAGGTGCCAAGGGCTAGTGGGGAACACAAAGGGAAGATTAGGGAGATAAACCAGTAGCTGAGGGAGTGGTGTGAGGCCAGAGGGTATGGGTTGATGGGGGATTGGGGGGAGACCTGGGAGGATAAGGAGCTGTATGCTAGAGATGGGCTCCATTTCAATTTGGAGGGGAAGGGAATCCTTAATTTGAAAATAGAGGGGTTCATTGGTGAAAAGTGGGGTTTAAACTTATGAAGGGGTGTGGGATGGGAGAAAAGGCTGTCAAGGGGGGTCCGATGAAGGAAGGATTCTGTCTCCACCCCCCCGAGGAGCTGGAGGAATGCGGGAAAAGGCTGACTGGTAAAATGCAGACCAGGGGAAAACGGAATCCCCATGGGAACACGAGCAGGGGAAATGGAAGTATAGAAAGGGTGGAAGGTAGTCCTGCTAAATGCCAGTAACTTGGGCAATAAAATGCCTGAGTTCCAGGTGATGCTAACTGAGGGAGCAGTGGATGTGGCAGTGGTCACTGAGACCTGGACCACTGCAGGACACGACTGGGACCTGAACCTGGAGGGTTACACTATGTTCAGGAAGGACAGGGGGAAGGGAAGGGGAGGAGGGGTAGCAATGATAGTCAGAAACTGCATTGGCATAGGGGGAATAGAGGAGGTGGAGGGAACCATGGAGGTGATTTCAGTCACCTTGATAACAAGGAGGGGCAAGAGAGTAAAAATAGGAGTGGTGTATAGACCCCCTGCACTGGCGGAGGAGCTGGAGGAGAGTCTGGTGGCAGATGTTGGGAGACACTGCAGATTGGGCAGGGAAAGGGAAATATGCCAAGAACACACTGGGAGACTATGACATCCTTGGTGGCCAGGGAACAGAGGTTGTTGGATGTCTTTCAAGACGCGTTCCTAACTCAGCAGGTGGGGAAACTGACCAGGGAGGCGCGGGTACTGGATGTGGTCCTGGCAGACAGTGACCAGATTGGGGGCCTGGAGGTAAGGGACCCGTTGGTGGGGAGTGACCATGCCATGGTCTGGTTCTGCCTGGACCTAGGAGGAGTAGAAGGCTGCACAAAGACGGAGGTAACTGACTTCAGGGGGGATGGATTTTAAGAAAATGGGAAGGATCCTTAAGGAGCATTTGGGTGTGATTGGGTCAGACATGGATGCTGATAGTAGGTAGAAAACATCAGGAGAGGGGAGCAGGATGCTACCAGCACCTGTGCAAGAGTAAGATGAAAATGCGGTAGGGCCCGAAAACGCTGCTGGTGGACCAGGGAGGTCCAGGAGGTGGTGCGGGGAAAGAAGGCAGCCTATAGGCAATTCAAGTGCTCAAGGAGTGAAAGGATTGAGGGGAGTACGAGCTGATGGCTAGAAGGTCCACTAGGGTGGTGAGGGCAGCTAAGGCAAGGAAGGAGCAGAACCTGGCCATTGAAATTAGGAGAGGGAACAAGGGGTTCTTTAGATACATTAGGGAAAAATGAAGGGTGAAGGGGCAGATTAGCAGGATTAAAATAGGGGAGAGATGGGTGCAAGACCTGAGGGAGCAGGCTGAGGTACTAAATGAGTACTTCACCTCAGTGTTCACCAAGGAAAAGGGGGTGCTGCATCATACATGGCTGGAGGCAGTGATACTGAGGAGGGGGGGACCCTTATCAATCGGCAGGTCTGGGGAGAGGGGAGGCATCACTGGCAGGAGGAGGGAAGGCTAAGCAGGGAGAAGAGGTAGCGGAAGTGGAAATCACAGCAGAGAGTGTGAGGGAAGTCCTCAGGTCACTTAAGATGGAGAAAGCACCAGGGCCGGATAAATTACATCCCAAAGTGCTGAAGGAACTTGCGGATGTCCTGGCGATGCCCCTGGTGGAGCTTTTCACCATCTCTCTGAGGACAGGGTGGGTGCCCCAGGACTGGAAGGTGGCACATATAATGCCTATCCACAAGGGGGGATCAAGGGAGGTAGCAGGGAACTACAGGACTGTCAGCCTGACATCAGTGGCGGGCAAGGTGATGGAGGGCATTGTCAAGGAGAGGCTGGGGGGGACCTGGAAAAGTCAGAGTGCCTGGACGAGATAAAAAGCATGGATTTGTCCTGGGGAAATCGTGTCAGACAAACCTTGTGGAGTTCTATGACTGGGTGTTGAGTGCCTTGGACCTGAGTAGACCAGTGGATGTCCTCTTTCTAGACTTCAGCAAGGCATTTGACTCTGTTCCTCATGAGGGCCTGTTGGATAAGCTGGGAGAATGGGGGTGGGGAACCAGATTATGAGATGGATAGGAAATTGGCTCCAGTACCGGACCCATAGGGTCATAGTTGGTGGGATAGTCTCATCCCCAAGGATGGTTATTAGTGGGGTCCCACAGGGATCAGTCCTTGGGCCCCTCCTGTTCAATGCCTACATCTCTGACATAAGGACAGGTATCAGGAGTGAGATGAGTCTCTTTGTGGATGACTCAAAGCTGGGGGCGGTGGTGGATCGGGAGGAGGGGAAGGTGGCCCTACAGGAGGACCTGCAGGCTCTGGAAAGATGGTCTAGAAAGTGGAAGCTGAGGTTCAATGCAGGGAAATGCAAGGTACTACACCTGGGGGCCAGAAACCCGGGCCAAGTGTATACCCGGGTGGGGAATGCTAGAAGTCTCTATGGCTGAGAGAGACATGGGGGTGGTGGTGGATGTCAAGATGAACAAATTGGAGACTTGTAGGAGGGCAGCAGCCAAGGCCAACAGGATTCTGGGATGCATCACTAGCAGGATAGAAACATAGACTTTGACTTTGATGGCAGATAAGGACCACTTGGCCCACCCAGTCTGCCCATTTCCCTACCTATTGGATAAGCTGCAGATTCTAGTTAACCAACAGCCTACTTCCTGCAACCCCCCACTATAATTGCCTTATGACTGTCCCATGCATGTTTGAATTCTTCCACTGTTTTGGACCCCACAACCTCTCCAAGAAGGCAGTTCCATGCGTCCACCACTCTCTCCGTAAAGTAAGAGATCTGTGTGATATTTCAAACTAAACGACTCTGGTGGGACTTGAACCCACAACCTTTGAATGTCTTTGCTTTACTAGAAGTCCAATGTGCTATCCATTGCGCCACAGAGCCCTTGCCTTCCATAAGGATAACCTCCAGAAGGAGGAAAGTGATACTCCCTCTGTATAACTGCTTGGTGAGGCCACACCTTGAGTACTGCATGCAGTTTTGGAGGCCACACTTAAAGAGGGACATTAAACTCCTGGAAGAGGTCCAGAAGAGAGCAACCAAAATTATTTGGGGCTTGGGGGACAGGACCTATGAGGAGAGGCTTGAAGAGCTAAATATGTACAAATTGGAAGAAAGAAGGGACTGGTGGGACATGATAGAGATCTTCAGGTATATGAATGGGGGTAAATAGGGGAGGAGCACTCAGGGTGCTTCGAAGGAAGAAGGAGGGGGCCACTAAAGGGCATGGGTGGAAGCTGGAGGGGGGAAGATTCAGGGGAGAAAGGAGGAAGTGCTACTTCACTGAGAGGGTGGTGGAGCCTTGGAAAGCGCTGCCTAGGGTGCTGGTGGAGGCAGAGAAGGTGGAGAGGTTCAAGAGGTGGTGGGACAGGTACAGGGGAAGGGTTCTGGAAGCAAAATCCAATGCAGCGAGAATATCCAGAACTGGGAAGGGAGAAGCCAGAGAAGGCAAGGGGGGCAGCAAGGTCAGATCTCAGGGTGGGGGCTGACCAAACAAGCAGACGCGAAAGACTGTTAAGCCTATTCTGCTGGCATTTTAGTATGTTAGTAACATCGAGGATAGCAGGGGGATGGGTTTTGGTCATACTGCATTCCAATAAATACTGATGGACCTGGGGCTCCTTGGTCTTCCCCGAGTGTCAGTCTGAACCTTGCCTGTCCCCTTTGAGTTAAAAAGTTACAGATTTCTCAATGTGATAAGTAAAAGAAGAATAAAATACATCTCACATTGTTTTAGGTACCAGAGACCTTTGAAGATGTTGCAATTTCTTTTTCTGAAGAGGAGTGGAAGATATTAAGCAAACAGGAGAAAGAGCTACACAAGGAAGTGATGGTGCAGAATTATGAAACCATGATTTCAGTAGGTAAGGCTTGGGGAATGGGGCTTTAACTAGTTCACGTCCGCTTGTGTGTCAGTGTAATGCAGTAAATGGTAGGGCTGTGCACAGCCCAAATACTATTTCGAAAATCACAAAATAATGCACTGTTCATTATTCGGATTCTGAATAATGAATATTTTCTATTTATTTAGCTTTTGTTGACCAGGTAAGTGCACTAGACAAATCCTGCCTATTTTCAGGCACAACCCGGGGGAGGGGGATACAGATGAATGCCAACTGACCTTGAACCAGATTAAGCTGTTGGTGGTATTTTTAGTGAATGAGGGAAATTTGGCCAGGACACTGGGGAAATTCCCCTACTCTGAAGGGCGCTGTTGAACTTCATTTAGCTTAGACGACTTGCAGACACCAACGGTGCAGGACGTGTGGAGGGCCGAGGAGAGACTCTCCTCCTTGACTTTTACTTTACTTATTTTACTTTGCAATTTTGGTTGTGCTGAAATATGGAACCTACCTCAGTCGGAGGTGCTGTGAAGGCAGAGGTTTCGGTCGTGCACATGGAAATGGAGTCAGTTTCGGACATCGACGTTCCAAATGGTGAAGCGGAGATTAATTTACAGTTGGTGGAAATGGAACAGCAGTATGTTGCAAGACTGAATGTCCTGGTGAGGGTGTTGGAACAACGGTGGTCCTGGAATTCGGATGTGCACCTCCAGGAACCAGAAATGACGCAGGGAGAGTCTCTGCAGGTAACAGACCATAGGGTAATGGATACTGGAGCTACAGAGTGTGTTCAAACTCAAGGTGAGCTGCTTTCTTCAATGGATAAATCTAGGACTTTGTGGGGTGAGTTCTCTGATGTGGGGATGGATTTTGCTGATGTGTTGCCTGCAGCCGACACTGCGGATCTCTTGTACCTTGTTGCAAGTCATTTCAGCATTCCTGAGTTACAGCCTCTAAGTGCTCAGTCTCAGGTAGCAGGAATGAAAGACTTGACTGTTTGTCCTCATAATGCAGACAGGGAATCTTCTATATTGTCTAGACCTGAACCTTCCCTTCCCTCTTCTTTGGAACTGAGCTCATTAACAGGGGAGTCTTTAGAAACTCCTGAATCTCCTCCGTGGGTGGCCACAGCTTTGGAAGCTGTGGGTTGGGTCAGGTCTCCAGATGGGAAATCCTGGGATGCAAACTTAAAACCTCTTGAGGTTTCACTATCTGTTTCTGCTCCTTTGTCTCCTAGTGTGCCCAGCTTACCTCTAGGTCAAATACCAGCTCTTACCTCAAATTCCTTATCTAAAATTCCCAGTCCTGATATGATGGAGCATAGTAGAGATTTGGAAGAGGGTGATGTGAGTCTGTCACCTGACCCCCCCCTCCCCAATGTGGTACCTCAGGCTAGCACTGCTTCCCCTAATTCAGTGAATACAACTGTGCTTGGTAAGGATGCAGGTTCATCTGTGTGGCAGGGTAATATTGCTGAATGTCTCTTTCCAGCCACCTTTGGACTTGGTAATGAACCTGCTACACTACGTAATGCTCTTCAGTTGAAGTATCAGGGGTCACAAGAGGAGATCCCAAATAGACTTTTTATTGGTCATGAACTTTTAAAGCAAAGTATGAGGTTTTACACCTACAAGATTTACGCTCTGATCCATATGCCAGGGGATACAGTCTTTGATGTTAGTTTCAAACACTCAGCAGGTTTAAACAGGTTTTGGAAGCAGTACCTAGTTTTGAAACATACGCCTTTATGGAAACCTTACTTGGCAATCCCTTTAACTAAACCTGTTTCAAAGAAAATCACTATTTTATTTCGGAACGAAGGAGTGAATGTTGCTGACATTACGTATTGGTTGAAACAGCACTGCTTAGTTAAAACCCCCAGAACCCATTCTTGATGAGAAGCATCTATGGACAGGGGGTTGGAGATATCAAATTGACTTACGAGTTGAATATGGCCAGACTAAACATTTGCCAAATTGTTTTGTTTTTTTAGGTCGAGATAGAGGAGTGCTTTTTTATCCAGGCCAGCCCAGGGTCTGTTATAAATGTGGGGCTTTGGGTCATTTAAGTAATATCTGTGATCAGCAAAAATGTGGCTTATGTGGGGAACTTGGGCATATAGGTGCACATTGTAGAAACCCTATGACATGCAATTTATGTGACGGAAAGGGACATACGTTCCTCACCTGTTCTTGAGCATCGCATAATCAAGCTGATGCAGCCCATCGGGCGGAACAGGATGTTTTTGTTGCAAATTCGCAAAGGGAACGACAAAGATTGCAGGATATGTTAGTCCATAATGCGACTCAGGATGCAGCTCCGGACTCAGTTCCACTTCTACATGAGGGTGAGGTCTTTCATGTCCCGATCACTGATGGTATGGAAGTCAGTGCTCAGGTTCCTCCCTCTACTGGTGAAATAAGGCAGACTGAATTTCTGGTTCCTGACCCTTTGCTACTGAAGGAAACAAAAGAGAAGCAGGGTTCGGAACAGACAGTCTCGATTTTCCAACCGACTGTGGAGACTAGTATTATTCAGGAACCCTTGTGTAAACCTCCTCCTGGAGCTTCATCAGACATTCCCTTTCAACGTGTCACTAGGTCTAAGGCCTCTAGAATGACCATAGGGCCTTCTCCTTTTTGTCCTGAAATAATAGATTCTGCCATTGTGAACCCTTTTGCTCCTTTACAAGACCCAGACGGTGAAGAAGGGGAGGTGGATTCGGATTTTTTGTCAATTGCCCCCTCTCTCACTGAACATGTCCAGGATCTTGAGGTTAAGGATAAACCTAAACCAAAAAAGCGGAAAAAATGGAAGTGAATTTTGCCTTTTTATGTGCTTTGGGTTTCCCTGACATCTAATCCTCCCTGGCAATGCATATTTCTTTACTTACTGTTAATGTTAACAGTATAAAGTCTCCTTTACGGAGAAGAACCATTTTTGCCAGTCTCAGTACCTACCCTAATTCCATTATTGTTTTTACAAGATACCAGGTTAAGCTCCCTGGCCTGTGTTAGAGTGGCTAGTCAGGACTGTCACTGGGGTGTTTCATTCTGGTCATTAGGGGAAGCTGTTTGAGATGGCTTAGGGATTCTGTTTTCTTCAAACTTAACCATTAAAGTGTTAAAATTCTTAGATATAGTTCCTGGAAGAGTGATGCTCATGCATACTGTTGTTTCTCAGTGCATTTACCGACTTTTGAATATCTATGCCCCCTAGTCCAAAGCTGATAGAGCGGCTCTATTTAAATGGATTTCCCCATACTTACACACCTCAAAACTGGTGGTGTGGGAGGGGTGATTTCAATTGTGGTTGAATGGATAAAGATTGGGGATGAACAACAAAAAAATTATTTTGTGATACAAATGCATTATTGAATGTTCTAAGCACGAATAATTTGGCGGACTCCTATGAACTACTTCACCAAACGCCAGTACACACTTTTTATCAAGGTACCCTCTCTACCAGAATAGATTTTTGGTTTGTAACTCAAAGGATTACATGTTGCTCTATTGCGATGGAGCCTTTGGAAACTTCTGATCATTTAATAGTTAAACTTACACTTGGCAATTATCAACATCTTATTTTAGGCAGGGGTTTTTGGAAGTTAAATACATCCATCTTGCAGGATGTTACACTTACTGTTCAGTTGGAATTTTTTTTCCCCCAAGGTCTGATATCTCTTTTTTATATGATAGCCCTCTGGATTGGTGGGAGGACACAAACAAGGATTTGAAATGTCTATTTTTGCATTTTTCTAGGTGTAGGGCAAGAGATGCCTATTTACAATATTTGGGGTGTTGAGCCAGATATCTGGCCTTTTTATCACAGGCATTTTCCTTGCAAGGAGAACAGAGGCAACAATTTCTTGCTCTGAAGGACAAAATGATAGCTTTTCTCTAGGATAGAGAAAAACAATTTCAGTTACGACAGAAATATTTAACTACGGGAACTAAAGAGCAGGTTAACCCTCTTGATTTAGCTGGTCAAAATGTGCCTCCATTATGTATGAGCTCTTTAAAATCACCTGACAGAATATTAGTTGACAATACTCGTCAGATTAGAAACATAGTGCAAGAACATGTGGAAAACACCTTTTCTTCTCTAGGTTCAGCATTCCCTGTTTCCTTTTTACATAATTTGGACATTCCGTTGCTTTCGGACCTGGAAATTGATGCCCTTCAGGCCCCTTTTTCCTTAGTTGAGATTACATAGGCAATTAGTCATTTGTCCTCTACTTCTAAACCTGGTGGGGATGGTTCTATAAAACATATGCAGATACACTGGCACCATGGCTGTTGCTCGTTTTATCAGGCTGTTTGGCAAGAAAAAAAGAGTTTCTCTTAGTATGGGCAATGGGGTCCTTTTTTTTGTTTATAAGAAAGGAGACCCTACGGAATTGCAGAATTGGAGGCCTTTGAGTCTCCTGACCACTGATTATAAAATGTTGACTAGTATTCTAAATAACTGATTAATAGTTGTTTCAAAAAAATATTGGCTACTACTCAAACCTGTGCAGCCTTAGGAAGGAATATTTCTCAAAATGTAATTTTTATTAGGGAATTATTGGAGCTTGGTTCAAAAAAACAGTTAAATGGTTATTTGTTAGCACTGGATTTGGAAAAGGCTTTTGATTCTCTAAGACATGACTATCTTTGGGATGTTTTAACTTTCTATGGTATACCATCTGGTTTTCTAAATTTGCTTAAAACTCTATATTGCACTGCTATGGTAACACCCTATGTTAATGGGTTTTTGGAGGTTCCAGTCCCTTATTGGACTGGAGTTAGACAAGGTTGCCCTTTGAGTCCTCTTTTATTTGTATTTGGTTTGGACCCTTTATTGCGATATATTGATAGAGACATGTGGGTACAGGCAATTGTGCCTACTGAGAATTTCTGTTTTTCCAAGATATTATCTTATGATTGTATCTGCCCTATTGCAGATGTAGAAGCAGGGAGGAATTTATTGTCTTTCTTACATTCTGTCCAATTGAGTACTGATATTAGAATCAACACGTCTAAATGTTTTTTGTTTCACTTAGGTTCAGCTCCTAGTGTGAACATATTTGACATACCAGTAATCACTAATAAAGTGAAATTTTTTGGGGTTTTTTTGGTTCTCCAGAATCTGTACATAGTAATTAGGAAGGAATTTATGATATGGCTCTAGCTAAAGTTAAGAAATGGCAAGCATGGAAGATGACACGTAAGAAGCGTGTTTTCCTATTGAAATCCTATAAAGCCCCTCTTTTTTCTTTACATGTCTCATATTTTTCCTCTGCCCTTTGTGATGCATGCTAAAATTATGGGTCTTTTTTTTCAGTTATTATGGGGTAGTCGTTTGAATCCGGTAAAAAGAGCACACACATACAGACCCTGGAAAGAGGGCAGCTTAGGTATGTTAAATCCAATTGTGCATTTTTTGGGGAATTTTTTTTATACCTCTATTCGACCTCTTTTGTTAGAAAACACTGCTGTAGGTACCATGTGTATGTCTCTGTGGGAAACCCCTTTCCTAGCTGCATGGGGTAGAGGAAAATGGCACCCAGTGGACGGGCGGCTTCCTATTTATGTACAACATGCACTTAAATATATTTGTTTATGGAAGATTGAATTGAGTTGGTTTGTGTCACACAAGAGAAGGTCCTTTTACAATCATATTGTTGCTACTTGTTATTTTGAGGAACCCCTCTTTTTAGTTTCACAGACATTGATGCGTCCATTTTGCTAGCCAGTATGATAGAGCCTAGAATACCGGAGAAAATGCATGATGTGGTTTGGTTGTGTGCACATCAGAAACTAAATGTTAAAGCTAACCAGAAGCATAAACAAATAAGTGAGAGAGTTTGTCCAGAAGTTTCCTGCCAAGGGCAATTAGAGACAATACGGCATTTATATTTTGAGTGCACACACATTGCCTCCTTTTGGTCTGCACTGGCGCTTTGGTGGAGTGAGCCTTTGTTTGAATCTATAACATATAATACCCTGATATTGGGCCAGTCCCCAAAGGAATGGTGTAAATGGCATAAAAGTAAAGTATATGTTCTTCCAGCTTGCCTTAAATGGCATATTTGTCAAGCGAGATGTTTGAGAATTTTATAGAATAAGATTTATACTATACAAGAAATGTTTTTTCATATTCAGCATGACCTGGATGTATTATATGCTTCTGAAATGAATACACTGGGACCCTCAGTTGGTGGGTTTCTTTGGAAAAATGTATTTTGGGTGGGTTGAAGGCTATTTTTCTTTTTTTCTAGTTATCTACATATAACTGTCATTTTTTAAATCAGTTTTGTAAAGTTTTCTTTTTTTAGATTCCTTTTTGTTTTTTATGGGTTTTCCCTTACAGTTTCTTTATCGAAGGGGTGTGCCTGAATTTCTTTTGTATGATTTCCTTCATGGTTGGGTATTACTGTATTTTTCCTTTTATTTTTGCCTTAATGTGTCCTAAAAACCTATGCATTCTAAATCTTCCGGCAGCCTAAGGGTTAAAACTTTCCTTTCCATGCGAGGTCTCTCCCTCCACTGCGAGCAAAGAGTGACACAAATAGAGACAGAGAGGAAAGCCCAATGTCCATCACATGCTGCTTCAGTTTTCAGATAAGGTATAAGAATGATGTAACA
Source organism: Neoceratodus forsteri (assembly GCA_016271365.2). NCBI lineage: Eukaryota > Metazoa > Chordata > Ceratodontiformes > Ceratodontidae > Neoceratodus > Neoceratodus forsteri. Next base: position 1,231,243,626 of record CM057454.1, read on the forward strand.
GGCCTCTAATCCCATCCAATTACTAGGGCTGTGCGAATACCTTTTTTCAAATATTCGGCGAAATATTCAGTTGCCAAATATTCAGTATTCGTTATTCGGCCAGCAACATAGTAAGAACCAGAACCCTCCCTCCTCTCCCAGCCCATGCACTACAGTGTCAGTACTGGGATATTAACCTACATGCCAGATGTGGGAACTGAACCCACAGCCCTCTGATCTCCCGGCCTCAGAGTCGAGTGTGCTACCTGCTGAGCCACTGACACTGATTGTATATCACACATAACCAAGTCTTGTCATGCTGTCCCTTCCTGAGCTCCACTGACCTATATGTCATGTGTTACCTTCATATGCCACCCTCACACCCCCATAATGAGACATGGCACATGGATGAACACTCAGAACATATGGTGCCCTATATGGAGCCACTTTACAGCATGACATCCCCCATTGTTCAAGAAGTATGCAGTAATGGCATATGATCAAGGATTTGAATGAAAACAAGGTTGGGCATAATGACAGCATTAGCATGCATTTCTGCTCTAGTAAGAAAAGAAGCCTATAAAACAGCAAACAACATCGAAGAATTTTAGAGAAAGCAAGTAATAATAAAATGTGGGTCCACTTAAGAGCACAGTTTGAACTGCCAGAAGGTTACTATCTTCTGCTTAGCTGTACATTCATATGGTAGAATAATGTGGTGTTTGGCCTGCTCATCACACCCTGAAGCTTAGCTTTGCTATTAGTACAAAGTTATTCTGCACTGGGAGTGTTTGTAGCTCAGTGGTATACCACAGTTAGATGGGCAGCTAGCAGGGGACTTCCAATGAAGAACTGTAGGGACCCCGCAAGAGTTGATAATAGCAGCAAAAATAGAGAAGGAGAAGGTAAAGCTGGATCAGTTGCTGTAATGTACATCTCTGAATAAGTCCTGGGGCCCCAAAGGTCCTTTACTATGGCAGACAACATGGAAAGCGTGTCAGAGGTGACCTGCTGTGATCTGTGAGGTGGGATAATGCATTGTCTGTTTATATGCACAGTCCACTTAAATGCACAAACATTTTGTTTCCCAAGGATGTACTCATTTTTATGTTGGCTCGCACTTGCACGCCAGCCAACATATTGCAGTAGTAGCAGATTTGGAGGTGCGGTCACTTTGTGTGAATGCAGGGCACGCATTAGTAGGTGCATCCCTCATTCCCCAGTAAGGCAGCTGCAGGCACTGACACCAGCAACATGTAAATTGGCCACCAGATTTAAGAAAAGGTCCATTGCAATGCAGCAGCATGCTCTTCCTGGTGAACCAGTTCAATAAACATGGCAACATTGACTGCCGCCGCACAGAGTGCCAACTTCAGGGGTGCCCAATCCCCCTGTTGGCATGCCCCAACCCACTTCATTTCCCAATGGGAAACCCACTCCCCATCGGCATAACACCCCCTCCCTTCCATTTCATGTGTGTGCTGAGAGGGTGCCCAATCCTCCTCAGCATCATGTGACCCCCAACAGTCTTTCTTTACCGATGGAGGGCCCCCAATCCCCCTCGCCTCTTGTCCCCCAATTTCTCATATGCTGACAGGGGTGCCCAGTCCCCATCAGCTACAACACCCCCAAAGCATTCAAGGTGGCATGCTGGGGCCTCCAGCATGCAAATACCTATAAAAAAAAAAAAAAGTCCGCAATGTTTTTTTTTTTTTTTAAACCTGTAAATCAGAAAATGGTCCCTCATGGTCTGTCCTGCTACCTTCCTCAAGTTGCACCTACCCTCTGCATACCCCACCTCCCCACATACACCCTCATGCCATATTTACCTCCGGAGCCCGGCACAACGATCTTTGGTGGACCAGGAACATCTCTGCACTCTTTAAAGCCGACCGCGAACTGAAGAAATGCTGGTAAGCTGTATAATGGTATAAATAAGGTTTTTTCAACTTTGGTGCATATCTCGGCCCTTTTGGGGAATTTTGGCACCTAATTTTCAACATGGGGTTATTGGGGCCCCTCCTCATGAATTCAGTCACTGTCATGGCGTTATTCATTCCCAAAAGGCGATTTTGTGGTCACTGCATGAATCACCTTTGGGACCAATTAACAAATTGACAGTGCCACTGTTCATGAGGGGTTCTCAAAAACCTATGTTGCAAATTTGGTGACAAAACAAAAAATGGCTGTTTTACTTAGCAAAAGGTTAAGTAGTTTCCACGCACGCTCGTGTTTCATGAATTTGTAATATTTTCACTCTGGATTTTCAACATTGCCATTTACCCACACTGCTTCATGAACAGTACAACTGTCATTTTACATATCCTGGTAAAAATGTGTTTTCGCACGTCCATCACAGAATAGCATGGTCACTCTGCGAAATCAGTTTTTGTGACAATTTTTTTTTTCAACTGTCTTTGTTGCCCTTGGAGCTGGAACTCTCTCAGGCTTCTCCACTGGCCAGTGTCGCTCTACCACCCACTGTGATCCCTGCTATCCTCAAAGACATTACTTTCTCTTCTAGCCCCCTGGGGGTACATGGGGCCCGAGGAAATTGAAGGGCCGGTGGAAGGGCTCCAGTGTTGGGCATGTGGTAGCATGGATCTGGGAGGGCTGTCACCTATCTGGGCTGGAAGGGGTTTTCTACAGTGTTTACACCGCTGATGTGGGACATGCAATGCCGCTGAGCCTGAGACGTGGGTGCTCCCACCCACGTCCAGAAGGCAGCCACCTGACATCTACCCCATGCTTGCTAGTGAGCCCCTGTGCGTAACAGTGCCACCGGTCTCCACTGGGGGGCCAATGCTGCACCAGGCTACCCCTGGATCCCTCCCCAAGAGAGGAGAGCAGTCCTACGGACCCTTGACCCTGTCTGTCTCCTGCCAACCCCTGGCGGTCCGGGCTCGTTCCTGAACCTGGGTCACCAGCGTAGTGTGGCTTCCAGCGCCTTAACCCTCAGTGCCACTGGGCTGGCAGTTTTTGGGACAATTTGACAAAATGACAGTGAAACTGTTCATGAGCAGAGGTTCTAAAATGCCTATGTTGAAAATTTGGTGATGAAAGTCCATAAAATGACTGTGTTACAAGCATGTGTTATGCAGTTTCCATGCACCCTTGTAACTTCACAAATTTGCAATATTTTCATGCCAGATTTTCAACACTGGCATTTTTTACACATCTTTATCAACAGTACAGCTGTCATTTTTCACATCCTGCCCGAAATGTGTTTCCGCACCTGTGGTGTACAATGGCGTGGTCGCTGTGGGAGATCAACTTTTGGGAAAGATTAAGAAAATCACAGTGCCACTGTTCATGAGGGGAGGTCCCAAAATACCTATGTTGAAAATGTGGTTTTAAAAAATCCCAAAATAATTGGGTTACAGATGTGCATTGTGCAGTTTCTATGCATGCTCATGACTTCCATCAATTTTTCATATTTTCGCTCCAGATGTTCAACGTTGCCATTTTTTTACACCTCCTCATGAACAATACAATTGCCATTTTTCACATCCTGCCCAAAAAGTGTTTACATACCTGTGACACCAAATGGCACAGTTGCTGTGCAAAATCACCTTTTGGCTAACAAGCTGATACTGCTGCATTCATGAGGTGGGGTCACAAAAAGCCCATGTTGATAATTTGGAGTGAAAATACCAACACACGCTTATGGCATTAGGGTTTCCAACTGTTACAACTCCACTCTGTAGAGACTGACAGGCATCAGGGGTGTGACTTGGGATCATCAGCTGTAATAATCCTGCCATTCCACACCCTCCCCCACCCTGCAGCCACTGACAGGCAATGTGGTGTGCCTTGGAGTGTTCAGCCACAAAGTTCACCCCATTCTCCTATACTGCACCCACCTCAGTATATTTCCTTATAGAATGGGGTAAGTATAACACCCAAGGACCACAAAGCACACCACGTCACTTGTCAGTGTCTACAGGGTAGGGTGAGGTAAAATAGCATTAGCGTTATACCTGACGACCCAAAGGCACACCCCCAATGCCTGTCAGTCTCTGCAGGGGTGGGTGTGTTGTTGGCATTAGTTCAATCTTTCATTGCCACTCTTATTATGCATCTCTAACTCCTGCACTACCAATGCCAAGGCCAGCGAGACAACATTCGGCATTGACAAATGCTCGTTATTTATATGTCACACTTTTTGTATTGGACAGATTACTGTTTTGTATTGTCTTGAGCCTCTCAGGACCTCCTTAAAAATGAGCTTGCTGAACAAAGTTTTCCTGGGAATAAACTTGAAACTTATCAGGGCTCCACTTTATATGATACTCGGGCCTGGGGGGCAACCCTGTAGCTTTAATTCACTGGCTTATGGGGGTGTGACATAACAGCACAATCCCACCACCCTCGCCCCATGTACAGTAGTTGAGCCACTGAGCTCTCCCTCAAACCCAGCTCACTGACACAGAATCACAGGACATACCCACAAAGGTGAAGATTGGCAGTACAGACACAGTTTCTTACTAATTGTTTATTTTTTATTTTTAGCACAAACTTTCAAGTTCATTTATATTATATTTTGTGAAACATCATTTAGCACCTGAAGTTTGAAAACATGTCTTGCCCAGGATTTTAAAATATTACACCTGTCACATTTATGAGGTGGTGTGGAAAAATGGCTTTGCTGAAAATGTGGAGTTAAGATATTGCAAATTAGCAAAGTTATGAGTGAACTATGAAATATTGCAATGTTCACTCATAACCTGGGTATTTTACCATATTTGTACACCAGATTTTGGCCTAGCCTTGTTATTACCCCACTTCATTAACCCAGTAGATAAAAATGTTCAAATGCCCAACAAAATGTTATTCTGCACCGCAGGTACGAAATCACATTTTTGCCAAGATTTGAAAAATGACAGCTGTTATGTTGATGAGGTGGTGTGAAAAAATAGCTATGTCAAAAATTAGGGGTCAAAATTACCAAACGTATGAGCAAGCATAGAAAAATGTCAATGTATGCTCATAACACATTAATTGAAGTGGATGTTGAAGATGGCGGCCACGCTGGGCGGCCATCTGTGAGCTCTTCGTTTTGCTCTTTGTTTTTTGGCTCAAATTGTTTTTAAATCTTTTTTTTTTTTGTCCTGTTTAGTCTACATCACATTACTGTTCATATTACTGTTCAGTTTTTAAACCGACTGTTCGGTTCAGCCACCTGGAAATCGAGTTAGGTTTGATAAACCTATAGAGGCTTAAAGAGTGACTTTGGAAATTGAGGGGACTTGCCTGTGTCGAGTCTCGGTCTGCCGGTGTGTGGTCATGCTGCTGGCTGCTGGCTGTTCGTTGGGAGCAGTGTGTTGGGAGCTAGTTTTTGACTGCTGCTGTGGAAGGTTTAGTTGCCGGCGGTCTGAAGGTTTGGCAACTGCCCGTGTGCTGGAGGACTGGGAGGAATGTTTAGCGGTGGAGCACCAGTTTCGATTCGGGAAAAGAACTCTGCCGGATTGCAGGAAGAGGAGGTGATCGATTCTATATTGTGACTGGACCTGCTGAAGAAAGAAGCATTTGTGGAGCAACGGACAGTGGAAACTGTGGATTACTTTGAATTGAGTGTCCAGATTCCCTGGCCCAGACAGGGTAGTGGGTGTCTCTGCCTCCGAAGGGTGGTGGGGTTAGCTCTGCTTCCTAGTTGACAGGGGTACCACTGGAGGGTGGTTCAGCCTGCCTCATTGTAGCGAGGGTTAGGTTGAGTTGGAACTTTTAGTTGATGCTTTCTGCTGGATGCCTGCAGGACTTTGGCATTGAAGTCAGATTTATGTGGATTGTGGTATGGACTATTGATCTGGTGATGTATATTTGAACTTCTGTTACTGCCAGTGTATGATACTCTGAGAAATGACTGGGAAGACTAAAACTTGAGTTTATTCATTATTAGTTCAGTCTTGTGAGAGGAGACTGACTAAAGTTTTGGGCCATACTAAGTGGTGAGAGCACAATAAGTGTGGACATCAAAAAAGACCTTGAACTGCTGTTTTTGGGTTTCCTCTGGGTAAATGAGGGTATTGACTTTAGGATTATGGGAATTTTAAACTTTGAGCCAAATTTTTTAATAAGGGATTTTGTACAGGTGGAAAGCTCCTTCCCTCGCAGTGGTGAGAGCACTGTGGGTGGGGGTAGATGGTTAAGAGTTTCTGATAAAATTAATGTGTAAGCTCTGACACATTGTTAGGAAAACTGTTTTATTTTGTATATAATTGCTGTATTTATATTTTGATATTTGAGTGTAGTGTTTTTAGTTTTATTTAGAACATATTGTTAGGGTATAATTTTGTTTTTTGTTTAATTGTAATATTTATATTTTGTTATTTGAGTGCTGTGTTTTAGAATTTTGTTATTTATATGAACTGGTGGGGTTTATTGTAATTAGTTGTGTTATTAAGTATGTGTTGGAGTGAAAATAGGACAGTCGGCTATTATTCCCTCTCCAGGCTCAGGGATCTTCGTCCTTTCTCCTGTCCCCCATCGCCATCAGGGAGTCTATAGAAGGTGTAGGGCTCTGGGGATTGTGAGGGGGGGAGGAGGAGGAGGGTTGGAGCTGGGCCTGGGGGGGAGGAAAGGAGTGGGCGGATAGGGATAGTGAGGTCAAGGAGACACCCTGGGTCGAAATGGGCACAGGAGAGGGGTTCTGCCTGTCTTGTGCCTATACCCAAGGGTTCTAGTCAAGATCAGCAGGTAAGGCGGTCATCGTCGGAGGCTTATCCTGCTCGGGCGGTGTTGTGCAACGCTAGGTCTATTAAAAACAAGACGGCCATTATAGCCGATCTTGTTGGGTCAGCTGACCTGGCATGCATCACCAAGACCTGGCTGGATGGAAATGCTGGGCCAGTTTTAGCTGCAGTGGTTCCAGCTCGGTACTCGGTGATACACCACCCGAGGCAGGATCATAGGGGCGGGGTCGTTGCCATTTGTTTTAAATCAGAATTGGGCCTGGTGGAGGTACCGTGGGGAGTCGCCAGATCCTTTGAGTGTGTTTTAGGCGAGGGTGTGGAGTGCAGGATACTTCTCGTATACCATCCACCAGGTGACGGGAATGTTTTCCTGCAGGAAGTCGCAGATTTCATTGTCGACCTGACATTGGGGTCCCCCAGATGGTTGGTTCTGGGGGACTTCAATGCCTGGGTCAACGATGAACTCTCACGCTTTGTTCAAGACTTCCTCCAGTTGATGTTATCACTGGGCTTCACACAGGTAGTTTCCTCCTCGACCCATATTGGTGGGCACTCATTGGACCTGGTGTTCCTTCTGGGGATGGGGATCTCTGATTTGGTGGTGGAACCACTTGGGCGGTCTGATCATCACTCCATTAGGTTTAATTTTGAGGCCGCCCCTATTAGGTCAGCCCCCTCAGAGATGGTCCGGTACTGCCCATTAAGGGGTGTGTCCCAGGATGACCTGAATGGCAGTGCTGGACCTATTGGACCTTCCAATAGATTGCTTGGATCCAGGTGACCTAGTACATGCCTATAATAGGGTGGTTACGGGGGCCCTGGATTCTATTGTACCTGTTCATGTTCGTCCTCTCACTCTTCATCCCAGGTTTCCATGGTTTGATGAGACCATGAGGGAGTTTAGGAGGGTTGGATGAAGGTTGGAGAGGCGTTGGCGGAAGTCTGGTCTGGATGATGACAAACTTAGTTTGATGGACCATTACATGGCCTATCAATCCGCAATCTCTCGTAAGAAGGCAAAGTTCCTGTCCAGGGAGATAGCAGCTGCACAGAATAGACCAGCCCATCTCTTTCGGACTGTGGACAGCCTGCGAAATCCAGCCTTTCTTTAGCCCAGAAGGGCCTTTTCCACAGACCGGTGTGAGGAGTTTGCTGTCTTATTTGCAGATAAGGTTGCCAAAATCAGATCAGATGTCCGTTCTTCCCTCTCCAATGGGAGCGGTGATAGTCGACAGGAGATGTCGAACACCCAGTTTGCATAGTCTGACTTCAGCCTCCCCAAAATCTATGATATTGTGATGGTCATCCGAGCGTTGTGACCAACCAGCTGTGATTTGGACCCCGGCCCCACACGCCTTTTAGTGGATTGTGTGGATAAAATCATCTTAGTCCTGGCTTTGATAGTCTGGAAGTCTTTGGAGAGGAGGATCCCTTGAGATCCCCTTAAGGAGGCTATAGTTAAGCCTCTTTTAAAGAAGTCCTCCTTAGACCCAGATTGTCTAGCAAATTACAGACCAGTCTCTAACCTACCCTTTGTGGGTGAGGTTATTGAGAAGGTGGTCACAGTGCAATTGGAGGATCATCTGACCAACAACAATATCTACGATTCTCTCCAATCTGGATTTAGAAAAAGGCATAGTACCAAGACAGCACTTATTCGGGTATTAAATGACCTCCTAATCACGAGAGATTGTAGGACCCATTCTATCTTGGTACTTCTTGATCTCTCAGCAGCATTTGACACTGTTGATCATGGTGTGTTGTTAGAGTGTCTGTGGTCCATCTGTAGATTATCTGGTATGGTCCTCAGGTGGTTTAGATCTTACCTCGAAGGTAGGACTCAGAGGGTGGTGTCGGGAATTTTTTTCTCTGCATCAGTCTCCCTACCCTGTGGGGTACCGCAGGGCTCTATTCTAGCACCTATGTTATTTGCGGTGTATATGCTGCCATTGGGAGTGATTATAAGATGATACAGTCTGGGTTTCCATTGCTATGCTGATGATACCCAGCTGTATATGTCTTTTGTGCCTGGCCAGGATGCTGCCTTGTCGGTATTTAATAACTGCTTTGCAGAAATCCAAGATTGGATGAATGGAAGTTGGCTGAGGTTAAACCCGGAGAAAACTGAGGTGTTGGTTGTGGACAAAGGTCGCTGTGAGGCGGGTTTGCCAGCTGGATCGCACTCAGGCTTATGGCTTGCAGCGTTCCGCTGATGACCTCAGATCAGGTGCGGAATCTTGGCGTAATAATTGACGACCACTTGACACTTAAAGCTCAGGTGTCAGCAGTGGTCAAAACTTCCTTTTTTCATCTGAGGAATATCACCAGGGTGAAGCACCTGGTTCCTCCAGAGGATCTTCCAACATTGATCCACGCCTTTTTTACCTCCCACCTTAACTATTGCAACTCCCTGTACCTAGGGCTATCGGGGGTTGAGCTTTGCTGTCTGCAGCTAGTGCAGAATGTGGCAGCCAGGTTGTTGTTTCATTCTTCTAGATCCAGCCATATAATGCCTGTGCTCCATGGACTGCACTGGCTGCTAGTATTTTGGTGAATCATCTTCAAGGTCAGTTTGCTGACCTATAAAGCCCTACATGACCAGGGACCTACTTACTTGAAAGAGCTTCTTTACCTCTACTGTCCCTCCCACCCCCTCCAATCCACTGACAAGGGATTGCTGGAGATTCCCAGGGTCCATTTGAAAACCTCAGGGGCTAGATCATTTAGTTTTGTGACCCCGACCCTGTGGAATTCTCTACCTCGTCAGGTGCAAAATAGTCTGACTGTCCTGAGCTTTAAAGGAGCCTTGAAGACCCACCTTTTTAGTATAGCTTTTAATGATTTATAATAGTTTTAAATTCTGTTTATTTATTGTTTTATGAAATTGTACAGGTGCTTTGGTTTTGAAAAAAGTGCCCTTTTAAAAATAAAGCTTTGATTGATTGATTACTTTGATGTATTTCAATATTTTCACCACATATTTTCTGCATAGCCATGTGATGACCCCACCTCATGAACCTGGTAGGTGAAAATTCTTGAATACTGACTGAAACATCATTTTGCACCATAAGTGTGAAAACACGCTTTGACCAGGATTTCAAAATTTACAGCTGTCACGTTTGTGAGGTGGTGTGAAAAATAAAATGGACATGTTTTAAACCGGGGAAATGAAAAAAAAATGTAACATACGCTCGCAACTTAGTGGTTTTTCAATATTTATACCCCTCATTTTCAACATAACCTTTTTATGATCACACCAGGAAGGATTTGCATAATTTCACCACCATTGTTCAATGGGGGGCGGGCAAAAAGGCCATGTGGAAAATTTGTAAAAATGTTAAAACATGACAAAGCTATGAATAATGCAGTCACAGTTTCTAGCAGCAAGATGTTGTCTTTGAATGGAGAGGGGATTTATGTCATGGGATCTGTTCAGGTGAGTGAGTGTGTGTGTGTGTGTGTTTTGTAGGTGGGGTTAAAAGAAAGATCAAAGAGGAATGGTTTTCTTTATTGTAGGGGGACAGAAGCAGACACTGGGGATTGGGCACCTAAGTGTCAGGAAGATCTCTGGCAGCACCAGTGGTGGGCACCCTGGTGCTGACACAGATAAGAAGGAAGGGCAGCCCTGAGGGGAGGGGGCAAGAGTTGGACAGGGGTATGGGGGCTCACCTGGAAAGTTGATATGGGGACCCACCTAGAAGAATCAACAGGGAGGACCAGGATGACACATTGGCATCAATATTCCACCTAAATGTGATAGTCTGTGTTTACATTTTTTATTTACATATAGTAGCGTAAATATTGCATTTAATTAAAAAAGCAGATGATAAATGCAAAGATTTTCAGAGTTTAGAAGTCAGACCAGTATCCAAGAAGAGGGGGCCCACCTGGAAATTCCCAAGTATCCAGATGGGCCTGTCCAACACTAAACAGTACTGGGAGTGGGCACCCCACTCTGCTTCAATATGTAGGTAGGTAGCTAGATAGCTAGATATCTAGAAAGACAGCTAGGTTGCTAGATAGCTAGCTAGACAGACAGACAGACAGGTGATGATTTGGTGGGTAGGCAGATCACTGATGGACAGGGATTTTTTAGGTAAAAAAAGACCAATGAATTATGGTTATTCTTTATTGTAGGGGAACAAAGGTTGACACTAGGGATTGAGCATCACAGTTGCAAGCATGATCTCTGGAGGCACTGGGGGTGGGCACCCTGGTACTGCCACAGATAAAAATGGAGACTTGTGACCTGGGGTTTAAGAGAAGTGGTACCAGGGGCGGGCACCCTTCTCTACTTCAGTTGGTAGGTAGGTAGCTAAATATGCAGATAGACAGTTGGTGTTGTGCTGGAGGGCATGTTACTGATGGACATTTTGGGGTAAAAACATAAAAAGGTCAATGAGGGATGGTTTTCTTCATTGTAGGGGGACAGAAGTCAACACTGGGAATTCGGCATCCCAGTGTACAGATGATCTTTGGGGGCACCAGGGTTGTGTACCCAAGTGCTGCCTCCTATATTTAATATATGTATGTGTGTGTGTGTATGTATGTGTGGAGGGTCAGCTCGGTGAGAGACCATTTTCTTTTTTATGGGTTAGAAAAAAAGATTAGGGAGGGACTGTTTTCTTTACTGCAGGGGGACAGAAGCCAACACTGGGGATTGGGCACCCCAGTATTGGGATGATTATTGGCAGCACCAGAGATTGGCATCCCAGTGCTGCCACATGTATTGAGAAGGGAGGCTTGCAACCTGGAGGAGAGGGAGAGCAAGAAAAGCGATATGGGGGCACCCAGGCCTACTTTTTGTTTAAGGGGGGGTGGCAAACAACCTGGTCCACTTTACACTAACAAAAAAAAGATGGATGGATGGATAGAGGGCTGATGGATGGATGGAAGGCCCACAGACGGTTCTTTCGTGAGATCACATGAAAGAACAATTAAGTTCAAAAAGAACAAAAAAATAAGTCCCCCTCTCCTTTCTTGACTCAACCTTCTTCTTTCATGAGACACGAAAGAACTCATGAAAGAAGAATCTCAGCTCATGAAACAAGATGATGAACTTATTTTTTTCTTACTTGTTTTATGAGCTGTGATTCTTCTTTCATGAGTTTTGTCATGGTCATGAAAGAAGAAGTTTGGCTCATGAACAAACAGTGGGGAAAAAAGCTAAGTCCACTGTCTTCTTTCCTGAGCCAAGAGTCTTGTTTTGTGAGACTCATGAAACAAGCCTCAGTAAAGATTTTGGGGATGTCACAAAAAACATATATTGGGGCAGTTTTTCAAAAAACAAACTCAAAAATGGAGCTAAACTGTTAGCTAGGTTCATGTGCTGTGTTATGTGTTTGTATTTCTCGAGGGTACCATTTTTATAGGTTTTCAACTTGTTTTATTTTTTTAAAAACAGAAACAAGATGGCTGCTACATGAACACAGATCTTTTTCATCATGAAAGAAGAATTTCAGCTCTCAAAAGAAGATTCTTCTTTCATGAGCAGTAAATTCTTTTGTATCAAGCATCTATGAAAGACTACTGAGCATGCTGAGAACCAAAATTTAAAATGATTATTTCTCTGGAACAGATTAATATTGTTTTCAATGAATCAATGAAAGCACCATTCTAAGGCAAGCCCTTTGTATGCTGAAAGTTTTAGGACAAAATTCCTAACCATCTGTGCTGTAGGTGAGAGTGAAAAAACAGTAAAAAGATATATATTTTCTTCCTCTTTTTGCACTATCTGGATTTTAGAACCTGTACATCCAACCAGAATGAAACTTGCCAGATCAAGACACCTTGCACCACAGACGGTGTATGTAAAACTTTGTGCAATTCCATTGAATGGAGGCAAAGCTATTAAAATGCAGTTAGGTGTTCATTAAACACACTTTTCAACCCTAACTAAAAGGGCTCCATGGCACCCCTATAACATATCTATTGCTTTTTATATTGCAGCTGGAGCAACATTGGTGTGGAAAGCCAAAGTGAGTGTTTTACTTACAGTAATTGAGTTATGTAAGATAGCAATAACAAAACCAGCACTCAAAATTACCTAGATCAAAAGTGTATTGAGCAAAGTGTTTCATGAGATTTGCAGGGTCTTCCATGCACATTGCAGTTTTTGCTCAGTATCTGCTGTAGTACTCACTCTCTTTATCTTTGGGATTGTATGCACCATGTTTTTGCTTGTACAACTCTCACTTTGTGTGGCTGCACCTTGACCATCTCAGTAATGCAGCTGGCTCCTGTGTGTGTTGTATAGAATAGCACCATTTGTATTTTAATCAGTATCTCTCCTATTTCCTAGTCAATGTTGATATTCTTCACAAAAATAACAAGTTCTGGCTCTGGGACCCAGGGTGGCAGCCTGGGTAAAACATTGGCTGGACAACAGGACACAGAAGGTAATTGTAAATGGAGTCCACTCTGAAGAAACGGGGGTTACTAGTGGGGTACCGCAGGGTTCAGTGTTGGGTCCAGTTCTTTTTAATGTCTTCATCAGTGACATTGCAGACGGACTGGAAGGAAAAGTATGCCTTTTTGCAGATGACACAAAGATCTGCAACAGGGTTGATACACAAGGAGGCATGGAAAGGATGAAAAGGGACTTGGCAAGGTTGGAGGAATGGTCAAAGTATGGCAGCTAGGTTTCAATGCAAAGAAGTGCAAAATAATGCACCTGGAAACAAGAACAGGAAGAATACACAATGGGTGGGGAGGTAATAACAACAACAAAAAAGGAAAGGGACCTGGGGTGATCATATCAGATGACCTTAGGTTAGCAAACAATGTGAGAGAGGCAGTAGAGGAGGGCTGAGGGGTATACTGGGATGTATAGGAAAAGGCTTCATCAGCAGAAAACAGGAAGTTGTTATCCCTCTGTACAGACAGTTGGTGAGACCCCATCTGGAATACTGTATCCAGTTCTGGAGACCCCATCTCCGCAAAGACATAGACAGGATAGAGGCAGTCCAGAGGAGGGCAACTAAAATGGTGCAGGGTCTGCAAGAGAAGCCATAGAGGAGAGACTAAAGGAGCTTAATATGTATACCCTTGAGGAAACAAGAGAGGGGGGACATGATAGAAACTTTTAAGTACCTCAGTGGAATCAACAAAGTCCAAGAGGGTAGCATCTTTCAGAAAAGAGACTTGCAAGAACAAGGGACACAATTTAAAGATAGAAGGAGGCGATTCAGGGCAATGTGAAGTATTATTTCACAGAGAGGGTAGTAGATGCATGGAGCGGCCTTCCTGAGGAGGTTGTGGGGTCTAAAACTGTGGGAGAATTCAAGAAAGCATGGGACAGACATAAGGCAATTCTTGTGGGGGGTAGGAAGAAATAGGCTGTTGGTTAACTAGGATCTGCGGCCTATCCTGTAGGTAGGGAAATGGGCAGACTAGATGGGCCTAGTGGTCCTTATCTGCTGTCAAAGTCTATGTTTTCTATGTTATGTAGACGGTAGTCATGAGGTTGAATTTTGGCTGGTGCTGCAGGTGATGGGGACAGGCAAAGAGGCTATAGGGAGAGCAGATATTGGGTAGTGGTGGGCAAAGTGAGAAAAATTCACTACGTGAAGTAATCCACGAATTCTGTTTCGTGGAGTGAAATGCAAAATTTCACCCAGTGGAGTGCCAAACTTACGCCTACAGAATGGCAAAATGTTGCCTACAAAATGGCGACATTTCACCTTCCTCGGTGAAATTCCGCTGTCTGCAGTGAAATTTCACCCACGGAAGGCAAAATTTCACAGCAGAAGGTGACATTTTGCCCACGGAAGGCAGAATTTTGCCCATGGGAGGTGAAATTTTGCCTTGGCAAAAATTCCGCCTAAGGCATAGAAATATTGCAGATTAGTCCACACGGCGAATTTGGCCACTTTGCCAGTGGAATATAAATTCCCTGCATCTCTAATACCGGGTGAAAGTGAAGAGGGTGGCCAGCAACTTCTAGCTGATGCAGAAAGTTGTAGGGAGATAAACAGAGTTTTGGGTACTTTTGCAGGAGGAGCTGAATGATGGGGTAGGGTAGAGAGGCAGTAGAGAATATATGCATTAAGTGGAGTTGGAGAGTTGATTTCTGTCTGGTACAAAGTGGTAGGAAAGGAAAAAAGGTGCACTCAGGAACACTAGTAGTGCTAATACTTTGGCTGCCAGCCAATATTCAGTACTCACTGTCTTTATCTCCGGGATTGTATGCACCATGTTTTTGTTTGTACAACTCTCGCTTTGTGTGACTGCACCTTGACCATCTCAGTAATGCGGCTGGCTCCTGTGTGTGTTGTCGAATGAAACAAGCAGGGTGCTGACCTCTGTTGTTGACTTCTGGGTCAAGGCTCGCTATTTAGACATACTGACTGCGAGCGGGAAGTTCAAAAGAAATACACACAGCTAAATGAGGAGTGATACTACTTTTATAAGAGTGCAGAGACTGTGATTTTTATTTTTTTTATTGTATTTTCAGCAGTTGAGGCTGTTTCTTTTATCTGGGAGCCCGGGTCATGTTAGAAACTACATTTTACCAGGAAGAGAGATGGTAGTTTCAGTGCATATGTAGCTGTAACTACAAATGTCTGTTTTTTAAATATTTTCTTAGTTACAAAATGCTCTGATACTTAATTACTTAAAGGGGGTATCTGAAAGCTGTGGGGAGTTGCTTTTATAGCGTACAAAACGCACTTTTTTTTAGAGTGAAACGAGTAGGGTGCTGACCTCTGTTGTTGACTTCTGGGTCAAGGCTTGCTATTCAGACACACTGACTGTGAGCAGGGCATGCCTTGTCACGCGGGGAGATGTGTGCAGAGACACGTGTTGCACGTGTGTCAGCTGTGTCCACTGGAGACATGGGTTACTGGGTGGTAAGCTCTAGAAGTCAGTAGGGTAAGCAGTTTGGTTTGGGATCTATCAGTAGTGGTGAATACGCTGATAGAGTCTGACGATAATTAAATCAGAGTAATGTCACAAGCAAAAGGTAAACGGGGCAAGTCCAAAAAATCATGCTCCAGTTGTAATATGTACACTGAAGAGCCCAACATTAAGGCATTTATTTTTGAAAAGTGTTTAACAATAAAGTCATTACAGGAGGAAATTAAGAATTTAAAAAGCAGACTAGAGACAAAAAATGAAATAAGTGTTTTAGAGGACTATATTGATACTGTAGCCATGAGTGTATTAGAACCCACAGATAATGGTGTGTGTGGGGCAAATAGTTCAAGATATGAGGCAAGCAAAGACACCATGATGGTTGGATTAAGTGATTTTTAAATGAACAAAGTATACAAATACTGTGCAGTAATGGTCCCATAAGCACTCCCTCCCATACATTGTGTGAAAATGGTTCCACAGGTTTTTCCATAGCATTACAGAATAAATTTGAACCTCTTGCTCAAAACAACCTAATGGCAGGGAAAAGTTTGAATATGATGCATCATGAGAAACCAGCTGATAAAGACATTAATAAATCACAGTACAGGGATATAGTAGTTATAGGGGACTCCATTATAAGGTGAGTGGATTCAATGGTGTGTTACAGTATAGGCGCAAAGCTAACACTATAGTTAGCACCCTTCCTGGAGTAAAAATGAGTGATATTCCTGATCTACTTGATGGACTTCTTGAGGGTACATCTACCCCTCAGGTAGTTTTACATCTGGGTATCAATGATATACTGTAGGTACAAGAAATGTAAAGACATTTCAGTCTAGCTTAAAAGAGATAGTTGATAGGATTAGACACATTAATGGGGAAATAATTATTTCAGGAATCCTACCAACTGTTGCATATCATGCATATAAAAATGAAGTGATTATAGAGCTAAACAAATGGTTAAAACATTTTTGTGTTAATGAAAAATAGGTTTCATGGACAATTCTTTGACTTTCACCAGGAGATCCTTTTTTAAGCATGATGGCCTCCATTTAAGTCATGCCGGTACCAGAATTTTAAGTAAAAAGATAAATGAGGTCATATGTTTCCATTTAAACTGGAAAAAGGGGGACTTCCGGTGATGTAATCAGCGACATGGCAGCTTAGACAAGGAGATCTCCAACCTACGATCCAGAAAGATATTTCCACACGAGTAGATCTGATAAATAATCTTAAATATGCAGAAATCAAGTAGTGGAAGTACAACTAGAAGGAGATCCCGCTCCAGAAATAAGAAAGGGAAGCAGGATTACCCAGGATTGAGCCCTACTAGTTCGGCAGCGAGCGGGAGAGATTCCCTTCAAAGTATGGCAGGATGTGACACTGAGATCGAAATGGACAATCTTTCTAGATCACGTTTTGAAACGTTACAATCTGAAATGAAACAATTCAGGTCTGAAACAAAACTAGAATTCAATAAATTGCACTCAGATTTAAGCAAACTTGACTCCAGAGTAACTGAAGCAGAGGAAAGAGTATCAACAGCAGAAGATGACCTACGTCAGATTTCTAAAGCGCTGGAATATATTACACACCAATCAGAATCTATCTCAGCCAAATGCCTTGACTTGGAAGCCCGTTCCCGGAGAGATAATATGTGGATTCATGGCCTACCAGAAGCAGCAGAGGTTGGTGACATGTGTGAATTTGTAGAAGACTTGCTTCTTCACATCCTCGACTTGCCACCAGCGTTAAGCTTTAAAATTGAACACGCTCACAGGGCATTAGTGCCGAAGCCAACCTCGCCTACAGCTAGACCTTGTTCGATAATTGTGAAGTTCTCGAGCTATCGAGACAAGGAACAAATATTAAAAACAGCGTGGAGACAGGGCCAGGTGGAATATAATGGGGGCCAGGCTCATTTTCGACCAGGACTACCCCCAAATAATCCAACAGCAACGTCAGGCCTAGGCTCCGTTTTTAAAAAAATTAAGAGAAATAAAGGTGAAATTCCAGACCCCGTATCCAGCTAGACTTCAAGTATGCTGGGATTCAGGCACTGAAATATATCACTCGACGGAGGAGGCCTTAAAGGCCTTTAAGGATCATGGACATGAAATCATAATGCCCGCCAAACGCAAGGAACTGCACTAGCTATTACAGAACCCATGGCGCGTGAGTAGCCGCTACAAGGATAATCCTGAAGGTAGAAGGGCAGCGGACAATACCCTTAAGGACATTAAGAAGATGCTGGGCCACCTAATGAAAGACAGAGTCCCCGTGACCCCGCTACATCATACAGACTTAAATACATGAAAGTAAGAGCAGGAGTTGTGAGAACTTTCTTGCTGGACTCATAGTCTGCTGCTCTAACATCCCCCCCTTTTTCCTGATTCAGGGGCTTTGGGATGGACTGTTGCTTATTCGATGTTCCGACTCACTTTCTATAATGTCTGGTACAGTACTCAATGTGCACCGAAAAGTTCACGGATAGGAGGCGGTAACGAGAAGGGGGGGAGGGGTTTTGCAACTGGAAGAGGGGGATGACGGGAGGAAGGGGAAACTGGTGGGGTGTTTGATGGGCTAAAGGGGGAGTGGAAGGGTGGAGGTAGGAGTCTGGTTGCTCCTCTTCTGGGATGGGGGAGGGGCGGAAGGAGGTAGGTTGATACGAGATAGAGGGGAACAAAGGAAAGTGGGGCGGGCGTTTGGGGAGGGGGAGGTGAATGGGGATGGCAGGTGGAGGGCAAGACCATAGAATGGAAGTCCAGATAGCTTAAAGGGAGTTGGCACTAAGAGGGGCTTTATGAACGAGTTTTATTGATAGCTTCTCATATGGATCACTTTCCTATGGACCTATGGGTAAAAAAGACGAGCTGTTATTTCGTGGCATGAAATCCGATGTCTAGAGAGGGGTAGGGTAGAGACTTAATAAAGACGGGGGGCGGTTCAGGGAATTTGGAATGGATAGGCAGGGATCGGGGCTCTTCTTATAAGGTGCAGGATATAGAGGGATTGGGGGGGTTGGATTTGGAGGCTCAGCCGGGCATGGCATGGCAGTGGCAGCTGTGTCAAGCTTGGGATCTTCAGCTTGATGGTCCTATGAAAAGGAAACTACACTGAAGATCAACGGATGGGTTTTTTTCCACTGCGATAGGAGGCGGGAGTTCTGCTCGTAAATCGTAAGCCATGAGGTGGGTTGTGGGGGGGAGCCCCCCCCCAGTTTAACCTCCTTAATTAATATGGGAGCAGTCAATACTGAGCTGGAAACCACTAAAGGGAAAAATGACATATTTCGTTCAGTAAGCTCACCCATTTGTACAGGGAGAGGGGGGATGGGGGGGGACTCCATTATTGGACAGTGTTGTTGTTAGGGTGAGATGACTGGCTGGTCGTTCTCAAATCAAGGATGGCATGAGCTTTCTTTCAATACTATATTGAAGGAGCTGAGAGATGGGTTCCGCAAGTTATATGGTCAAAACTAAAATTACTTTGGATGTTGGGGATCTCCATTGCAAATTCTGTAGTTAGAAAGTCTGGATCGTAGGCAGGGAGACAGATAGGTGGATGGGTAAGTCTAACATTAGACATAGTAGACGGGGAGTGGTAAACACACCCACACTACATTTCCTGTCAGCCTATTTGTCAGCCTACGTGCTGATGACGATTTGCCACGACAACTGGCAAGGACTCAACTACTGCGGAGTCCAGGAGGAACGGGCTACTTTTGTGGCTCCTTCCCCTCCTAATCAAGTGAATCCTACTCGACTATACAGGGACCAGAGCACTCTGCTCCCCTACCTTGGGAGTCATAATGTAAATAATGTTCCACAGAAGGTACTAGTTGTTCAATTAAAGGTACCTTCTGAGTTAGGTTATATGTGTGTGTGTGTGTTATGTTATTGTGGTTGTTCGGATGTCTGTTTTAAGATATATTGGATGGTTGCAGAGACAAAATGGCTGTACTCATCATGTAAAATCCCAGGGCCTGTTGCACTCTGTATCATACCTGAGGGGAAAGGTAGAGGTGAAGGATTGGGGAGAAATTAAGTGGAAAATAAATGAGAAGGGGACATGGAGAAGACTATCCTCCCCATGCTTAGGACTTAATATCTTTATGTATATAAATGGCAGATAGCAAAAAGATTAAAATCATCTCACATAATGTAAATGGGCTAAATAATCCAGTCAAGTGATATAAAGTCATGTCGGCCCTGAAGAGAGAACACCCCACCTTTATCCTACTTCAAGAATCGCATCTCAACAAAACTGAACATCTGAAATTGGCAAAATTTGGCTTTGACACAGTAGCTGCAGCCTCCTATAAGGGAGGGAAGAGAAGGGGGTGGCGATACTGGTGGCTAAGGGAACTACATATCAGAAAACTAATAGTTATATGGACCCAGAGGGGCAATTAGTTATCTTAGTGGGTAACTTGGATGGTACTCCTATCACCTTAGTCTCTCTGTATGCCCCACTGGGCTCCACAAAGGAGATCTTTAGTTCCATACTCTGCAAAATTTCTGACTACCAGGTGGGAGCACTGGTGGTGGGTGGAGACCCGAACCAGATTTGGGACCCCAGGGATGCCTCCAAAAAACAAAATTGTAGCCTGACACCAGCAGGTAAGCTAGTCAAGAGGTATCTGAAGGGTGCATTTTGGATAGACGCTTGGAGACACCAAAATGCCAGCAAAAGGGATTATACCCACTACTCATTCCCACATGGTTCTTATGCCAGGATTGACTATGTTCTGGTCTTGGGTGAACACCGAGACCGGCTCATAGATTGCAGACACACTCCATCGGTGCTATCTGATCATGCACAGGTGTCTATGTTTATGAAGTGGGACGTTAAGAGGGGGGGATCGCTTTGGAAGTTTAATAACTATCTTCTAAATCTGAAAGACTTTATGGACATGGCCAAGCTCAGACTAATGCAAATTCTGAAAGACAATGAGTCCACAGAAATTCCTGATACTATAATATGGGACACTATTAAGACAGTGTTCAGGGGAGAATGCATTAAATATGCTGCATATTTAAAAAAAACAGCAAAATAAAAAAATGGAACATCTTCAAACACAGCTCCACAATCTGCTGGAGCAGGCTGCGGCTGGGGAGACCTCGGTACAATCAGCAATACTAAAGGTCAGACAACAAATACAAGGAATTATTGACATTAAAACAGAACAGGCACTACAGCAATTGAGGCAGAGATACTATGAATCGGGGCCCAGAGCCTCACGCCTATTAGCCCATAGACTCAGAAGGCAGAATACAGAGAGCGCAGTCATGCAAATTAGAGACCCTAAATTGGGTAAAATTGTGAAGTCAATGGAGGAAATCCTCCTGGGCTTTAGAGACTTCTACAGGAATTTATACAGCTTGGAACAGTCGGTAGGGAATGATCCAATTAATACCTACTTAAAGAAACTGAAACTTCCAGAGCTAACACAAGAACACAAAGTTACTCTGGATAGACCCATTTCCTCATTGGAATTAGAGGCTGCAATCAAAAGATTGAAAACCAGAAAAGCACCTGGCCCGGCTGGGTACACCCCTGAATTCTTTAAATTCTTTATAAAAGAGATAAGTGGTCCCTTACTGAAAGCCTGTAAATGGGCACAAGTGGAAGGAGACATACCAGATACCTGGAATTATGCAGTAATTTCAAGTATTCATAAGCCCGGGAAAGATGCAACATACTGTGGCTCCTACCATCCGATATCAGTGTTGAATATAGATTATAAATTATATTCTTCAATTTTAGCAAAGCGATTAGAAGAGATCTTGCCCGTACTGATCAATAATGATCAGACAGGGTTCATACTGGGTAGGCAGACACAAGACAACATTAAAAGAACCCTACATGTAATGAGCCATGCGGCTCGGTTGGGGGCCCCCTGCATGATTTTAAGTTTGGATGCTGAGAAGGCCTTCTACCAGGTGGCATGGGACTTTCTGAAATTGACGCTGAGAATATTTGGGTTCTCAGGTGTTTATGAAGATCATATCCAAAATATATACAAAACCAAAAGCATATATAAAAATTAATGGTACTATCTCCCAACCAATATCATTACAAAGAGGTACAAGACAGGGATGCCCCCTCTCTCCTCTTCTTTTTGCATTATATCTCGAACCGCTAGCACAGTCGCTGAGACAGGAGGAGGAAATTCGGGGGTGGGAGTTAGGGGGGAGGTTACATAAACTAGCCTTATACGCTGATGACCTCCTAATTTACCTCAGAGACCCAGAACAGTCCCTAGGAAAGCTATGAAATGCTTTATCAGAATTTAGCAGTCTAGCTGAGTACAAGCTGAACCTATCTTAGACTGAAGTTTAAACTAAACAGTATGTCCCATCCAATCATATTAAACAGAGGTTCCCATTCAAGTGGAATTTGACCAATTTTAAATATTTAGGAGTAAGATTGGGATTCCAGTTTGACAACTTATTTTCGCTTAATTTCTCCCGTCCTAGCGAATATCAGGACTGAATTAGACTTATAGTTATTAGTTCCTATTTCCTTAACCCAGAGGGTGGAGGCCATAAAAATGATAATTCTCCCTCAATTTCTATATCTGGTGCAAACCATCCCGATTAGGGTCCCAGATTCATATTTCAACCTTTTAAACAGAGTAGTCTCTCGATTTCTTTGGGGCCTACTTAGACCAAGGGTCCGACTTTCAGTACTCAGATACTGAAAGAGAGGAGGCTTTCGCTACCTAACTTTAAACTTTATTATTATGCATCACATTTGAGAACAGCCTTTTTTTGGTTGGATAAGCTATATATGGCCAAGTGGAAAGAGGCGGAGTTCCAAGGAGGCACCCCATGTAACCTAAATGATCTACTGCTTGGAACAAGGGGGAGAGCTCTCCTGGATCGACAGGAAAACCCCTTTATAGCACTTACAATAGAGATTTTGCATAATATACTGAGTGATAAAAGGGCCAAGAACTGGAAATTCTTATTTTTCTCTATTCCATATCTGGACTCCTCACCAGGGAGGTGGGGCAGTGGATTTAGGAAGTGGGAGATTTGAGGCCTACACCTAATATGGCATTTTGTGGAAGAAGGGGAGATTGTCCCATTTGAAGGGCTTGTCCACAAGTATGGCATTTCTTGGCAGGATAGATTTAGATTCTTTCAAGTCAGGAACTTGGTAAATAAGCTGTTATTGGAGTTCAATCAGAGATGGATGGACTTCCCCCAAATTGCCTTTTCTCTGAAACAGGCTATAGAGGGAACACCTATCAAGGTCCATATGATAACTTCAGCTTGGCAGAAGACACCAAGAGAAAGGACTGCTATGTGACTGAACTTCTCTGCTGGGACTAAAGTAGAAGAACTTTTGTATTTGGACCTTTAATTTAGGGTAAAAAACTAACATACAAAACAAAAACAAAAAAAAGTGTGTGTTTGGGTTAACTGAACTGAATGGGTAACTGAAAAGTCATCTAGGTGTAAATCTCAGGTGACTGAAAGGACTTAACTGCTGTGGAGGTTTAAATTATTTGTAGAAAGATCTGTAAGTAGGGGAGTGGCTTAGCTAGAAGGAAGCTACATTTAAAGACTGCTCTTAGAAAGATTCTGCTAATAGCTTGGCAAAAGACACCAAGAGAAAGGAATGCTGTGGACTGAACTTCTGCTGGGACTATATTGCCCTCCTTCCTCCCTCCACCCCCACCCAAAGCAAGTTCTATTTTATAGGTACAGGATTTGACTGACAACGGAACTTCCTGTTTAGGGGCAGGAAGTGAGGATCACAGACTCACCAAGGACCCACCATCCTAGAGGGCAAGAGTAGCCTCTGCCCCTCTGCTGCTGGAGGGTCTGCTTGAACAAGCAAGTGGTCTACTGAGAAATATAGGATATTCTTGTCTCAGAACAGGACAATCAGGAGCTTAAAGGCACACAGGCAGAAAGTAAGGAGAGAGAGAAAAAACAGACGAAAGAGTAAGGATTGCAAACAGTTAAGGGGTCAGAAATAAGACATGATTGGAGTGGTGCAGTGCAGGGCTGTGGAGCAGCAGTCTTCCGGGAGATATTCTGGAGGATGCGATATTGTCCCATCTGCAGGCACCTCTGGGCTGAGGGAGGAGGTTGCTCATCTCCAGGCTGAGTTGACCAGGATTTGTGGGACCTCCCTTCCATCCAGGGACCACCAGTGCCACTGCTGCTCCTCAGAGGTTGCCAAGAAAGAGGAGCGGTTGGACCACAGTGGGCTCAGGGAGGGTGAGGGTGGGGAACGGAGGCACATCCCACCAGTTGCACTCTCCACAATTCCTATGCCATTCTGGCAAAATGTGGTTCCTCTATGGAGGCACCTACAGTGGAGACCAAGGAGGATGTTGGTAATCTCCACAAAGGAGACCCACAGGAGGGTGGCAGGGGACCCTGCAGGGAAGAAAACAACTCCTGGTGGGGACTCCATTATTAGGAAGGTAGAACTGGGCAAGGAAGGGAGAGGAGGTAGGGAGTGCCTGCCTGGGCGCCATGGCAACGAAGGACAGGGAGCGAATCCTCAGGATTGCCTGAGCAGCTGCACAGGGAGGGAGTTGGATGTCATTGTCCACCTAGGGACAAATGACCTGGCTAAGAAAGGGATTAGAGAAGTGCAGGAAGAGTTTGTGGAATTGGGGAGGGCCTAGTCAAGTAGCACGCACGGTAACCTTCTCGGAGGTGCTACCCATCTATGGCATAGGAGAGGCTAGGGTGTCTGCATTATGGGATTCAATCAGTGGTTGAAAACTGGTGTGGAGCTCAGGATTTGGCTTCATTGGGGACTGGGGATCCACTGGAGTGATGCAAGCCTATACTGGCATGATGGGCTGCATCTGTCCGGGAGGGAACCAGGATCCAGGTGATTGGTTTAAATGCTTCATTGGCAAGCTTTTAAACTAGCCAAGGGGAGGCACTGGAAAGAGCAGAAAAAAACCTAGCCCCAAACAATCACGGTAAGTGTGGCAAACACCAACATGGAGGTGTCGATAGGAGAAGGGCAGGGTAAATGGAGAAAGTGACAAAGGCAAGAAGGACAGGGATGGGATAAAAGGGGTAAGGCCATCAGGAAATGGAGGTAATGAGTACCAATGCCTGAGTCTGGGCAACAAGCTCCTGAGCTGGTGGCCTTAATGGAAGAGGGATGCCTGGATATCGTGAGCAGTCACAGAAACATGGTACATAGAACCATGACTGGGATGTTAACATACCAGGGTACATAACCTACAGGAGAGACAGGCAGGGAGAAGAGGGGAGAGAGCTCTCTATGTAAAGGAAGGGATAAAAGCAACTGAACAAAAAGAGTAAACAGGAGGAGAGGAGGCACTGTGGGTCACCTTGGAGACTGGAAAGGGCACCACAATCTGCACAGGGGTTGTGTACAGACCCCCATGTCAGGGAGAAGGAATGGACAAGGATATGATGGAAGGCATTCTTAGAATGGCAGAGAAAGGGGAGATACTGTTGATGGGAGACCTGAATATGCCAGATGTTAACTGGAGCACATTTGCTGCAGCCACATCCAAGAGCAGGGCCATTCTTGATGCCCTACAGGTGGCAGGTATTAGACAGCTAGTTTTGGAACCCACTCGTGAGGGAGCAATCTTAGACCTCGTACTCTCAAACGGGGGCAGTGAGAGGATCTCAGATCTAGAAGTAGGTTGCCATCTGGGGACAAGTGACCATCAAACAGTGTGGTTCACGTTAAACTCAGCTACAGAGTCAAGCCATACAAAAGTGAGGGTACTGGACTTTAGGAGGGCTGACTTTGGCAAGATGCAGGAGTGCCTCAGAAAAGCACTAGCAAACAGGCTAGAAGGAGGTGTGGAGCAATAATGGGGAATTATCAAAACTGCCATCACAGACGCAACAAGCCTTTGTGTGAAGCAAATAAACAAATCAAACGAAAGAAAAAGCCACTATGGTTTTCAAGAGAGGTGGCTGTGAAAGTCAGGAAGAAAAGATAGCATTCCGGAAGTATAAGGAAACACAGAAGGAGCAGGACAGAGCTGTACCAGTTAAGGCAGAAAGAAGCAGGAGGGAAGTCAGAATAGCAAAGGCCCAAACTGAGGAAAGATAGCCAACTCAGTTAAGAAGGGGGATAAAACCTTTATAGGTACATCAGCGAGCGTAGAAAGACAAAGGAGGATAGTGAGGCTGAATAGAATGAACGGTGGGTGGGCAGAGGGGACAGTGAAAGCAGGAATACTGGAACGAATATTTCTGCTCAGTATTCACAAAGAGGAGGGAAGTGCCTCAATCCAATAACAGAAGCACTTTGATTGGGGGTCGATCCCAGTCCTTTCACAGAAGAAAGGGTTCTGCAAGAACCCTAAAACTGAAGGTGGACAAAGCAATGGGTCCTGATGGAATTCACCCAGAATTCTAAAAGAACTAAGGAAGGAACTAGTGAAACCACTGGCTACTCTTTTTAATAAATCATGGGAGGATGGTGTGGTACCCGAGGACTGGAGGAAGGCGGATGTGATTCCCCTTCACAAAAGTGGGACCAAGACAGAGGCAGGAAACTACAGACCTGCCAGTCTGACCTCTGTGGTAGGGAAAGTGATGGAGTCACTTCTGAAGGAAAGAATAGTTGAGTACCTAGAGGTCAGTGGAGCACAGGATCCAAGGCAGCATGGGTTCACAGCGGAAGGTCATGTCAGACTAATCTAATAGATTTCTTTGACTGGGTGACCAAAGTAGTAGACCAGGGAGGGGCTGTGGACATGGCCTACCTAGACTTTAGCAAGGCATTTGACACAGTCCCACACAAAGATTGATAGTCAAATTAACCAGCCTGGGAGTGGGTCCCAGGGTGGTAGCCTGCAAAACATTGGCTGGACAACAGGACACAGAAGGTAATTGTAAATGGAGTCCACTCTGAAGAAAGGGGGTTACTAGTGGGTACTGCAGGGTTCAGATTGGGTCCAGTCCTTTTAATGTCTTCATCAGTGACATTGCAGAGGGACTGAAGGAAAGTATGCCTTTTGCAGATGACACAAAGATCTGCAACAGGGTTGATACACAAGGAGGCGTGGAAAGGATGAAAAGGGACTTGGCAAGGTTGGAGGAATGGTCAGACGATGGCAGCTAGGATTCAATGCAAAAGTGCAAAATAATGCACCTGGGAAACAAGAACCCAGGGAAGAATACACAATGGGTGGGGAGGTAACAACAACAAAACAGGAAAGGGACCTGGGGTAATCATATCAGATGACCTTAAGGTTAGCAAGCAATGTGAGAAGGCAGTAGGGAGGCCGGGGTATACTGGGATGTATAGGAGAGGCATCAGCAGCAGAAAACAGGAAGTTGTTATCCTCTGTACAGACAGTTGGTGAGATCCCATCTGGAATACTGTGTCCAGTTCTGGAGACCCCATCTCCGCAAGGACATAGACAGGATAGAGGCAGTCCAGAGGAGGGCAACTAAAATGGTGCAGGGTCTGCAAGAGAAGCCGATGAGGAGAGACTAAAGGAGCTTAATATGTATACCCTTGAGGAAAGAAGGAGAGGGGGACATGATAGAAACTTTCAAGTACCTCAAGGAATCAACAAAGTCCAAGAGGGTAGCATCTTTCAGAAAAGAGACTTAAGAACAAGGGGACACAATTTAAAGATAGAAGGAGGGGTGTCTAGGGCAATGTGAGGAAGTATTATTTCACAGAGAGGGTAGTGGATGCATGGAACAGCCTTCCTGAGAAGTTGTGGGGTCTAAAACTGTGGGAGAATTCAAGAATGCATGGGACAGACATAACGCAATTCTTGTGGGGGGCAGGAAGATATAGGCTGTTGGTTAACTAGGATCTGCGGCCTATCCTGTAGGTAGGGAAATGGGCAGACTAGATGGGCCTAGCGGTCCTTATCTGCCATCAAAGTCTATGTTTCTATGTTTCTATAACTGTTCTGTATAGGGAGTTGATGGCTTGGAAAGGGGACACCACGGATTATATAAAAAGAGCATGGGAAAGGGACCTGGGAAGGCAAATTCAGGAAGAAGTCTGGAATAGGGCCCGTTCTATAATACACTGGGGTTTAGCAGCAATTGGTTGGCAAGATTTTGCCTGGAAAATTTTCATCAGGTACTTTCGCTCTCTGAAATATTCGGGTCGGGCTTCAACTGAGGGAGAGATAGAATGCTGGAGGAGGTGTGGGCAAGCACGGGCAACTTACCTCCATATGCTCTGGAGCTGTCCACTGGTGTCCACTTTCATCCAGGAGTAGCAACAGGCTCTGGGATTAATTATTTTAATAGACATAACAATTTCACCCTGCTTCTTGTTTATAGAAATGCCAGAAGGGTGTGGGGACCCATCAACTACCAGATTTTTGAAAATTGCTTTTCTAGCTGCTCAGAAGGCAATAACCACAAGTTGGAAGTCACATTTCCCCATCACCATAAGCCAATGGCAGGAGATTATAATAAACATATACAAAATGGAGGCCTTGACAGCTTCCCTGAATAAAAGGGTGCCCCAATTTGAATTGTTGTGGATACGCTGGGTCTTTTACATGGCAGGGGAAATGTCTGATTTTATACCATAGCCCTGATATCTCCGCTTGTCTAAGGAGCTAGAAAAGAAGGGTGAAGTAAAGAGATTGAGTCAATAAAAACCTGAACCCATATACATATAGTTAATCTAAACTACATCAAATATTAAGTCTGATGTTAGCGTAGAATACCATTACCTTTGATAATATGTACTAACAGGTAAGGAATTATAAGATCCTGCATATGAAATTGCCTCTGTTATGAGCTATATGTGATGTATAAATATGTCTTGAATGTATCTCAGTTATAAAAAATGCATAAATAAAGAAAGTTTAAAAAAAAAAAGTAAACTGGAAAAAGGGGGGGTGTGGTAGTGGACCATAATAATGTCGCTAATAATGTCAATAGGGTTACAGCTTTGTCTGACTGGAAGGGGGTTCTTATAAAAGCAAGAAGCCTTATTAACAAATTTGAGGAATTTAAAATGTTGCTTTATTCACAGAATATTCAAATAGCTTTGATTACTGAAATCTGGTGGGATTCTAATGACAAATGGGCATACTCGATTCAAGGTTATAATCTTTATTCCAAATCTAGGGATTATAGGAAGGGAGGTGGCATTGCAATTTATATACAGGAATATATAATACCTGAGGAAATAATAATGGAACAGTTACATCTCGAATCCCTTTGGGTTAAACTACTCCCATCCAATGGTACCAAAATTATTATGGGCCTACTATATTGTCCCCCCTCCAGTTTAGAAGCCCATGATCTAGATGTGATTAAACAATTCAGTAACCTAGACCCAGCTGGCAATATTATAATTTGAGGAGATATGAATTTGCCTAATGTCATATGGGAATCATGGCAGGGTACATCCAAATTAGATAAGTCCTTTCTGGGTGTTTTTGATCAATTAGGTCTTATATAATTGGAAGAAGTAAAAACCAGGGGAAATAACATCTTGGAAATCATTTTAGCTAATATGGGTAATCAGCTGTCTAATATCAGGGTAAATCCCCCTTTGGGTAATAGTGATCATTGTATGGTGATATTTAGTAGTATAAGCTCCATGTTCTCAATGATGTTGCACCAACAACTAAACTGAATTTTGGTAAAGCTAACTTTCAGGAATTTAGGATTGAATTTTCGAATTGTGATTGGCATGGTGTATTTCATAATAGAACTGTAAATGAGATGTGGAAATTATTGCTGGAACAACTTAAGAATCTTATGGCAAAATATATACCCATTACTAATAAGTACAATAATGGCAAACACAACCCAAGCTGGTTCACCCCTCTCATTAAGAAACTGATTAACAGAAAAAACACAAAATTAACAAAAAATTTAGAAAAGACAAAACAGGGACTGATTGGTTGGCTTTTAAACATATTGCAGCTACTGTGAAAAAAGCTATAAGAAAAGTAAAAGTTGAATTCAAAGTTGAGTTAGCTTCCAGAATTAATGATACTAAAAAATCCTTTTATTCATATATAAATAGTGGGGAAAAAATTCAAGTACCATTGGTCCCTTTAAGGATGACTTGGAGCAGGTTCTGTCTGTTAATTTTATGGTTAATATACAGAACAAATATTTTTGTTCTGTATTTAATATTAACTCTCCATCAGCTGTTGTTGGTAAAGAATTATCTATACCTGGGGGAATAGTAATTGATCCTGGGGAGGTAGCTGACAAACTCAGGAATTTGGACATCAATAAATCTCCTGGCCCTGATTCTATACACCCATGGGTTATTTTTGAATTGGAAGATTTTTTTGACACATCCCCTTACTTCTATCTTTCAGACATCTCTAGACATGGGTATAGTCCCTAGTGACTGGAAAGAAGCAATAGTTGTGTTCATTTTTAAGAAAGGAGCCAAATCAGTACCTTCTAACTTCAGACCAGTCAGTTTGACTTCATTAATGGGTAAAGTGTTAAAGAGCATATTAAAGAACAGAATATTAGTTTCTTTGGAGGATAATGGACTAATGGACCTTTCTCAGCATGGATTTACAAAATCCAGATCTTGTCAGACCAATCTACTGACCTTTTATGAGAATGTTAATCGCGAATTGAATCTGGGTAACTCTGTCGATATTGTCTTTATGGACTTCGCGAAAGCTTTTGATAAACTGTCACACAGGGAACTGATAACTGTTTTAAAGAAGTTTAATCTTGAGACTGATGTAATAAATTGGATTACCGATTGGTTGAGTGATAGGCAATAGAGGGTGGTGGTTAAGGGAATTTATTCTAATTGGGCCCAGGTGACTAGTGATGTTCCCCAGGGGTCGATGTTGGGACCCTGTTTGCTTAATGTATACATATCCACTTTGAGAATACAACGGACGTACTTGCTTTGCAAACAGCTCTTAGTATTATAGCATCATGGACTGAGTTAAACAAATTAGAATTAAACTCTGCTAAATGTAAGATTATGCACTTGGGAAAGAACAATGGCAAAGCAATTAACAAAATTGGTCAGAATATATTAAAAGAAACCATACAGGAAAGGGATTTGGGTATAACAGTTATACCTGATTTTAAATTTAGTCACCATTGTTCATTACAGTTGAGGAAGGCAAATCAGAATTTAAACAGCATACTTAGGCATATATCTAGCAGGGATGCCAAAGTCTTTGATCCCATTGTACAATTCCCTGGTTAGGCTCCACCTGGAGTATTGTGCCCAGGTGTGGTCTCCATATAGGTGAGAAGATATTGTTAGGCTGGAAGGGGTCCAATGAAGAATGAC
The DNA here is from genome assembly GCA_016271365.2 of Neoceratodus forsteri. Classification (NCBI taxonomy): domain Eukaryota; kingdom Metazoa; phylum Chordata; order Ceratodontiformes; family Ceratodontidae; genus Neoceratodus; species Neoceratodus forsteri. The sequence goes on from CM057454.1 coordinate 1,231,274,414, forward strand.
TAAAGCTATAAAAGGATTGGCTAATAGATCTTACAGAGAAAGGATGAAAACTTTGGGTTAATATTCATTGTCCTATCGTAGAGTTAGAGGTGATATATGTATGTATGCTTTTTAGGGCTCTGACTGATCCCTTACTGCAGGAGGAATTGGGAATTAAATTTTTTGTGGATTGTGTAAGCTCTAGAAAGCATGACAAACAACTTTTTCTGACAAGATGGAATTTGAAATTAAGAAAGCATTGGTTCAGCCATAGGGTTGTAGCATCTTGGAATAATCTACCTACACTGGTAGTGGAGAGCCCTAATATGAATACTTTCAAAACAAGATTGGATGCTGAGTTTAGAGACAGGGTTTATGAATTCTAATCAACAAAAATGGGTTTGGGCAAGCCAAAAGGACGTGTAGTCCATAATTGCATATATTCTTTCCTATGGTTCCTACGGTTCCTATGAATTCACAAGTAAAGCAGCACTCTCCCTGAGGAAGACCCTATTGTGGGAACAAAGCACTGGGGAAGGACTCTGTCCAGGATTTTGTACGTTCACAATAAAATAAAATAAATTTATCAATACGCTGTCTTCCACAGGTGCTACTTTACTTGTTGGATCAAAGTGGAGTTGGGAGGATGAGCAGAATCTTGGTTACTGCATGCTGCAGCTGCAGGATCAGCTGGGTGATGGGGTCAGAGAAGAGAGGCTGCAGAGAGGGAAGGCGGGGTGACAGTGGAAACAGAGACATAGACAATAATGACAGAAAAAGACCAAAGGTCCATCCACTTTGCCCAGAGTTCCCTATCTGCCCCAGGACCTATTGTCCTCACAGAGTTTTATCCCTGTCTGTCCATCCCTCTGCTCCCCTCCCTACTGCTACTGACCTGTTCAACCATCAAACCCTTTACGCGGTCTTGGCCATGTTTGAAACCATTTATGGACTTGATGCCCGCCACCTCCTGTGGCAGATTGTTACATGTCTCCACCACCTTTCCATAAAGTAGAACTTCCTCACATCCATCTTAAGCCTTCACCCAGCTGGTTTCCATGCATGACCTTATGTTCATAACTCTGTACTTCTGTTAAATAATTCCCTGCAGTTCACCTTATTTGTTCCCTTCAGGAACTTGACAGTCTCTATCAAATTCCCCCATTCTGGTTTACATTTTGTGTGTGTTCAGAGCCTTCGGAATATCTTCATAATATCTGCCCTGTTGACCCTGAATCATATTGGTTACCCTATGTTGCACCATCTCCAGGCTGTCCCTGTCCTTCCTTAAGTGAGGACCCCAGGACTGAGTTAGGAATTCCAGATGCAGTCTCACCATTGACCCATATATAGGTAGTAGTACCTCCTTTTTCCTGCTGTCCATCCCCCTTCTGACACACCCCATCATCCTATTAGCCTTACTACATGCCATTTTACATTGGCTTAATTGTTTGAAGGAGTCTATAATGATGAAGTATTAATATAAACTAATGCACCACATTAATGAGATATATACTGTGTGTATGCATATATATATATATATATATATATATATATATATATATATATATATATATATTATTGATAATGGAGAGGGAGGCTGGTGATTTTCTGGCTAAAGCAGAGAGTTGTAGAGATGACAAGCAGACTTTCAGGAGGGATGCTTTTGCAGTTGGAAAAGTGGTCTGACAGGGTTGAGGCAGAAAGGGCACAGGCATTGGGTTATTGTGGAGGTGAATGACAGCAGGTGATAATGGGAGAATCATGCATTTTGTAGTCATATTGCAGGCTGCAAAGATATATGCATGCTGCTCCACCTTGCCCTTTACAGTCTACTCCACACTGAATACAGAAGCAGCTGTGCTTTACACGTGTGTGTGTGTATGGCGGGGGTGGCTGAATGCATTCTTGAGTTTTGCTGCTCACTCATGAGGCTGTTATACACACTAGTCCTCCAGATACGCATATGCACTCTTAAGAAGGTGCAATACATGGCTGCAACCACTAACAAGCCACACCTCTCACTTTCAGCAATACAAGTATTACATCTGCTGCCTCTTAATGATTTTTATGTTTGCTTGCAAGCGAGTGCGATAAACATGTTGCAGCAGCTTGATGGAGAAGCAGGTTGTGGAAATTTGGCAGTGTTGTGGCCAATGCCACCACTGCTTTTTTGGGGCTCATCTATGTGTCATCAATGAAGAAACATGCTAACATTTCAATAAACATGGTGGCTGTCACCATCTGCCTCTCACAGTCACCAGCAAACCAACTTCGGGGGTGCCCAATCCCCCTATCAGCATACCCCTTCCCCAGTTTGTTTGCCGACGGGGTGCCCAATCCCCCAGTCAGCATGTTTAACCCCCCCTTCGCATCTGCATTTTCCTGCCCCGCCTCACCTCCATTGTGTGCTACACTGGAAGCCCACTCCAGAATGGCTAACATCACCCCTTAACTCTTAAACCTGTAAAAAAAAAAGGTCCACAGTGTTTTTTATTTTTTGTATAACCTAAAGACAGAAACAGTGCTCAACCATGGGTCCCTCCCCAACCCACCTCTCTGCATGCCTCACATCCCTGCACCCCCTCACCGTATACTTACTTCCGGAGTATAGTGCGATGATCTTCGTTGGAGTAGAAACATGTCTGCACTTTTCAAAGCCAACTGTGAACTGAAGAAATGTCAGTAAACTGTATAATGGTATAAATGAGCAGTTTCAACTTAGGTGGATATCTTGGCCATTTTTGCAACTTTTGGCCCCAAATATTCAACATGGGGTTCTTGGGACCCCACTTTATAAACTCAGTCACTGTCATGTTGTTGTTTAGCTGTGAAAGGTGATATCGCGTTCACTGCACGGAATCACCTTACGTGACCTATTTTAACAAAATGGCAGGGTCACTGTTCATGAGGTGGGCTCCCAAAAAGCCTATGTTGCAAAGTTAGTGAAAAGATTCCCCAAAATGACTATGTTACGAGTGTGCATTACGCATTTCTCATGTATACTTGTAACTTTGACTCACTAATGCAAAGAGGTGGTCAGGAATAATTTTAGAGCACCTCTTTGCATTAGCACTCGTAATACACACAGTTGGTGGCTGGCCGTGAAGGTGAGAGGTGGGCTGTGCCAGTCGCCAGTGAGGGTGGGGAGGTGCTGGGTGGGCTGGCATGGCTGGATGGGGGAGTGGGGAGCCACTATACTACCAGGAAATTGAAATCCTTGTCTATTTTACTATGATGAAGGGGGGGGCGCTAGACTACCAGGGATAAATGTAAGGCTATGCCTGGAGTTCAGTGGCCAACCAGCCAGCCACTCCCACTTCCTGAGCTATATAAGCAGTTTCTCTAAGCCTCACTGTGAAGCATTTTTTCTTTGCAGTCGAAGGCTTTGCCAGTTTGTCGTCTGAGCTGGTTAGGCCTCCCTGGCTGGCTGAGGCCTGCCCCCCCCCCCAAGTCCTGCTTGTCACTGCTGGGCTTCTGTGCTTATTTTTCTACTTCTGGTTTGTATTTTGCCTTCAGTTGCGTGTGCTTCCTTCCCTTTTTTGGGGGGAGGTTTTGATTCTCAGCTCCTAGCATACTGCTACTCTGGAGCTCATGCTGTTTGCTTTTATTTACTCACAACTCAAATTACTTGCACAGCAATTCCTAACATTATGCTATGCAGAGCTTATGCTACTGCTTTCAGTTACCTACAACTACAGCCACTGCTGCTGTTTACTTTAATTACTATTGTACCCAGTGCCTGTGTTTTACCACTGTGCTCACCACGCTCTAACTACTGCAATGCAACTGTATTCATTACCTGTGTGTTTCAGCTGAGCCATAGCTGCTTCATGTTGCATACTCCATTCTTTTCACCTGACATGGTTTACTCTGACCCCGCCTGTTCTTCTCATTTTACTTGCAGCTTCCCTGCACTGCCTGGCTTCACCTGCTTTCAAGCATTGCCTCCCTGTTTTATTGCACTTCTAACTCTGAGGTCAACCAACTAGCGCCTGCTGAGGCTGTTAATATAGCTTGATATCAAAAAATCTGTCTTCACCGCCGAAAATTCTCAGTCTGTCACCTTGATTTGGCTTGGTACTGTCTGGCTGGATTGCTCCCAATTCAGTCATTTAATTGCTATACAAGTTTGATATGCTGGTTTACCTATCACGACTACTGTTTACTGACCTATGTGCAAGTCTACACTTGCTTATGCAGCTGTTACTCCTTGCTTACGCAGTCCATTGCTTCATGCACACTGCCATCCCTTCGGCTTCAGCCTGGAATTCTGCTGCACTCGGTCTGCATTCGACCTTGCAAGGTCTCAGCACTCCATGCTCATTACGATCTCAGCACACCATACTCATTCAGCTCACCAGCTTTCAACTCAATCAATTTCTGGGGCATGCCAGCCATTCTAATCTGGCGCAGGGTTCCTGCAGCTGACCATTTCACTCTGCATTTAGTCTGTATCATCGAGCGTGTTCAACATGGGGCGGGATCCTCCTCACCTAGCCCATAGCTGGGAATGTCCTTGCTCCGGGTTTGGCTTTTGCTGCCTGCTACATGACAGCAGCTCCTGGTGTAGAATTTAAGACTAGCGGTGAAGGGTGATTATGATGATCTCCTTTGGCTCCTAGTGTTCCACTATAACGATTGGCCATTGACTTTAGTGGTTCCCCTAGCAAGGCACCTTCACCGCATCCTCCCTACAACTGCCTCTGGTTCACCTGGTTTGATTTAGGATGGGTAGGCCAGGTGAGTGCCTCAGCAGTTGCTGCTCTCCTCTTTCGCTTGGATGCATGTATTGTTGCTGAATTTTCTCACAACCTTCCATGACATTCCCGCTAGAGGGTATGAGTGACAGCCTCCCTCCAAATTGGAATATTTTCCACCTCCCTTTAATTGGGTTTTCCAAATTGTAGCTGCAGAGCCGTCACTAAATAAATTTTCCCAAGCCGGGAGGGAAGGTGACCTAGGCCTTGGATCCCCAGAGATTTCCTTCTCATAGGGTTTTTTTTTTCTCTCCTCTGTTGCCTCAGGTAATAACACTTAGTTAGCATAGCTGTTTTCCCTGGTTTCTTTAGATAGGTTCTATTGTTGGATGAAGGTGGAGGATGTCCTGCCATTCCCTCTCTCCTTAGGGGATCCCCTTCTCTCAAAGCAAGCCATCAGTATCATGTATGCAAACCTGGGCTGCTACTATGACAACTGAGCATATCATTGCATTATCAAACTGCTTATGCTTCTCTACTACTACATTACAGTTACTTCATCTACATCACTGTTACTACTTGCATTATGCTTCATGTTGCCTCCTTTTTGGGGTTGATACTACATTTTTTGGGGGGGATTCTTAAGTTACCTGTAGCCATGGGAACCATCCCGTGGCACCTCTAGGGGTGGAACCCTCTCCGAGAGTTCCTTACCGTCGTACCTCTACAGGGTGGTAATTCCTCTGGAATAGAGAGTGCGAACGACCAAAACCAAACTAACACAGTAAGCATAACATTATACTGTCTGCGTAGGTTAGTGAAATGAATGGCTATGCCTGGAGTTCAGTGGCCAAGCAGCCAGCCACTCCCACTTAAACATCGAAACATAGAATTTGCCGGCAGATAAGGACCGCTTGGCCCACCCAGTCTGCCCATTTCCCTACCTACTGGATAAGCTGCAGATCCTAGTTAACCAGCAGCCTACTTCTTCCTACCCCCACCCCCCAGAATTGCCTTATGACTATCCCATGCATGCTTGAATTCTGCCACTGATTTTGACTCCACGACCTCCTCCGGAAGGCCGTTCCATGCATCCACAACCTCTCTGTGAAAAATACTTCCTTAAATTACCTCTGAGCCGCCTCTATCTTCAAATTGTGCCCTCTTGTTCTTACACACCTCTTTTTTAAAAGATGCTACCCTCTTGGACTTTGTTGATTCCCTTGAGGTACTTGAAAGTTTCTATCATGTCCCTCTCCTCCTTTCCTCGAGGCTATACATATTTAGCTCCTTAAGTCTCTCTTCATATGTCTTCTGGTGCAGACCCTGCACCATTTTAGTTGCTTTCCTCTGGACGGCTTCCATCCCATCTATGTATTTATGGAGATTGGGTCTCCAGAACTGCACACAGTACTCAGATGGGGTCTCACCAGCTGTCTGTACAGAGGGATAATAACTTCCTGTTTTCTACTGGTGATGCCTCTCCTATGCATCCCAGTATCCCCCAAGCCCTCCTTGCTGCCCTCTCACATTGTTTGCCCATCTTTAGGTCATCTGATATGACTACCCCAGGTCCCTTTCCATTTTTGTCATTGTTAGTATCTCACCCCCCATTGTGTACTCTTCCCCTGGGTTTTTGTTTCCCAGGTGCATTACCTTGCACTTCTTAGCATTGAATCTAAGCTGCCATACATTTGACCATTCCTCTAACCTTGCCAAGTCCCTTCTCATCCTTTCCACCCCACCCTGTGCAACAACTCTGTTGCAGATCTTAGTGTCATCTGCAAAGAGACATACTTTTCCTTCCAGTCCTTCTGCAATGTCGCTTATAAAGACATTGAAGAGGACCGGTCCTAATACTGAACCCTGCGGTACCCCACTAGTAACCTCCTTTCTTCTGAGAGTGGACTCCATTTACTATTACCCTCTGTGTCCTATTCTCCAGCCAATTCTTTACCCAGGCTGTCATCTTGGGACCCATTCCCAGGCTGGCTAACTTGTATATTAATCTTTTGTGTGGGACTGTGTCAAATGCCTTGCTAAGCCTAGGTAGGCCATGTCCACAGCCCCTCCCTGATCTACTACTTTGGTCACCCAGTCAAAGAAATCTATCAGATTCTGTCTGGCACAACCTTCCCCTGTGAATCCATGCTGCCTAGGGTCCTGTGCCCTCTGGCCTCTAGATACTGACAATTCTTTCCTTTAGAAGTGATTCCATCATTTTCCTTATCACTGAGGTTAAACTAACAGGTCTGTAGTTTCCTGCTTCTGCCTTGCTCCCACTTTTGTGAAGGGAATCACATCTGCCCTCCTCCAACTCTCGGTACTACCCTTCCTCCCATGATTTGTTAAAAAGGGTAGTCAGTGGTGTCACTAGTTCTACCCTTAGTTCTTTTAGAATTCTGGGATGAATCCCATCAGGCCCCATTGCTTTGTCCACCTTCAGTTTTAAGAGTTCTTTCAGAACCCTTTCTTCTGTAAATGGGCTGGTATCAACTTCTGTATCCAGAGTGTTACTACTGTTTGTTTTATGGACCTCCCCCTCTTCATTTGTAAATAGTGAGCAAAAATATTTGTTTAGTATCTCTGCCTTTTCACAGTCTCCCTCTGCCCACCCTCCCTCCCCTTATTAAGCCTCACTCTCCTCCCTTGGTCTTCCTTTGCTCCTGATGTACCTATAAAGGTTTTATCCTCCTTCTTAACTGAGTTGGCTATCTTTTCCTCGGTTTGGGCCTTTGCTGTTCTGACTGCCTTCCCAGCCTCCTTTGCTTTAACTGATACAGTTCTCTGTCCTGCTCCTTCTGCGATTCCTTGTACTTCCTGAATGCTTTCTTTTTCTCTTGAACCTTCACTGCCACTTCCTTTGAGAACCATAGTGGTTTCTTACATCATCTTGCTTTGTTTATTTGCTTCACACAAAGGCTCGTTACCTCTGTGATGGCAGTTTTTTTTATTCCCCATTGTTCTTCCACCCCTCCTTCCTACCCATTTGCTAGTGCATTCCTTAGGCACTCACCCATTTTGGCAAAGTTAGCCCTCCTAAAGTCCAGTACTTTGTCTTTGTATGGCTTGACTTATTGCTGTGTTTATTGTGAACCATACTGTTCGATGGTCGCTAGTTCCCAGATGGCTACCCACTTCAACATCTGTGATCCCTCTCCATCTCCATTTGAGAGTATCAAGTCTAATATTGCTCCTTCTCGAGTGGGCTCCAGTACTAGTTGTTCAAGGCATGCCCCCTGTAGGGCATCTAGAATAACTGCACTCTTCGAAATGGCAGCTGCAACTGCACTCCTGTTAACATCTGGCATATTCAGATCACCCATCAGCAATATCTCCCCTCTTTCTGCCATTCTAAGTATACATTCTATCATTTCCTTGTCCATTTCCTCCCCCTGAGAAGGGGGTCCGTATACAACCCCTGTGCGGATTGTGGTGCCATTGCCTGTCTCCAAATTTACCCACAGTGCTTCTTCTCCTCCCTGTTTAGAAACATAGACTTTGACGGCAGATAAGGACCGCTAGGCCCATCTAGTCTGCCCATTTCCCTACCTACAGGATAGGCCGCAGATCCTATTTAACCAACAGCCTATATCTTCCTGCCCCCCACAAGAATTGCCTTATGTCTGTCCCATGCATTCTTGAATTCTCCCACAGTTTTAGACTCCACAACTTCCTCAGGAAGGCTGTTCCATGCATCCACTACCCTCTCTGTGAAATAATACTTCCTCACATTGCCCCTGAACCGCCTCCTTCTATCTTTAAATTGTGTCCCTTGTTCTTGCAAGTCTCTTTTCTGAAAGATGCTACCTCTTGGCTTTGTTGATTCCTTGAGGTACTTGAAAGTTTCTATCATGTCCCCCTCTCCTTCTTTCCTCAAGGGTATACATATTAAGCTCCTTTAGTCTCTCCTCATACGGGGCTTCTCTTGCAGACCCTGCACCATTTTAGTTGCCCTCCTCTGGACTGCCTCTATCCTGTCTATGTCCTTGTGGAGATGGGGTCTCCAGAACTGGACACAGTATTCCAGATGGGGTCTCACCAACTGTCTGTACAGAGGGATAACAACTCCTGTTTTCTGCTGCTGATGCCTCTCCCTATACATCCCAGTATACCCCCGGCCTCCCTACTGCCTTCTCACATTGCTTGCTAACCTTAAGGTCATCTGATATGATTACCCCCAGGTCCCTTTCCTGTTTTGTTGTTGTTACTACCTCCCCACCCATTGTGTATTCTTCCCCTGGGTTCTTGTTTCCCAGGTGCATTATTTTGCACTTTTTTGCATTGAATCCTAGCTGCCATACATCAGACCATTCCTCCAACCTTGCCAAGTCCCTTTTCATCCTTTCCACGCCTCCTTGTGTATCAACCCTGTTGCAGATCTTTGTGTCATCTGCAAAAAGGCATACTTTTCCTTCCAGTCCCTCTGCAATGCCACTGATGAAGACATTAAAAAGGACTGGACCCAATACTGAACCCTTCGGTACCCCACTAGTAACCACCCTTTCTTCAGAGTGGACTCCATTTACAATTACCTTCTGTGTCCTGTTGTCCAGCCAATGTTTTATCCAGGCTACCACCCTGGACCCACTCCCAGGCTGGTTAATTTGACTAATAATCTTTGTGTGGGACTGTGTCAAATGCCTTGCTAAAGTCTAGGTAGACCATGTCCACAGCCCCTCCCTGGTCTACTACTTTGGTCACCCAGTCAAAGAAATCTATTAGATTCGTCTGACATGACCTTCCTGCTGAACCCATGCTGCCTTGGATCCTGTGCTCCACTGATCTCTAGGTACTCAACTATTCTTTCCTTCAGAAGTGACTCCATCACTTTCCCTACCACAGAGGTCAGACTGACAGGTCTGTAGTTTCCTGCCTCTGTCTTGGTCCCACTTTTGTGAAGGGGATCACATCCGCCTTCCTCCAGTCCTCGGTACCACACCATCCTCCCATGATTTATTAAAAGAGTAGCCAGTGGTTTCACTAGTTCCTTCCTTAACTTTTAGAATTCTGGGTGAATTCCATCAGACCCATTGCTTTGTCCACCTTCAGTTTTAGGAGTTCTTGCAGAACCCTTTCTTCTGTGAAAGGACTGGGATCGACCCCCCTATCAAGAGTGCTTCTGTTAATTGGATTAGGCACTTCCCCCTCCTCTTTTGTGAATACTGAGCAGAAATATTCGTTCAGTATTCCTGCTTTTTCACTGTCCCCCTCTGCCCACCCACCGTTTATTCTATTCAGCCTCACTATCCCTCCCTTTGTCTTTCTACGCTCGCTGATGTACCTATAAAAGGTTTTATCCCCCTTCTTAACTGAGTTGGCTATCTTTTCCTCAGTTTGGGCCTTTGCTATTCTGACTTCCCTCCCTGCTTCTTTCTGCCTTAACTGGTACAGCTCTCTGTCCTGCTCCTTCTGTGTTTCCTTATACTTCTGGAATGCTATCTTTTCTTCCTGATCTTCACAGCCACCTCTGTTGAGAACCATAGTGGCTTTTTCTTTCATTTTGATTTGTTTATTTGCTTCACAAAAGGCTTGTTGCCTCTGTGATGGCAGTTTTGATAATTCCCCATTGTTGCTCCACACCTCCTTCTAGCCTGTTTGCTAGTCCTTTCTGAGGCACTCTCCCATCTTGCAACGCCAGCCCCTCCTAAAGTCCAGTACCCTCACTTTTGTATGGCTTGACTCTGTAGCTGAGTTTAACGTGAACCACACTGTTTGATGGTCACTTGTTCCCAGATGGCAACCCACTTCTAGATCTGAGATCCTCTCACTGCCCCTGTTTGAGAGTACGAGGTCTAAGATTGCTCCCTCATGAGTGGGTTCCGAAACTAGCTGTCTAATGCCTGCCACCTGTAGGGTGTCAAGAATGGCCCTGCTCTTGGATGTCTCTGCAGCAAATGTGCTCCAGTTAACATCTGGCATATTCAGGTCTCCCATCAACAGTATCTCCCCTTTCTCTGCCATTCTAAGAATGCCTTCCATCATATCCTTGTCCATTCCTTCTCCCTGACATGGGGGTCTGTACACAACCCCTGTGCAGATTGTGGTGCCCTTTCCAGTCTCCAAGGTGACCCACAGTGCCTCCTCTCCTCCCTGTTCACTCTTTTGTTCAGTTGCTTTTATCCCTTCCTTTACATAGAGAGCTACTCCTCCCCCTCTTCTCCCCTGCCTGTCTCTCCTGCAGGTTATGTACCTGGTATGTTAACATCCCAGTCATGGTTCTCTGTGTACCATGTTTCTGTGACTGCTACGATATCCAGGCATCCCTCTTCCATTAAGGCCACCAGCTCAGGGAGCTTGTTGCCCAGACTACAGGCATTGGTACTCATTACCCTCCATTTCCTGATGGCCTTACCCCCTTTTGCCCCATCCCTGTCCTTCTTGCCTTTGTCACTTTCTCCATTTACCCCTGCCCTTCTCCCTATCGACACCTCCATGTTGGTGTTTGCCACACTTACTACCGTGATTGTTTGGGGCTAGGATTTTCCTGCTCCTTTCCAGTGCCTCCCCCCTTGGCTAGTTTAAAAGCATGCCAATGAAGCATTTAAACCTATCACCTAGGATCCTGGTTCCCCTCCCAGACAGATGCAGCCCATCATGCCAGTATAGGCTTGCATCACTCCAGGTGGACCCCCAGTCCCCAATGAAGCCAAATCCCTGAGCTCCACACCAGTTTTTCAACCACTGATTGAATCCCATGGTACGGAACACCCTAGCCTCTCCTATGCCATAGATGGGTAGCACCTCCGAGAAGGTTACCGTGCGTGCTACTTGACTTAGGCCCCTCCCCAATTCCACAAACTCTTCCTGCACTTCTCTAATCCCTTTCTTAGCCAGGTCATTTGTCCCTAAGTGGACAATGACATCCAGCTCCCTCCCCTGTGCAGCTGCTCTGGCAATCCTGAGGATTCGCTCCCTGTCCCTCCAAGCCATGGCGCCAGGCAGGCACCTTACCTCCCTCTCCCCTTCCTTGCCCAGTTCTTCCTTCCTAACAATGGAGTCTACCCTTTTGTTTTGTTGCTTTTATTCCTTCCCTTATGTAAAGAACTCCTCCTCCTCCTCTTTTACCCTCCTTGTCCTTCCTGTAGATAATGTATCCTGGTATGTTTATGTCCCAGTCATGGTTTTGTGTGTACCATGTTTCTGTGACTGCCATGATATCCAGATGTTCCTCCTCCATCAAGTCCACTAATTCAGGAAGCTTGTTACCTAGACTACGGGCATTGGTACTCATTGCTCTCCATTTTTTGATGGCTTTACCTTCTGTTGCAGCATCCCCCACTGACCGTTCTACCTCGGTCTTTTTCTCATTTAGTACCCTGTTTTGTAGGGAGAGGCTGGGATTTTTCTGCTGCTTGTCAGTGCCTCCCCCTTTGACTAGTTTAAAAGCTTGCCAATGAAGCATTTAAACCGATTGCTCTAAAGACTTGTTCCCTTCCTGGACAGATGCAGACCATCCTGCCGGTATAGGCTGGTGTCCCTCCAGGTGGAACCCCAGTCCCCAATGAAGCCAAACCCCTGTGCTCCGCACCATTTTTTTCAACCATTCATTAAACTGCATGGTGCCAAATACCTCGCCTCCCCATGCCTTTGACAGGCAGCACCTCTGAGAAGGATACTGTGTGCTACTTGTCTTAGGCCCTCCCAACTCTGCAATATCCTCCTGCACTGCTCTAACCTCATGATGAGCCAACTCATTTGTCCCTAGGTGGACATTACGCCAGCTCAGAATCCCTGCAGCTGTTCTCGTGATCCTGAAGATGTGCTTCCTGTCCCTCCAAGCCATGGCACCAGGCAGGCACCTACTTCAGTTTTCCCAGCTCCTCCCAGTTCTATCCCCCTAATAATTGAGTCCCCCACCAGGAGCTGCTTCCTTTCCTTGTGGTGTCCTCTGCCTCCTTCCTGTGGGCCTCCCTTGTGACAGTTGTCCTCAGCCTCCTTAGTCTCCTCTGCAGGTGTATCCATAGGGGAGCTATGCTCCCCCAGAATGGTGTATGGATTGTGGTGTGGAACAATTGACTGGGTGTGCCTCTGTTCCACTATCCTCACCCTCCCTAAGCCCACTGTGGTCCAACTGCTGTGCTTTCTTTGCAACCTCTGAGGTAGTGGTGGTGGCTCTGGTTCTCCCTGGATGGAGGAGGTTCCCTTCCTACTGTCCAATGTGGCCTGGGGGAAGGTCCCCATACTACTGTCCAGTGTGGCCTGAAGATGGGCAACTTCCTCCCTCAGGGCAGAGAGTTGTCTGCAAATAGGGCAGCAACTCAGCCTCCAGAAAGACTCCCGGAAGACTGCTGCCCCACAGCCATTACATTGCACTACTCCCCACATTGTTTTTGTGTGTGTGTGTGTGATTGGTTTGTAATATAGAAATAGATATATATTTATATTATACAATGTGTATGCTTATATTGTCAGTGCAGTGTGCTAGAGAGGATATGACAGTGACATGCACCTTGCACTCTTGAGGAAATGATGTCAGAACCCCAGGTATAAAGGAACTATTTCCAGGGGTGGGTGGGGTGAGGGGTGGGAAGGGGTTGGGCCTAAACTGTGCCCTCACAAAACAATCAGCTAAAAGCTCTGACCCACTGCACTTCCTGAGCTATATAAGCAGTTCCTCTAAGCCTCACTGTAAGGCATTTTTTCTTTGCCCCACCACCCTCCCCTCTCCTCTAGTGGCAGCACTCTCTCCTTAGGGGGGATTCCTAAGGTACCTTTAGCCACGGGAACCGTCCTGTAGAACCCTCTCTGAGAGTTCATTGCCATGGTACCCCTACATGGTGGTAATTCCTCTGGAATAGAGTGTGAATGACCAAAACCAAATTAACACAGTTGCACAAGCATAACACTGTACTGGCTGTGTAGGTCAGTGAAGAACAATAATTATAATTTAATACAGATTGGGGGGGCCACTAGACTACAAGGGATCTAAAAAAGCTATATTTATAAAATACACTTGGGG